>JAEVFN010000036.1:2894969-2934582 GCA_030449075.1 Murraya paniculata | reverse complement strand
GCTATTTTGTGGCCAAGGAACTCCACCTCTTGTTGAGCAAACGAACACTTCTCGACCTTGAGGTAGAGCTCGTTTTCTCGTAGTACTTGGAGGATTTGCCGCAAGTGTTGGGCATGCTCCTCAAGCGTGGCGCTATACACCACAATGTCATCCAAGTACACGACAACAAAGCGGTCGAGGAAGGGTTGAAGCACCTTATTCATGAGCGTGCTAAATGTGGCCGGTGCATTGGTGGGACCGAATGGCATAACAAGGAACTCATACAATCCATACCTTGTGACACATGCCGTTTTCTGCTCATCTCCCTTGGCGATGCGCACTTGGTAGTATCCGGACCGTAGGTCGAGTTTGGTGAAATACCGCGCTTTGTCAAGCTGATCAAACAAGTCCGCGATCAAGGGGATCGGGTACTTATTCTTGATAGTGATCTTGTTGAGTGCGCGGTAGTCGATGCACATCCGCAATGAGCCATCCTTCTTCTTTTGGAAGAGCACGGGTGCACTGAATGGGGCCTTCGATGGGCGGATGTAGCCGGCATCTAGCAAATCCGTGAGTTGTCTCCGCAACTCTTCGAGCTCGGGTGGCGCCATGCGGTAGGGCGCCAAGGCTGGTGGCTTCGCACCTTGCTCCAGCTCAATGGCGTGATCAACTTCCCGCCTTGGTGGGAGCTTCTTTGGAAGTTGCGGAGACATGACATCTTCGAACTCATCGAGGACTCCGTGGATGAGTTGTGGGACTTGGCTAGGCGAGTCTCCGCGACCTTCCCCTTCGTTGAGCTCCCGGATGGAAACCAAGAAGCTTGGGTCCTTTCCGAAGGCCTTCTTGAATTGCATGGCCGAGAGTGTCTTGTCCGCGGTCTTGGCTCGCTCCGTGGATATCGTGCATGCCTTACTCCCATCGAGGATGCTTATGGAGTTGGTGGTCGGTAGTGGGAAGGCATGGACTTGATTGAAGAACTCTATGCCAAGGACCATCTTGAAGTCATCTATAGGCACAATAGAGAAATCGAGCTTTCCGCTCCATGTCTCGATCGTCATGTGCACGGCTTGGGCGGTACCCGCGATAGGCTTAGCAGGTGAGTTTACCGCCTTCATTGTGCCTCCCTCCTTCGTGGCCCGAAGGCCTAGGCGCTTGGCCTCTTCTTCCAAATGAAGTTGTGCGTTGCTCCGGTGTCTAGCAACGCTTGGACTGGTTTGCCGCTAACAGTCGCGCTCACGTACATGAGGCCATCCTTCGTGCGTGTTGACGGATGGCTCTTGATCGCGCCAAGACGTTGGAGAGAACTCATGCTGGGCTGGGGTTCCTCCGCGGTGGCTGAAGTTTTGCCCTTGAGGTGTGCGGCGAGGGCATTCAGTGACTTCTTTTCGGGACAATCGCGAACCCAATGTGGGCCGTTGCAAATGAAGCATGGGCTGCGGGGCTTGGCTTGCTCCTTCTTCCCCTCATTCTTGCCTTGCCCGCCTTTGCTGCTTGGGGGTTTTTTTGCCCCAATCCTTCTGATTGTTGCTTTTGTCCTTCCGGCCCTCTCCCCCACCTTTGCCTTAGTTGGGCTTCTTGTCTTTGGCTTGGGTGGAGTAATCGGCAAGTGATTCCGCAATCGCAATGGCGTCGTCAAGAGTTTGCGCGCCACGCCGATCGATCTCCGCCTTGGCCCAATCCTTGAGGCCATCTTGGAAGTAGAAGAGAGAGTCCTTGTCGGACATGTCGGAGATCTCGAGCATAAGGGTGACGAACTCGTTGATGTAGTCGCAAACGCTACCCGTTTGCTTGAGCCGACGAAGGCGTGCCCTTGCCTTTTTCTCGGCATTGCTTGGGGCAAAGTGCTTCTGAAGTTCATGTTGGAAGTCAACCCATGCGTTGATGGCGCAAATGCCTTTGCCCATGTCGCCATGCTTCCGCCGCCACCATAGTTGTGCGGAGCCTCGAAGGTATGTGGGTGCCATGCCCACCTTTGATGCCTCATCACGAACACCGATGGCATCGAAGTATTGATCGAGCCCAAAGAGGAAGTTGTCCACAATGGTGGCGTTGCGCGCACCATCGTAGGTGTTGGGCTTCGGCACGTCTATGCGGCGGGCCTCGCTTGTGCTTGCCGAGGCCGGGCTAGCGGAGATGGTCCGCTTGTGCCACGTCCAATCCGAGCGAACTTTGTCAACCTCCGCACGGACCGCTCGCAGCTCATCTTGCACAAAGCTGCGAAGTTTCAGCAACTCCTCATGGAACACTCAGAATTCCGCCCGAAGTGTGTCCGCTTGGTCTTGCATGAGGGCATTGGTGGCGACCGAGAATTCGCCATACTAGCCCTCCAGGCCGCTCACCCTCTCCTCCAACGATTCGAGGATGTCTTGAGTAGTGGACATCGAGACCTCGAGTGTGGCAACGCGAGGCTCCAAAGCATCAACGGATGCGGCCTTCGACTTGCCGAGGTGCTTTCCTTGTCCACAGCCTTCCTCACGGCCACGGGTTGGTTCCGGTGGAACATCCATACCGACAACGCCCTCTTGTGAAGTGCTTGGTAAATTGGCCATTGCTTTGTGAGCTAGTTGCGTGGGTGCAAACCGTAGCTCTGATACCACTTGTCACGGGGTGAGTTTGATGCGCAGCAACCTGTGCGGCACTTAGGCAACTTTCAAGCGCAAAGTCGCTAAGTAAGCCTTAGAAAGTTTCTCAACCTAGCTAAGCGGAAATGCTTAAAGGAAAGTTAGTGAGAAAAGAGAGCAATATAGCCAATTGAGAGATTTTATTACTCAAAGAGAACTTTACAAGAGAGAGCTTTACAATTGCTTGTTGGTGGGTGATGGCTCAAATGCTAAGTGTCTTCCCCTATTTATAGATGTGGGTGGAGCATTCTAGAGGCTTTTACAAGTTGGCAAGTTGCACAAGTGGGCAAGTTGTGCAAGTGGCTTATCTACAAGAAAGGTGTAGAGAATTCTAGAAGATGGGCCAAGCAAGCAAGCCTTGGTGGATCTTGGTCCGTTGGGCTTCGATGACTTGGCGCTCGAGCGATGACTGGGCGGCGACTAGGCGCTCGGGCAATGACGTGGCGCTTGGGCTTGCGGTGCGGGCTTTATCACGGGCCGGCAAGTGTGTGCGAGGAGGCCTGGCGCTAAACGCACTCCACCATTTGCGAGGATCGTTGCGAAGTGTGGCGGTGTGCACGCCAAATTATCCTTCACTCGTAGTTGCTGCGGGCGACCCGTGACATTATGGTTAAAACCTACCCAGGAACATCCTAACGTTAACGACCTCAATTTAATAGTTAAAAAATAAATTAAAAAATTTCCTACCATAAACTTTTCATACTTTAATAAAAGGAAGAATGCACTTTAGATTTCTCACCGAGACATTATTTTTACCACGTAGTTTTATTGATAAAATTTTGATGAGTCTTTTTTCAAAGAGAGTTCCCGCACTTATTAAAATGTAGCTACAATTTTTACAATATTGTAAATAAATTTTACAACATTATTAACAATTTTATAACGTTATATTCACAATGTTGTTAAAGTCATTCCCGTACTTTAATAAAGTGCAGCAACACTGCTTAGAAAAATTCTAAAATTTTGATACCTTATTTCATTAAAAATAATACTGTTAAAAATAAATGTGACATTTTAATAAATTATCTAGTTACTCTTAATTTATAAAGGTCCCAGACAATCGATTTATATGTAAGAAGACTAAATTTATCCTTTAACATAGTGCTTTCTCTCTTAATATTTTAACATAGGAACCATGTGACGTATTGAGAATTTATCAACAATTAAAGTGGGGAAAAAAATAAAAGCTATGAGGATGAAAGTTTCATTCCTCATCGATTATTAAAATAGAGTGGTACTATGGGCACACCTCTAATAGACTCTTAAAATCCCTCTTACTTTTGTTTACAAATTTACCCCTAACTTAAAAATCTTCTACACACACAAATCCAGTGCAAAGGTGCAAATGAAATTTTACAGTTGCAGATTTATTCTTCTTTTCAAGAGTTTGATGAATACTGAAATGTTGTCACTTTGCCAGCAGCAAAATTAGTATTCCACATTAAAATAATCCATCAATTTATATATCATCGTTCTTGATTATGTCAAAAAACATAAATGGTACCTTGTTTTGATGCATGGAGAAGGAATCCAACGCCATAAAAATGGTTTTCTTGAATAGAAATAATGATCATGAAGATGCAACATCCAATGCCTTGTTGCAAGCCTTTGGAAGTACTCACCTTATTCAAATTTTTATTTTTTCTTATCTTAAATTTCATCAAGACTGTGAGAAGTTGAACAATAGACACACTGACATAAAAATAATCAATACAATAAGTTATTAGCTATTATCTTGTTCTATCCCCGACAAAAAAAAAAAAAAAGGAAGCAAACTATTATCTTGATTGTGAGATGCACGGTTAACCTTAAAAATAAGAGAAACACAGAAATTTTTGTTTAAATACCTAAAGAAATTAAGAAAATAGACGTCACCAATGCCGTTTGTTTAGGGGAAAAGTGTATATGATGTTTTATATTATTTAATGTGGTATGTTTAGAAAAAGGGTTTTAAGAGGATAATAGAGGGTGTGCCAACAGTGCAACTCATTGAAATAATTAAAATGATCAGCAGACCGGCTTTAACTTTACCATCCAACACAGTTAACTGAGAAGCCAAGGTTAAATAACTAGCTAGCTTGGTGAGTACCATGTGATCAAAAATAAAAGAAAAAGAACAAGCTAATTAGTAAGTAGAGTGAATACGGCCAACTTAGTTGCAAGTAAGGAACTTATTGATAGATTAATTCTTGGACAACTCATTTGAATATTTTAAGTACACAATTTCGCATATAGAATAATTATAACAATTTGGAGAGTGATTTATTTAATGAGTCCGAAATTAGTCGTCAAGCAAAAATGAAATAAAAAAAAAAAAAAGAAGAAGAAAACCGTTCGCACTTAAAAGCTACCATATTCCATAGTTGGCGGGCTCGTGTCCCCAGCAAATAGAAGAAAGAATGGTTATCATAGGCTTTTAAATTTTAATATTTGAGTTTTAACTTAAGACTGTCTTATTCATATATTAGATAATAAATTTCATAATTTATAAAATTACTTAATTACTATTCAATGAATGAATGTGACATTATTTTGAGATTCAAATTAAATCTTAGAAATTAAGTACTTAGTATTACTCTTTTTTTAATTGTAATTGAAGTCCTAGTGTTTAACAACAAAAATATTTTTCTTTGAAGGTTTGAGAAAGAGGGTTGTAGTTGAAAGTTGAAACCGACCCAAGAACAGCTAATCCTAACATTAATGCTTGAATTTAACAGTCAATAGGCGGCGCACTCATTCAAAAAGTCAAATTACATTAAGCGGAGAATATTGGTGTGGCTTTATTTGTTTTCTTTAGAAGACAGAAATAAAAATAATGAGGCATTAATTTAAACAAGAGTAAAGACTTTGAGACCGAGTAAATTGAAGAACTGGAGGGTTTTAAATTGAAGCTTAGTAAATTGAAGACCCAGATCAGGTAAGAAATCACAACTCAATTTTACCCCAGTTTGTGACATGTAGATCTTAAATACATCCCATACCAGTTTTTAGCCTAAATTAAACTACATCTAATGTTTATCAGATGTTTAAAAAATCTATCTCCAGTGGTAAGAGCAGAGGTCCTAAAATTTAGGTCCTAGGTTTGTGCCTTACTTATTAGTGTGTGCGCATTAATTAAAAAATTAAAGGCGTATTTTTTTTTCCTTAATATGCGTAATTGATATGTTTATGATCAGAATTCAAAAGTTTATTGATATATCATAATAAGGGTTTTAGCCCTAAAGGGGGAATTAGAGGTCCGCTAAAAGTATCCTTATCTTTAAATTTGACAAGAGAAAGTGTGAGAGCACGTGATAAAAATTAGAGGGAGAGTGATTAAAAATTAGAGGGACAGTATAATATTGTAATTAACCAAAAAAAAAAATTACCCAAAAACTATTAAAGACTGCTTTAGAATTCTGACCGGCCATGAGCATCTCTGTGATTGAAAAAAAAAAAAATACCCAAAAACTATTAAAAACTGCTTTAGAATTCTGACCGGCCATTAGTGTCACTGATCTCTGAACAACAAACAGTTTATTCAGAAGCTGAACTCAGAGTTTGAAGTTGCTCAGGGAGAAACACCAGTTCTCTCAACAATATGGGGCAATCAAGTCAAAACGGTCAAATAGTTGGATCCAGCAGCAACGGCGGAGATAAGTCGAAGCCTGAAGAAATTAAGCAATCACCAAATGAGATCTTGGAACAAGGCAATAAGAACAACGTTTCAACCTCATCACCGAACAGTATCAGTCAACCTAAAGTCCCGAAGATCTCAAAGTCAAAACCACCAGCCAATGTTCATGGATTCAGACATGAAGAGCTACATCTCCAAAAATTGCTTTCCAGTCGCGGAACTGATGATCAGTTCAGGGCAATTGGGGTTGTGGGGATTGCTGGCGTTGGCAAAACAACACTCTGCCAGA
The DNA here is from genome assembly GCA_030449075.1 of Murraya paniculata. Taxonomy (NCBI): domain Eukaryota; kingdom Viridiplantae; phylum Streptophyta; class Magnoliopsida; order Sapindales; family Rutaceae; genus Murraya; species Murraya paniculata. Next base: position 2,928,077 of record JAEVFN010000036.1, on the reverse strand, counting down.
GAATCTTCCACAAGGCAGATGTAAAGACCCAATTTGTTCCCAGGATTTGGGTTTGCACTATGTCCGGTCAGGAAACGGCTGAAAGTATTGTTAAAAGAATGCTAAAGCGTCTTGGCGTTGATGATGGTACCACAAATTCCTTTCCTGAGGGTCAAGGACTTGCTTTCCTGGATTATGTTCTTCAACAGCAGTTGATTGGCAAGAGATATCTGATCGTTCTGGATGACTTTGAGGACATGGAAGTGTGCAAACACCTTTCGAAAGTTCTGCCGAGAGGATACGGGGGAAGATTGATTATCACAAGCAGAAACGAGGAATTAACTAAGGAGATGGTTGGAAAGGAAAACTTGCATCGACTTCAGCCACTTTCCGATCAAGAGAGCTGCTGGTTAATATACAGAGACTCAGTTCGGGATAAGGATGCGGGGCTTAAATCACAAGCCAGAAAATATTTGGAGGAAAAACTTGAAAATTTGCAAGGCCAAAACGAGTCCGATGCAAGACTGATAGAGGAGAAAAAGTCAATATACGGAGACGCAGTTAATTTCCCAAGTTCAAAGCAATTAGTGGAAGAACTTGAAAAATTACACGGCGAAAATACAAAACTAATGGAGAGAAAAAGGTCAATTCTAAGAGACTCGGTTAATTTACAAAATTCAAAACAATTAGAGGAGGAAGTTGAAAAATTACAAGGCCAGATTACAAAAATGATCGAGGAGAAAAGGGCAAAGCAGAGGGAGCAAAGAAATAATGCGGAGGAACTGAAAAGAAAGTGTGGCGGTCTTCCATTGGCTGCAAAACTGCTGGGTGAAATCAAGGCCCAAGAGGAACTCCCGAGAAAAAGGAAGCTGCTGAAGGATATTTTGGATGAGATTGAGAAGGTCGTTGCAGCCAATAAACGGCCTGAACCCGAAACTCCAGAACAAGATGCACAGACTCCAGCTACGGAGGGAGAATCCAATTCAGCCGAGCCAACGGCCAGCGTTGTGAATGCTTAGTACTTCTTGTTCTTCTTCTTCTTCTTGCTTCAAATTGCTTTGTTACTTTTAAATTCTGTTGGGTTTGATCTTTGCCGGGTTTGAGTTCTGATGTTGCTCTATTTCCTTTCATATGAATAAATTTTGCATTTCTGTTGCCTCCTGCTCAATGATCGTGCATTCATACAATTTGTACTTACAATTTAATAGAGAGGGATTTCCAATGAATATGACCCATTAACACATAATTACAGGAATACGAGTGAGAAAATGAATTTGCTCAAAATATGACAGAGTATCTAATGGAACTATTAAATTATAAGAGTAATAATATAGTCACAAACTTTTGTATAAATTTATTTTTTATAAACTGATGTGGCATAATTTAATTAGTTGAATTAAATATCTCTTGATCCACATGATTTGTTTTCATTATTTTATATTTTCTTTCAATCAATGAATTAATGTCAAATCAGTTTGTACAAGAGTTTGTGGCTGTATCATCACTCAAATTATAAACACCCAACACTTAAAATGCTGGTTGAAGAAATATGAAGCGTTTGTGTGAAATTTGTACAGAGTCGATTGCTTTTATGAATAATAAGGAATATATTAAAACAAAATGTATTTAGCGGTTAGTAAGTCATAAATAAAAAATAAATCGTCACATTTATAATTTTTTTAATATTTTCTTTAACTCCTTACCTCTCCGAAATCAGTTGACCTCTTGACCTATCAAATAAAACTAATAATAACAACCAATTACAACATTGTATTTTGCTTGTAGTGTAATATTATATTAAATAATGTTATGTTAATTAAAAAAAAATTGGGCTACAAAAATTTGATAAGGATATAAAAAGACTAAAATATCAGGATAATTACAACTTATTTTTTGTCAAGTCATTATAGTCTTTTCATACTTTTTATCTAAATTTTGTGACTAATAGTATTTTCCATCAAATCCAAAACCATGGCTGGAAGCTGAAAATATTTAAAAGAAAACAGAAGATACAAAAGATGGTCAACAACCAAAAGATCCGATCGAAAGACAAATAATTTTATATTTTATATTTTCTTATAAAGAAAACAATGTATTTTGCTGTATCATCACTCATTATAAATAGCATTCATGATAACTTATTCTACAATATTAAAAGAGAAAACAAATTGATTCGAAGAAACATAAATAAATAAGTAGCCACTTGCACGAATGATTGAATTATATACATCTTTATATAAAGTCTTCCCAAGTCTTATCAATTACAAGACAGACGATGGCATCAACAAATAAAAACTAATATTATAAGTTCTTGAAAATAACCTTAAATTACAGGAATATGAGTCAAAAAATGAATTTCCTCAAAATATTATAGAGTACATAATGAAACTATTAAATTATAAACACCCAACGCATTAAATGTCGGTTGAAGAAATATGGAGCGTTTGTGTGAAATTTGTAAAAGAGTTGATTGCTTTTATGAAAAATAAGGAGTATATTAAAAAAAATGTCAAAATATACATATGCAATGTAGGGGGTAGTAAGTCATAAACAAAACAATAAATCCTCACATTTATAATTTTTTTTTAACATTTACTTTAGCCCTTTACCTCCAAAAAATGAGTTGACCTCTTGACCTATCAAATAAAACTAATAATAACTACTAATTACCACGTTGTATTTTGCTTGTAGTGCAAGAATATATTAACCAATGTTACCTTAATAAAAAAATAATTAGACTATAAAATTTTGACAAAGATATAAAAAGATTAAAACATCAGGATAATTATAAACAACGTAGTTTTTATGAATTCATTTGAATCTTTTATACTTTTTATCAAAATTTTATAACTCAAATTTTTTGTTAAAATAGTAATTTTCACCAAGTCCAATACGATGGCTGAAACCTGAAATTATTTGAAAGAAAACAAAAGATAAAAAAGATAGTCAACAACCAAAAGATCCGATCGAAAGACAAATAATAATAAATAGCCTGATAACTTATTCTGCAATATAAAAAGACGAAACAAATTGGTTCGAACGAAGCATAAATAAATAAATAGCTGGCATGAATTATTGAATTATATATATTTTTATATAAAGTCTTCTCAAGTCTTATTTTATTTACGTTGATAAGTACGCAATGGCATCAATTGCAAGATAGACGATGACATCGACAAATAAAAACTTGAATATAAGTTCTTGAAAATAACCTTAAGAATAATAAATTAAAGACTGGGAAAATACTATATACATATGTGTAGCCTTATTCTAAATTTCAATTCCTCACTATTCTTTACTGTCATTTTCTCCATGACCTTTCACTTCCTCTATCTCACCTTTTTTTCATTTATGTTTTAATTTAGTTTCCTTAGAACCCTTATTCCCACAAATCACAACCGCACTTAACTTTCTTAATCCCAATTTTTATAAAATAACAATACTCAAACATATATTCCTTAATTACAATGTACTCCTATACGCCGGAAAATTACTGATCTCTATGCAATTTTACTTTCAATTTTTTCAATATTCTTGAAGACTTAGAATAAAATGTTCCTTGAACCATATGTATTTTCCATTGAGGTCTTCCATATATTTAATATGTAACAAGGGAAACAAGTGCTTCATGATTAAGAACATGTAAAATCCATTTAGGTGGAGTACACACCAATGAACTATAAGCAACATAAGAACAAAATTCGAATGTACAACATACATAATGTGAGAGTTAAAAAAAAAAATTGACCCATGAATTAATCAAGTGAGAAGAATGACAGAACGGATTAATTCATGATGCACGATGCTGTTGCTTGGAATTGTTCAGATTGATCAGGTAAGATTTTTCCCATATTCCATTGCCATCGCATGGGCAAAGAGTGACTTTATGGCATTTGAATTTCTCCAAATATTCCAACTTTGGAAACAATTCTTGCAGCTCTTTCCAGTTTATCTTTAATTCATTCAAATACTTCAAACGTAAAACCTTAACTGTCTCCCAGTCACTTTCCCCGAGGCTGTTGAGTCGTCCTCCTCTGATGTAGAGATTTTTCAAATTCTTGAGACGGTAGGGATGTGCCCAAATGGGCAACTTTTTATCAGGAAAACACTGGAAATCAAGCTTTTCTAGTTTGCTCTCCTCAGGTTGGCTTCTATGCGGTTTTCGTGTCAGCAATCTGGTAACGTTCCTGGTGATAACATTACCTTTTCCGCCAGTTTTTGGTTCGGGTTTTCTGGATTTATTAGCAGATCCCCCGCCCCATGATACTTTCAGCTGAAGAAGCCCTTTAAACGCTAAAACTATGGACAAATCTTCTGTTTGAAATTCCTCACTGTTTATGTTGATGGTCAGCTTCCTTAGATGCTCTAACTTCCCCAGGTCCTTGAGGCTGCACCACCGCTTCCATCTACGATCATCTTCAGCATGATCACTTATTACAAAGCCCTTTAGTACTTGGAGTTTAGAGAGCAAGGACAGCTTCTTGGGTATGCCGTCTAACAAAAGACATTCGGATATATCCAAGTGGGTCAAACTCTTGAGCTTGCCAATCTCGTCGGGGAGTTTATCAAGATTATAACAGGCTCTGAGATCTAGAATCTCCAAACTTGTGAGATATGAAATCTCACTCGGAAGCTCCTGTATTCCAGACATTCCTTGAAGGCTAAGAAGCCTTAGCTCTTTCATATTCTTCAACCCTTTCAAGTAGTCAGTGCTTTCTATTTCAATATGAGGAATATCGTCCAACGTGCTCTGCCACCTTCCGAGATAAAGAACTTTGATTTTTTCCAATTTTGAAAACCAATCGTATTTGAACTCAGGAAATTCCTCGCTGACGTTGAACAATGTCTCGATCCTCTCCCTTGTCATCGCAAAAACTTTAGCCTTGTTTTCAATTTCTTCTAGACTCAGATTGAAATTGAACTGTTTCCTGATCTTCTCAAATTCAACAGCCTTTTGCTCAGGTTTCTCGCCAAAATTGAAGAGTGCCATGGACTCCGCAAACTGCACGGCCTGTTGCTTATCCTCATCAAGTTGCTTTTCTTCTAACAGTTTCTTAGCTGCTAACTTAATAGCTGACTGCTCCAGCCGCAGCGGGACAGATCCTTCTTTATGATCATACACCAGGCATGCCCTTTTAAAAGTTTCGTACTCCTGAAAGTGCATCGTCGGGATGCCCTCCGAATCGAAGTGGAAAAAATTTTTCTCTTTAGCTAGCGTGATCACAGCTGAACGTACAAGTGGGCTTATTCGGAAGCTGCTGGCAACACCTCTGTGTTTTTTGTCCACAGGAAGAATAAATCCCTTCTCCTCAAATTCCCGAAGAAGCTTATCAGCAGCTTTCTCTGCTGAATTTTCGCCTTGGATTCGTTCTTTCAGGAAGCCCTCACCGATCCACCAATGTACCAGCAGCCTCTTCTTTATTACTGCATTTTCTGGAAATACAGCGAAGCACAAGAGGCATGATTGATCATTTCCAAGGCTTTGGAAATTTTTCTTAAATTCTATGAAGAAATCGTGTTCCTTAAATCTTGTCTTGTCGGCCATGTTAGGTAAGTCTTTGCTCTGATTGATCCGCCGACGATGCTGGGCATCAGAATCATTGGATGAACTGCTGTTAACCGGTGGAATCTTGCTCTTCAAGTTCAAGAACTTTTGACTAATCCTCCGAATTTCTTCTTGCAGAGTCTCGAATTCCTGGACGGACTTTGATCCGGTGGCTTGTGATGTGAGGACAAGCTCAAGGTCGTCTTTAAGTTCCTGGATTGATTTGCCGAATGTACCTTCAAAGCCTTTCAGCCTTTTTAACGCGTACTGCATGTAAATCAAATCATGATCCAACTGGTTGAGTGGATGGACTCGAACGGACTGATTACCCTCGTTGGCGTCTTTCTCCTCATTCTTCTTGATCTGCTCACTGCTACTGATCCTTCCTTTGTTATTGCTGATGATTACATAGTCCCAACAGTTGCCGTTGTTGGCGACGGAGTCCTCCGTTGTCGTTGGAGGCGGAGGCGGCTGCGGCAGCAGCGGAGGAGGCTTCTTGTGATCTTGTGTGGACTGGGGAGTGCGTGGCGGTGGTTTTTCTTTTGAAACACGTTCGTGCAAATTTGATAAAATATCAATGATGTTCCCAATTTCTGAGTACATGGTAGGAGCGGTTGATGGTTCAGAGGAATTTTGTGAGCTCATGATTATAAAAGATATGATGAGAAACAAAATGGCTTGGGCTGGCTACAGTGGTAAGGAAAAGATAGAAAGAACAAGTACTCACAAATTAAGCTTCTTGGTGAACTGGGACTGATTTTGATCCACTATCAAACTGAATCAATTTTCATTTTATAGGAATTCAATTGCAATCAAGGGTTTCCCCTAGTGTGAATTTAGGAATCACATACATGGAACATTGAAAGTCAACCCCATGAGTTTTCAATTTTATATTGTCTTTAGAGACTTTGTCCCTGGTCACCGACTAAGTATTTGGAAGTACTCCAATGGTGTCTCTTTCTCCATCATGAGACATCTCTCTGTATTATTTAGACAAAGCCGACTAATCTATCGGATAAATCGTTAGGTCGCCTATCATTTCAGGGGCAATTCTACACTTGCAATCAATTTGAATATAATCCTAAGTTGTATTGATTTTAAAATTTGTATTGTACATTGATTACAATATACAATCAAGATTTATTCACAAAATACTTTAATCTATAATAATAGATCATCATCATATAGAAAGATCAAAGCTCACATCAACATTGAAAATTAAAATCAATTTCCATTAGTTGTTTTATGTTTCTATCATAAATTTCCTCCTCAAAGACTTTCCCTTGGGTCGAGAGATCAACCAAATACCCTTAATTTATTTATAGGATTTAAACTAAATCTTGAGCTGAGCTTTGTATTCATCTTTTAGAACGATGAAATTTGTAATTATTGTATAAGAAAATATAGATATTCATAGATAATTAAATCTTAATACAGTAAAATATTTTTATAGTGATATTTTTATATGAATAACATCTATGTAGTAATAAAAAAATTATAGTCTCAATTTGGGCTAAATAATAATAAACTCTATGCTGTAATAAATTATAATTTTCAAAATCCCGTTTTAAGGAACTTGCCTATGCATGGTAATAATTATTTATATATTGTAAAAAAATATATGTTATGGTCGATTAAAGGAACTTGCCTTCACATAATACAATAAGATAATGAGAGAAAAATACTAAAGAGAATGTAAATGTTTAGAGACTTTTACGATAACTTTGCATATTTCTAATACTATATACATATTCAAAGAGAGAGAGAGAGAGAGAAACACGTACTAGTATTTTGAAATTATGTATTTCTCTTTTATTAATGTCTATATATTAATTTGATATGCTCTATTAATTAAATATTAATATAGTGCATATTTTACATCTATGTCACTTGCAGTAAAGAAAACTAAGTCAAAATAATAATTATGTAACTACAATGCTATTAAATTGTAACATCTTCATAGTAATAAAATTAGTTTGGTTTGGTTCTAACATCATGATTATAGAGAAATTTTACTATAGTATATTGCTATAAATGCACATGTGGCAGATAATTATGAAAACGTATGCACAATTAAGCTTAGAACTAGATCTAAATTCTTATTTAACATTAAACATGGCTATTATTATAATTAATTTGTGCACAAGTATCTAGCTAATTTTTATTTTAATCTCATATAATATTTATACCAATAAAAAGGTAAAAGATTTTGTGGATATCATGAGGGTCTTGCTCCCTCTCTCTCAAGTTGCAAATTTAAAACTCTGCTGGTATTTACTTTATTAGCAGTTGGCAGAAACAGACAAGAAATGAAACAAAATTTTAAGGGATCTGTGCTGCTTTATTGAAGTTTGGAATATGAAATAATGTTTATAGCTGGCAATATTTAGGCACCAACAATGTACTGTTGACTGATATTACTATTTGCATTCTCATAATAATGTAAAATGACCTACACATATAAAATTGATTATAATTGGGCATGAATTAATAATCTACAACAACTTGTATATTAAATATTAATAAAGGGCGTTTGATTTGCAAAATTATTTACTTAACTAAGGGGCTAGTTTGGTAATAATAATCTTGTGGCGTTTTAAAACGATCATGGTCAATTATGCTGAAGAATACACCGTTCCACTGTGAGTTATAAAGAACGTTTATATGTGTTAGTTAAATTTTACCGTTAACATGTTGTGACTTAAATTTTACCATTAAAATGTTGTGACAATCATATGACTAACCTTATAAATGTAATGTGAAATAGAAAGTAGTTTCGCATATGCATCTGTATGAATATATAATTTTCATTTTATATGCTGTTTCATCTCGTAATAAAAATTGATAGTAAAAAAAAAAGGAATAAACTATTATTTTTCATAAGAGTAAACAATAAGGAGATCTCCTCCACTCCTTTATCTACGAAAATTGCGATAGCTACTTTTTGCAAGCAAGGATGTTGGTGTAATTTTTCATAGTAGGGAATTCATGGCCTAGAACTGTCACTCAGATGAATATTGTGAATTTATTTTGAGCTATATTGTTTTAGGCAAAGAATGTGTTAGAAGTCTGTTTGCAAGTTTATGTATTGATGCTTAATTGTATAGTTGGAGATACGTATGGTGATAGTATGACTGATGCACCATAAACATATATGATCTGTTAAATTGAGGTGAAGTTTGATTTGGAGATAATAGTTAATTTGAATTGCAGGAAGTCTATATTACTTTTGGATGGGTTTTGATAAATTTGGAAAGTCAATATTTTGGAGCAGGTTATGTTGAAATTTTTCTAGGAATTTTTTTTATATCTATGCATGTTATTCTCTTTATTTATTTTCTGATCAAACAGGTATCTCTTAAGAGATCATGTTTTCAGTTAGCCAAGTGAACATATTATTTTTCTATTGATTGTTATTTGTATTGTTACATTTCTCACGTGCCCTGCTTGGGGCCTGACATTTAACTTCTTCCAATCGTTTATCTATCCATCATCACTTATAAACGCCTAAGGCTATCATCTAGTAAGGTTATATTAATTTAGTACAACATTAACTATCAACGCCTATCTTTCATTATTTAACTAAGGTTCTTAATTTATTGAACATTCATGATTAAAAATAACATCAAATTCCATATAACCTTACTAAATGAAGAATGAAGACCAAACTTAGCAATCTGTGCCTCTATAGGTGTTGTTAATGTGTGCAAGCAATTAATTATCTTCTTTAGGGTCTTTTCCTAATCCACCCAACCTAAAATCCCTTCTTTAAACTTCATTCTAAGATTAATGGATTAATGAATCTTTCTTCTAAAAATTACATTATTTATCTTAGGAAAGAAAGTGCGAAATGGTATAGTCAATATCCATTTTGATTTAATGGGGAACTGTCCTTACCTCAAAGAATGACTTTTTTTTTTTTTTAAAAGTTGACATAACATACCAACAAAACTTGCTGCTAGTAGGGTATATATCAATCTCTCGCTCTCTCTCTCTTCTTCTCTCTCTGCTCGCGCTCTCTCTCTCTATATATATATTATATATATATATATATATATTATCATCATCATCATAATTATTATCATCATCATTATTATATTACTTATTATTATTATCATCATTATTATTATTATTATCATCATTAATATTATTATTATTATTTTACTATTTGGAATGGGAGCTTTCAAAACCCCCTAATTCTTGGTGTGAAAACAGATTATGTTCGAATGTGACCGACATCGTGTGATAATGAGCCATCTATGGGAGTATGCAATACGAATTCTTTAGAAGAAGTTACTTGTTAAAGATTTAAAGTTGATGGTAATTGTCAACACCTATGTTTATCAATTCAATAATGTTAATTATGCTTATTTAGATGGAATACTTAATTTGTATTTTCAACTAATATGGCAAATAATGTGTCACCAATTATTAATTGACTTAAGTGATAGTTAATTAATTATTAAACTTTATCATTTCTAGTTTAAATAGTAAAATTCTATTAATAACATATCAATTAAGAACCCGTTGAGGATTTACTTTTGGGAGGTTTAAAAGTGATTTTGAAAATTTTAAAAATAATTTTAGTATTTGGTAAAAAAAAATCAAAATCACTTTTGTCAAAATCAGTCTCTTCTATAGCTGATTTTGAAAAGTATGGAAGGAGTAACTTTTAGATTATGATTTTGAGAATTAATTTTATCCTTTAATAGTTTAATACAATTTCATAAATATCCTTAAAATTATTACCTAAACCCAAAATTATCCTTATTCAAATTGGAAAAAAATTAACATTTTAATAAATTTTTATTATAATCCATCAATATAAATTTATTAATATCAATTTGTTGGTCGAAATTATTTAAATTTGTTTAACTATATTATAAATTTAATTATCAATTGTTTTAAGATAAAAATAAAATCAATATACTGTAAATTATATTTTTAATTAAAATTATTATAATGCGCAATTAAAAATATTATATGTGCATGTTTTTAGATGTATAAGTAAATTTCATCATGCATTATATACATTTTAGTCATTTGTTTTCTCACAGCAGTTTAACAGTAAGATTTATTAAACACCTATAACTACTTTAAAAACTCACAGTACTTCTGAAAACAAAATTTACTAAACACTTAATTGATTTTCTTCACAGCTGATTATTTCTACATCACAGCTAACAATAATTATTTTAAAAACTACAGTATTCTCAAATTGGCCCTCAAACTGGCTCTAAGATACAAATTAAGGGCTAGTTTAAGATTGTGATAACTGATTAAATAAGCTGCTTCTGTTGTGTAGATGAAATAAGCTGCTAATTGAAAAAGTAACTATGTGTTTGGTAAATTGTATTATTGCAATTATTGTGAATTTGAAAAGTACAGTACATGCATTTGGTAAATTTTATTATGAAAGTTCTGTTTTATTATATAATGACCAAAGCAGACATAAGTTTAAATTGTCAATTATTTTTATAATATGTTTAATAAATTATTTAGACATTCCTTTTTTTAAATACATAAAATTACATACAATAAAAAAATAAATTAAATAAAATTTAATAAACTTTATAATATATTACATAAAATATATTAAAAATTCATACTTATACATAATCTAAACAAAATAAAGTAATATGTATTGTATTCACTTTAAATTAATACTGGAGAGAATATATAGCAGTTGCAAAGGTAATTTGATTATGGGATAATATGATATCTAATAGTTTATACATTAGGTTTTATGAAAAAGTAAGATATAATTGTCTTTTTATTAAAATACTAAGGTTAAAATTAAAAACTTTAAAAAGATGTGATGACTTATTTAATAAGCTGTTTATAAAAAGCAACTCCCCATCTATTTTTAAAAGTTACTCTCAAAATAAAAAAAAAATTATGAAATAAGCTATTTTTATAAAATTTATCAAACATAGTTAATTAGTTATTGTAAAACATTATTAAATAAATAATTTATTGAGTTTCAACTTCAATGTCAAACAAATCCTAAGTATCTCAAGTGAGCAAACATAGCATCGCTGTTATCAATTAACTATTCTTCTTTGAAGACCGGGTAGTTAATTGCATTGTAAACACTAAAAAGCATCCTTTGGTTTCGTGGGCGTTAAACACAACACACAAATTAATTTGGATCAAGGCACTAATTAAAGCCTTTTATGATTTTACGAGTTCAGCTGGCTGATAAATTAGTTGAATCCACAATTGATCAATGCCGATAATTAGCACATGGGCTGTGGGATCCACCTGTTCTTCTTCTGCAATCCCTATGTGAACATTAGTTATTTAAACGTACATATAGTGGATTAGCTTTCAATAAATTTCTGAAGTAATAATCCGAAATCTTAATGAGATTTATAAAATAATCATCAACTTTTTTTATAACACTTAACTATCGAATTTATTTAACGTCGGTCATGCTCATCTACATACTCAACACTTACAAAAAAACCTGTACCACATATGTATTTATAACTGTGTAAAATTAAGATTTAATTACAATCAGCACCTTGCATTTTATTCAACTCAAGATAAGATCAGGGAATACAATTATACATGTCAGTAACTGATTTTATTAAAAAATTAGAAAAGAAAAGAAAAGAAAAGACAAAACAGGTTATCATGAACTACCAATAGGGCAGATCAAAAGACAAATAATAAAAAGACACACTAAATTATTCTGCATTATGAAGGAGAAAACAGTTCGGACAAACGATGTATAAATAAATAAATTAAATAGCCTCTTGTAGGAATTAGGTATATCTTTATATAAAGTCTTCTGAAGTCTTTATTTCATTTATCTTGATATAAGTAAGCCAGCGGCCAGGACATCATATATAGGAGATGACATGATCAGTAAATAAAACTTTTATTTTAGGTTCCATTAATAGAATGGCCAATGAAAATTCTTACTTAAAATAATGATATAAATTTTTATTGGATCTTTTTGAATTCAATGGATGAAAATTTAAATAAAAATTTAAAGTTGAAGGAAAATCTCAACGATATGTAAAAAGTTTAGCTAAGCTAAAAATTGAACACGGTGAGAAACTGACGTGGAAACTTTAACGAAACAAATTAACTTGAAATAAAATGACAATGACCAATATCAGATTTATTTAGATGTAATGAAAATGATCAAGAAGACAAGTGGCTTCCTGATCAAATGAATTCAAAGGACATGAGAAGCTTCACGTTTTTATACTTGTTGCCCTTGCGGTCATGAAGTGGAACCGCACGAATGCCTTGTCTTAGTTCAGAAACTGGTAAGCATGTTTGGCCTCCGAAATCATCCTTTTGGAGAATGTCATCACGCTCGTGAACTTCAATCCTGAGCAGAGCAAGTTCCGGAACGGTAAGCTGGAACTCGAATTCCTTGTTCCAAGCAGGTGCCCAATTGTCCTCAATCGTCTCTGTTTGATCCATTATTGAAGGAGTATCACCAGGCACTCCAGCAATACCCACCTTTGCATAAAAATCCGGAGGGGAACCCGCATCAAAGTAAGTGTGATGGAACTCCTTATCCCATCCTTCTCCGGAATATAGAGTAACCTTCAAAGTCGTTTTCACTGGTAAATTGACTTCGGGATCGAACAGGTCGATGTGGCTACCTGTCTTCTTTAGAAGAAATTCCGGTTTCTTAACATACCCGCACCCACCGTTGGCTCTGAACATTCCGTGCATCAACCAGAGTGGTCTGCCGTATCCCTGCATATTAAATGCAACCATTTGTGCCCCGTGCGACCAAGCAATTAGTGGGTTGTAATTCGATGAGTCTATACGTAGACCCTTCGGATACACTCTCAGTATATTGCTCTGGGTAAATCTGACGATATCTTTTCCGTACTTTTTCGTCACAGCCCTTTCAAGCTGTAGCTCACTTAAGCTGAGACGTCTCACTCTATCAGCCTCCACCTCCAACCATTCCTTTAAGCCACCTTTAGGCTTGCCAGCATGTATACTGATTAAATGTCTATACTTTGGCGCCTCTACAACATTCTGCTGCGTCGTTTCAGAATCTCGATCAGCATTAATGGTACCTTCTTCATCGGAATAATCTTTGCCGTTGGTACTACCATTAGCAGTTTTAGTAATGCCTTTAAGGTTGGGTACCTCTTCTCCCCATTCAGCTTCATCGCTTGTCGATGAAACTGAGGGTCTTGGGTACTCCTGGCGCATTGCTTTCTGTCCAGAAACTCTTTTCCATGCGTGTTTGAACACTTTCATGACTGGTTGAAAGTTCACATGGCAAGAAGTACTATGAGGCAGCGCATTCTCTTTCTCCTTGGCCTTATCCTCTGGCGGTTTGGTGGAAATGATGATCTTTCCCTTCAGCGATTCCGGGGAAGGGAATTCTTTTAAGCACTCTGAGGCAGCAGCAAGCAAGATTTTTTTATCAAATATTCGAGTGACCAGCTCTGCTACTTTATCCTGAAGAGGTGGAGGAAGATGATCTTCAAAGGTTATAACAACTGGATAATCAGATGCAACAAAGGCATACTTTTTGATAGTCTCCAAACATGTGGTGAGATCCACAGGAGCAGTGAAAGTGCCTCCATGACAAACCTCCACACCATCTTTCTCCTTGGAACTTGGCCACAGATCCAATTCAATCCCTCTCAAGCCTCTCTCAAGTGCATCCTTGATGGGACCATCGCTGCATTTACTATTAAGCTGATTCCCAGTCAGATAAGAATTGTGGCCTGTATATATGTAGTAATGGGACAACGGGGCTTTCATATCTTGATGCACCCCACGAGAAGGACCAAGCGGGGAATTTTTTTCACTAAACAGGTACTTAAAGAAAGCTTCAAGATTGAGACCCTTCCGATGATCAGAAGTATTCGGATGCTTTAGATTGAGCTGATCATCCACGCTGTCAATAATCGCTTGCCCATCTTCTTTCTTGGGGTTTCTTTCTTTCTGAACCTCAACCAAAAACCGATGCAGATGATCAACGGTCATGATGCCGTTCTCTGAGTATTGATTGAACAAACACTCGATCGCCTCCGGCGGCTCTGACACCGCAACGTGGAACCATCGCCAACAGCAGAAGCAGACTCTATAACCCTGTTTGCCCATGGCAAGTGGTTAATCCTACCTACACTGAATTCAAACAATTATATGTTCATTATTCATTTTTATTTTTATTTTGTTAAAATAAGGATATTGTATTCTTTGCACAAAAATTTTCCAATTTCCAAAAGACAAAATTGTCTAACTCTAGTATATTGACTTCGTAATATAAAATTAAGCAAATTTTTTGTTTTAGTAGTTCTTCACTTTAAAAAAAATAAATAAATAAACTCGGTTTCTATCTTACGCGGAGATGAGAGCTTCAATTGAAATCGCAAGACCAGAGAAGCGTGAGTCGTCTAAGACAACAAAAATCTTTTCACAGTGTGAGGTTACGCGTCGGCCATTTACACTTATCAATAGATGAAAATTTATAAATAAAAAACTATTTTTTGGACCCACACGTTTTATTTTATCTTTATTATTTATATTTTTATTCAACCAAAATTATACAAACACTTTGTAATTTTGTATGGATAAATATAAATATGAATGAAAATAAAAAAAAAAACAAATTTTAACAGCAGTAATGATATTCTCATATGTTGAGTTATATCTTACATTAAGTGGTGAAGAAGAATTACTTGAATTGTATCTCACATAATAAAAAAAAAATTTGATTGGATTTATAAGTAAAATAAGTCATTTCATCCAATAAGTTAGTCTGGAATTTAATGGCGGTTTCGTCCGAAAAAAAATATTAAATTGTGTTTCACATTAAACTATTAAAGGAGAGTTATTTGGAGGAATAATACTGATACAGACTCTCAATATTGACGAGAACTAGTGGAGTGATTTTAACATGAGCCTACACCACTAAATTGAATTTTATATCTTTAAACATCTTCATGTTTCTGTGTTTTGTATCCCTGTCAATGCTCTACTTTAAGAGGTGGGGACGTTTTGTAACTTTGATGCTATTCTTCAGTTCTAAAGCTGCGAAATCTTTAACAGTTTAAGAGAAAAAAAAAAAAAAAAAAAAAACTAGTCTCTCGGCTGGTTTCTATTTATCATACGATTTCAGAAAAATAAGAACAGCACATAGAGTGAAAGAATCGGATGAAAACAGAAAAATGATGGATAGGAAGAGAAAAGAGAAAAGTACCTTAGAGTATATTCCAATAATTGCAAGATGCTTCGCTGTAGAGTAGAGACAGAAATACAGTCTATATTCAGTAACAAGAAATTAAATTTAAAAAAAAAAATAGATGCATATAAATTTTTATGAGAAACAAAATAGAAATGGAGAGATGGTGGAAAGATACATAGAGAGAGAAGCGCCACAGAGGAGGGTTGGAGATGATGGAATTGCTGGAGTTCGTGTGATAATTTTGTAAGTAAACTACTCCTGTCTTGACTTTTGACCAGGTTTCTTATTCAACAATTCCCAGTTTATACTGGAATACTGTTCCCCAATAAGCTTAGTGGAAACATGCCACACGTGTCGTAATTATGTTTAATTGATCATTGAGATTTGTTCTTCTTTTAATCTCTCTGATTAAATGCATTTAACCTATCTCAACTGCCTTGTATTTAAGTCTCACTAAACACGGCGGCATTGAACTCTCACTAAACGCGGCGGCCCCTGTCCGTGTGGTTGTGTGAGTTCACGCGGAATAAGATCGTCTCTTAGATTTTAATTTTACCGAACTTTTAAAGATTTTTTATCGTGTGTTATTTAGTAGTAGTACATTAATCAAATTAAATTATTTTATTTGTTATTAATTATTTAAATTATTCGTTCAATACACTATCAGATTATGAGAGAATTTTAATTTAAATTCAAGCTACCAACTAAGAATTTAGATGCACTACAATTATAAGTTTGTAACGATGTCTCCTCTCCTCAATTTCTCATGTATAGTCGCTGGAGAAGATACTGTTGACTTGAAGAAGCACGGTTTTGTAATTTTATAAGTATGTACATGTATGTGTGAACAAAACTCTTCTTAAGACAAAAATCTCATTCTAAATTAACAAATATCCCTCTTATCAATAAATTAATAAATCATTCATTTTTTTCTTAAACAGACGGCTGCATTAAAATAATATATTTTCTTAGTCTCAATAATATTATTTTATACAGATTTTGCCGTATATATACCAAAAAACTCCTTAAATTATTCAATACATACGACAATCTTTATATATAAGTAGCATACAGTTAAGTTGCATGGTCTGTAATTTATAACTAACCGAAAATTAATTTCTTGTAATCCTTCAATTATTTGATAACTAATAATTGAGTCATTAACAAGAGAAAAAATAAAACTAATTTTGAACCCTATGCATATATCTTTATATAAAGTGACAAAGTCATTCTAAAAATAAATAGATAAATAAAAGTCTTTCTTGTAAAACTTATTTTATTTTTAATATATCTACCTTATAGTAGCACGACTGTAATAAAAAAAGTAAGCCACGACATGACATCAACAACATGACAGAGGATGACATCGGCAGATAATATTTATATTACAAGTGGATCTTTTTATACAATCATATTAATATTTTTTTTAAAAATAAGTACAATCATATTCGTTTAAGTTGTTGAAAGTAACATTATCTGCTAACTCTTACTATTAATTTAATTCTTTTCTTTAGGAAGTCTGGTGTTTGTAATAGGCCGCCAAATTTTCTAGTCAATCACCGGTCCATTGTGCACTCATTAACGAGGTAGCCCAAGCCCCAAGACATCAAGCCCAACGGACAAAAATCCGTCAAGATGTGCTACCTTAGCCTAATTTTAGAATTCTCCACAACTCTCAGCACACTCTTTACACTTATATATAACAATAGAATTCTCTACACTTGTGTATAGAAAATACCTAGATATATTAGACAACTTGCATAACTTACAGGAAGCCTCTAGAATGGGCAAGCCTCCTTTATAAATAAGACATGGCACTTGCCATTTAGGCATCATTCAATATTAAGCAACTCAAGTATACTTGTAAAGCTCTCTTGTAAAATCTCTCTTTCGAGTAATAAAAAAACTTTATTTGGCCTGTAACATTACTCTTTTTAGGCATCATTCAATATTAAGCAACTCAAGTATACTTGTAAAGCTCTCTTGTAAAATCTCTCTTTCGAGTAATAAAAAAACTTTATTTGGCTTGTAACATTACTCTTTTTTTTTCTCGCTAGCATTCTCGCAAGCTTCCTCACTTAGTTAGTTCGAGAAATTTTCAAGACGTAATTAGTGACTTCGTGCTAAAAGTTGCTTAAGCATCGTACAGATTGCTGCGCGCAATACTCATCTTATGACATGTTGCTCCCGTACATCTATTTTTATGAGAACCTTCCCCAGACAAATAATTCGAAAGTAAAAGAAATTTAATTAAATTAAATTACTTAAGTGCTTATCTAGTTAAGGTTTTTCTCTCCTTTTAATGTTCTTTTTCCTCTGTGATCTGATCCATTTGGATTACTTAATTAAAAAACTACTTATCTAGTTAATTAGTAGATTATTCTTATCCTCCAGCTTTTAAATTGTACTTGGATCTTTTGCTTTGGTCTAAACATAGATGGGCCACAAGCATTTAAAATTCAGTAAATTCATGTCCTAGCCGTGAGTGCTCTCAAAAAATGAAAAATCCTAGCCATCAGCAGCTGCATTATTTATATTCCGTTAATTGCAATACAAAAAATGTTGAAGTGATTAAAGGCTGACAAAATGCTTACAAAATAAATTATAATACCGTATAGTGTTACAATGTTAATTGATTATTTGGCCCTTTGTCTTTTTTCTAAGACAGGTCAAAATTTTTTCTTGTCTAAATATTAGTGCTCTCTAATACCTTTCACATTTAGAGATCAAAATTTTATTTTTGAATTTTTTTGTCTAAATATCAGTGCTCTCTAACACCTTTCACATTTAGAGATCAAAATTTTATTTTTGAAAGACATAAGAAAACTAAAGATGAAATTCTTATAGAAAGTTAAAAAAATTTAAAGATAGTTAATAAACTAACTAAAACCAAAGAACTCTTGACGAGTTGACAGAGTTATTGGAGTATTGGAAGAGACAGGAACTAAAATATTAATTTAAATTTTGCAATAAAAATAAACTTTAAACGTGGATTTTAGAATCAGCAGATAAAAAAATAGGAGAAGGGTTAAAAAAAAAAAGGGCACTCCTGTGAGTTCCTACACCCATAGAAATATCAAAAGAAATTTTTCTTTTTTTTAAAAAAAAATTACAAAAGAAAATTTTCTTATTTAAAGGAACAGGCTTGCTTAATTGGTTGTAAAGAATTTGATAGGCAGAACTAAAATAATGTTGATGGATCTTTTTTGTTAGACCCAGATTTAAAAAATCACAACGGGCAACTGCTATGATCGGTCAATTAATTTCTCTCTGAGTCCAGCAAATTTGCATGCATTAATATATAAGTTTACGAAACAACATTTGACTTTACGGGCATTATAGTAATTCAACTTCGGCCCAGTGGGCTTGTAGGCATGAGCCCAATTTTTCCTCTTTGTGAATAACAGAGCGATCGACGAGGACTCGCGGGCGAGCGAGCGAGAGCGGGGGAAAGTAAGGAACCCGCTGAGGCCAGACAGAGAGAAGTGGGGCAATCCGGCGTCGTTTATTTCCTCTGTTAATTTACTCCAGAAGGGTGGGTGAGTCTCAACTCTTAAATCTCAAGTTTCGTTTGTAAGGCGGTCTGCTTACCCTCGCAGTGGAATCTTTTGGATCATTAGAAGTAAAAACGCCGTGCTTTTGGTTTCTTTATGTTTATGTAACGTCATTAATGGATGTGGTGCTTGATTTATTTAGATGCCCTTTTAAGCAATTCATTTGGTTTTCATGAAATTAAGTATAAAATCCGATATTATTTATTTACTTTAGCTTCAGTCATTGTATACCGAGATAATTTATGCTTGTTCTTGTGAATTTTGAGTAACTGTAACCCGGGTCTTTGCTAAGTTGATATAAACTCAGGGTAAACTGTTGTGAATTAGTTATTGTGCAAATGAAAATTCACAGCATTTTTGTAAAAATTCGTACTTTTTAGTAGGTGATCTGTTAGTCGGAATGAAATTGACACAGGTATCTCGTTCTCGAGTGTCTGACACATCTTCTTTTTAATTGAAGCGCTGTAAAATGTATTTATCTTTATTATTTTTTCTGTACTTCTAAGTGACATAATGCTGTGCAAGGATTAGTGTATGATTACCGTTAAAGTTCTCTGATGTGGGGTTTTGATCTAGGTGTAGGGATCCAGTTGAGGAAATGGCAGAAGGAGATGAGGACTTGCCAAGGGATGCAAAGATTGTAAAATCGCTGCTGAAATCAATGGGTGTGGAGGACTATGAGCCCCGAGTTGTTCACCAGTTTCTGGAGTTGTGGTACCGTTATGTTGTTGATGTATTGACGGATGCACAGGTCTATTCTGAGCATGCTGGCAAAACTACCATTGATTGTGACGATGTCAAGCTTGCTGTCCAGTCTAAAGTCAATTCCAGCTTCTCACAGCCCCCAGCAAGAGAGGTAGGTTAGCAATAGAGTTTTCCTTAATGTCCTAACCTTAGTCTGTGCTAACTTGTTTTCAGAGTACAAATACGAATTCAAAGGGAATTGAGGCATATGATAGTTTTTCTCTTTTCTTCTGTCCGGTGTTTGTTTGGTTTGCTCTTGGTTCTGAATTTAATGTGATTGAATTGATTGATGGCTTTTTCTGTCAATCTATGCTTAGAATAGCTTCCTAATCTAGGGATTTTATTACTTGTTGCATATCATATGCTCAAATGCACTTCTTTTTTATCATTTATATATAATACAAGACATGTGACATCCTTACTCTTAACCGTCAATCAGGTACTACTGGAATTGGCTAAAAACAGGAATAAAATTCCATTGCCAAAGTCAATAGCAGGGCCTGGTATCCCACTTCCTCCTGAGCAGGACACATTGATTAGCCCTAACTACCAGCTATCGATTGCAAAGAAGCAATCTACTCAAGCAGCAGAAGAAATGGAAGAAGATGAACAAAGTACCGAGCCGAATGCATCTGAAGAACAGAGGACAGATATGCCACAACAAACCCCTCAGAAGGTATCATTTTCCCTTGCTAGACGTACAAAGTGAGTTCTTGATTTGCTGGCTTTTCAAGACCATCTCATCAACGCCCTGTTATGTGAGGACAATATGTTAGACGTGTGCCATCAACCATGTAAAAGAAGGAAGATTAACATTTATCTTGATATGTTTTGTATCGTTGTAATTATCTGAAAATTTCACTTCACAGTGATAACTTTTATTCAGGCCTTGTTTAAACTATATATTTTGATACAACAAAATCATGCTACAATTAAACCTAATTAGTTATCAAAATTGGGGTGGCATGGCCTACACATAAACAGAAAATAATTTCAATCTCCCACTCATCTGTTACAAGTCGAATAAATAAAGGTGGAGAAGAAAGAGAAAAAAGAAAGGAGCCAATGCAAACGATGTTGGAGCTTGCTTAAGAGTTTCTCAGTTGCTTGCTGTTTCTTTCCAGTCTAAGAGATTTTTTGACCCAATTCAAGAAAAAAATCTTCCGTGGAGATAACCGAACAATCGGAGAGCGAAGCTACTGGTATGCTAGAGGGTAAAGAAAATGTATGTCATTGCTGTACAAAAGCTCAAATGAAAAAGTTAATAGAAACCTCATCCTCAAATCAAGAGATGTTAAAAGTGGAGAAGGGCAGGCACGTTATAAGGGTATTAATTTTAACCCGTTATATCTACCAATGTAATACAACAGTTTCAAATGGGCAAAGAGCAAATCACTAAAGTGAAAGGAGCAGATAACTAAGTTTTGTAGGGGCAGAGCTTAAGACATGCAACATAATCTGAGAATTATTTAACTCAAATGGGGTAGTTGATCTCACTTGCCCTTCTGTTCATACTGGCAGTGTTCAAAGGATCGACAAAAGCTAGAATGATCCCAGAGTCAGGATTTAAGAAATGGTAGTAAGTTCTTTACTAAATTCAAATCAGCTAATTTTTTTTTTTTTTCCACCCTATGGGAATTATCTCAAATTTATCAGTTTGCGCCCAAAAAGGAAAAAAAAAATAAAAAAGCAGTTTGTTCGGTTTTATTATAATAAATACAAACAGTCATTATGTCCTAGGAGAAAGGTGAATCTTGACTTCTTGTGGCCAAATTGGTAAATGCAAAGATAAAAGACAAGCTGGCACGGTAATTAGTGGAGCCATAGTAAGTTGAAGGCGGGCACTGGCTCAATTATTGGAGTTGGAGGCAATGTTCTTTTAACTGTCTGTTTTGTTTTACGGGACAATTGAAACAGACAACTTGCTACAAAACTGAAAGTCAAAGTTTCTCTCACATTTTCTTTTTCAACAGAAGCAGCAAAAGTCTGTAAAAGTCAATGGAAACGGTGGAGAAGAAAGCAGCAGCCAATGCAAGCGACGTCGTGATCCCGATTGCAGACGCCAAAGATGAGTATCTCAGCAGCGGAAGAAGCGAACTGTCCACATCCAAGAGCTCTGCTTCTCCAGGTCATTCACCTGGTGCCGATTTAGTTGAAGAAAGGACGCAGTTGTTGACTTCACCAGCTAATAATAACAAATTCACCGATTCTACTGGTGAAGTGAACTTAGAATCATATTCAGACGAAGACGAGGACGATGATCACAAGGACAAGCAAAACCGTAAGAGACTGAAAAAACCATTTTTCTTGATTGAGTGCGCTGCATTTGTGTGCATAATGGTGCTGTTAATTTGTAGATTGACTGTGAAGCAACTGCAAAACCATGTCATTTGGGATTTCAAGTTGTGGAAATGGTGCGTGTTGTTACTTGTGATTGTCTCCAGTCGACTGGTTACTAAATCTTTGATCAATGTTTTGCTTTTCTTGATTGAGAGGAACTCTTCGCTAAGGCAAAGATTCATGTATTATGTCCACGGTTTGAGATTCACTATTAGGGTTTTTATTTGGTTGTCTTTGGTTCTCTTAGCTCGGATTTTGCTGTTTCAGCATGGAGATAAGAGATCAAAAGAAACTACTAAGATTCTAAATTATGTTACAAGGGTTCTTGCTTCTTCACTTGTTGGGGCTGCTCTGTGGTGTCTCAAGAGTTTCTCGGTTCTGTTACTAGCTGTCTCTTTCCAATCTAAGAGATTTTTCAATCCAATTCAAGAAACAATCTTTCATCAGTATCTTCTTCAGACTCTCTCGGGACCTCCGATAATGGAGATAAATGAACAGTTTGAGAGCGAAGCTTTTGGGATGTTAGCAGGAAAAGAAAAGTATGTGATCGATGTACGAAAGCTTAAAAGAATTAAGAGAGAGAAGATTTCTGCATGGACCATGAAAAAGTTAATAGATGTTGCCAGAAGTTCAAAGCTGTCATTTTTCTCAAATCAACTTGATGAATGTGCTGGAGAAGAAGGAGAAGATGAAGATGAAGAAATTTTCAAAAATGCAAATGATAAAAGTGATGAAGAGCTGCAAATGTATAAGGCTATTAAAAGCGAATTAGAGGCAAAGTCTGCTGCTAATCACATCTTCAAAAATGTTGCTCGCCCTGGCTGCGAGTAAGGATATCTTTGCCAATGTTCCAACTATGTTGTGTTTTCTAATTTTCCTTTTGGAATTATCTCACTGTTCTTCGCTTTAAATATTGACCAGTTACATTGGGAAAGAGCAGCTCTATCGGTTCTTGATAGCAGAAGAAGCGAACCTTCTGCTGACTCAATTTGAAGGAGCGGCAAAGACTGAAAAGATCCAAGAGTTAGAATTTAAGAAATGGGTGGTAAGTTCTTTACCAAATTAGCGTTTTCAGCTCTTTTTTTAATCTGGATTATCTCAAATTGTTCCTTAATTACTGTTATATTACGGGTTCCTGGTTGCAGCTAAAGGTCTATAATGAACGCAAAGCTCTGTCACATTTCATAAAACAGTCCAAAGCAGCCACACAGGAATTGAATAGGCTATTTACAGGAATTGTGATTGTTGTGATCATCATTTTGTGGTTAATTCTGATGGGATTCTTAAAGACTCAAGCACTTGTCTTCATTATATCCCAGCTTGTACTTGCAGCTTTCATGTTCGGAAACACTGTCAAGAATATATTTGAATCCATCATATTTCTATATGTGATGCACCCATTTGATGTTGGCGATAGATGCATCATTGATGGAGTTCAGGTGACTGATATGTTCGCCCTAAAAATTAAAGTGTGTGTAAGTTTATTATATCGAGTTCTGTTTGCTTTACAACTTTTCATTGCAGATGGTGGTTGAGGAGATCCGCATTTTGACAACAACCTTGGTTAGATACGACAACGAGAAAGTGTTTTATCCCAATTCTGTTCTAGCGACGAAACCTATCACCAACTTTTACCGGAGCACCGGAAATATGAAAGATTCTGTGGAATTTACCATTGATGCTTCCATGTCAATGGAGACCATTGAAGCTCTAAAATCTAGAATACAAGAGTAAGTGATCAATTCTTTCATATAAAAACTACATTGTTGCGTCAAGCTTGGCATTCATGCTTATTTTTCATTCTTTTTATTTAATGGCAGCTACTTGAATAGCAAGCCTGAGCACTGGAGACCACAACACAAAGTGGTGGTGAAGGAGATTGGGGATGCAAACAACATAAGAATGGCTCTTCACGTTACTCATACCGTAAACTTTCAGAATTATGGGGAGAAAAGTAGCAGGAGATCTAAATTAGTCTTACAGCTGAAGCAAATATTTGAAGGCCTTGGTATTGGTAAATACCATGTTCTACCAGAAACTCAAGTCGGCTCCGCAGGATCAGCAGCTGTCCCACAACCCGCAAATTAATGGTATCATTTCATGTCCAAGTGCTCTCGTTTACGAGACTATGCAGGATATCTTGTGAGTTGGCCCAATGCCTCCTGTTTAGAACTGGAAGCTGTACATCATAATTGAACACACGTAAAGCTGGTAGTAGCATATAGACACTGAATTTGATAGAGATTGTAGAGTGATTTTTAGCTGTGGGTCATTCGTTCTCATTCTTCAGAATTGTTAGAACAAACTCGGGATATTGAACTAATTGAAGAAAACAAAACCCGCTATGTGCACAGTAAAGAGAAATTGATTGTATTTTCTTTACAAGTAAGCCCTAAAGTCACTACACCCATTGTGCGTGGAAACGTTTCTACACCTTACGTGAACTACTACTAATGTGTGATTTTGCTCATGTCATTTTGATTATCTGTAAGAAACAAGAAAATACTCATTTCAACTATTCTGAGTATAATATTCTGAAAATGCCCAATGACAACAGAAAGCCCTCTAGAATATCTATTGCATATTAATTTCCCAGGTCTTGCAGGGAGGTTGCCGATGCTTTCAAGAATCATGAGAACAGTCAACGCTTCATATTACTTCCTCACCAGTCAAAGTTCATCCAAGCACTACAGAAAAGTTTACTAAATTCCTGTAGTAGAAAATAATGATAACAGTTAGCCACAATCAAGGGGATAAGGAAACTGAAACATGCAGAACATGCTCACTGAGGTCAATTCCATAGTCCTGCAGTAGCATGGAACCAGAAGGAAAATTTCTAATAAAGTAAAGAATGAAGTCCTTTACCTTCACTATCGTAGATGAGAGACACTAACTTTTTACTTCACATCTCGGCAGAATTCACTTTTGCAACAACAATGAAATGCTTTTATAGGATGATTGTGATCATTGAAATCGATTCCATAGTCCTACAGTTAATGTCATCCAAACAATTATGACAATGAGCAAATGTTGATTAATTTCATCACCAAATTTCAACTCAATTTTTTTGTCCTTAATCAGCTACGAGAAAAAAATTATGCAGCTATAGACTAGAAAATATAATCAGAGGGTGGCACTAGATGTTACAACACCATAATTAACCAAGAGGGGAAAAAAATCTTTTATTATCTATTTATCACTTAACAGAAAAGAAAGAATATGGTGGTTCCCTCACTGTCTATGACAATTAGGTGTTAGTGCTCCATGAAAATTGAAGACAAAAGCTAACAGGCCTGCTGATTGAAAACAACCTTGTTTCTTTATAAGAACTTCTGCAAATGGAAGTTGTAAAGTGTCCCACATTTGCAGTCATTCCTTACAACTCTAATATTGCTTGAACCTCTAAAGAGATCATCCGATTGCTTTTCATTCAAAAACACTACTGGCACTTAGAAAGATTCAAAGCTGGCAGGAGTTGTAATGCTGTGGGAATAATTTTGGATGTGTATTTCCTAAACTCTTCAGTTATAAGTTACATTTCAATAAGGTTGTAGAATTGAAATTGAAAAACAGAGGAGAGAAATAATCTATAAATAGAACTGTTCCGACATGCCGTAAAACATGTATTGCTTCCATGAATGTATGTAGTTCATATATCTTATGCTTGTAAAGCATATCATCGACAATACATACAAGTTAAATTCACAAAAAGATAACTCGTTAACTGCACTAATTAAACCCACTTACCCAAGTCAGCTCTTCATAAGCACTCACGTCCCTTGTTGTAAAAAAAGCAAGCTGCACAAGACAAGCAAGAAAGTATGAAATGCACTTCTTTCAAAATTTATGACAGCAGAATGTAGGAAATATTGCACAGGTGTAGCCAGTCAGATCCATACATGATAGTAGTGGCGATCAGGGGTCTCTATTTCAACCGGGATATCAATCAGGTTTGCATCAAAGCATCTATAATTGGGGAAAAGAAAAAGGAAAAAAAAGAATTATATTCACAAAGAGCAGTGAAGGATGCAAATAATGGTAGAAGAGAGGTACAATGTGCACCAAATTACAATCTCTAAAAGGAGTCGAAACTCCGAAGAAAAGTTTCAAGGCTAGCCATCAACATGATTATAAAACATTTAAAAGTCCATGCGACAGACAATATAGATAAATTTTTTCACTCTAAACAGGCACAAGCATGAAACATTAGCTTTTGAATATTACTAGACTTCCCGAGTAGTATTCCAAGTGTTGATGCGGCATTCATCAATTGGATGATCAATTCCATAACTTGTAAACTTATTCATCATTCCATCCCACCATCCAATGGATGAATGCCCGCAGACTTGGGATGGTAAATGTTGGGACACTACTCAATAAGTGTAGCATTATCTTAGCTTTTTATTTCAGCAGTCTCGATTTTCTGGGAATGCAGCACACATCTGTGACATTCATGGGCCAAAATAGCATTTATTATCAAAGAAAAAGAACCCATGCAACCACTAGAATAAACATGATGCATATGTCCAATGGTGAAAGAATAATGCTAAGTATACAAAATTTTTATCCCAAGTTTTGCTTACAAAGTGAACAGAAATACAGAAAAGTGTCACATGGATGATTAGATAATAGAATAAATGATAAGAAAGGCCCTAAAGTGCCACGTCATTTTGTATCCAAAACTGGGGTATGGTGACTTTGTTTGTAGAACTAATAAGTGAAAAGATTACCTATGATTAATAAATCTTGCAACATTTCCACAAAAGGTTGCATCTAAACAAAGTGCCTCTTCATCCCTTAAAACTCTCTCAGAACCCCAGTCTGCATCTAGAGTAACTGGATATGTATGTCTCTCACTATTGCTACTTTGCATATTTCGTTCATATAACTCCGTGTTGGTTAATACTTCCCCGACATATTCACAAACAAAGGTTCCTTTAGGCAAATCCTGAAGTGTTCTAAGACCCCAACCTTTATGTCCATGAGTTAGAAACACCTGAAGCATAAGAGCATACTGATTATCCGTAAATGATGAAGAAACAAGAAATAAATATTTATAAATCACATAACTAATAGACAAACTTTACTTCAAATTCTTGCAAAGTTTCAATACATATATGTAAGATAGCATGAAAAAGTAATAGGAGAACGATCATATGATTGGTGTTTTGAGATAGATAGAGTGATATGTGAAATGACTATGGACTACAATGCCTTTTGTAGAGATCTTATTAAGCAGAAAAGCTGGGGAAAATTTAAAAAAAAAAAAGATCAAGAAGGTGAATATACTGTGAGCTTCAATGGTTTCTCAAAAAACGTTCTTATAGCAGGGACTCACTTTTGTTGTTTGGTTTAAGCAGCATACCCAGCCAAAAAAAGTTAAAAAAGCTATAGGGTATTATGAAGTGGAAATTTTGTTTTCACAACCGAAGGCGCCAAGTACAAAATTTTAAATTATTAGTAATAAAGTGACATGTAAGGATGACCAAAAAGGGAAGAGAGAACAGAATTCTGAATGGAAAATTAATATTAAGTCATTCTTACCTGCAATTTACATGTAATACCTTGCTGTATAATTCGATTTCGACACTGCATGCTGCAGCCACATTTTCTCCAACACTCTTTGATAAATTTCCTGACAATATGGCCCTTGCATTTTTCAGGGCTGTATTCATTGTTAGACCTCTCTATTGGGCAGTCTTGACAATAAACAAGATGTTCCTTGCAAGGCCCCTTCTTCATAGACATACAGGCGCTCAGAAACTTCTCTTTCAGCAGACCTTGCTGTGTGTATGCAAACTCTCCACCAGTTTCGCGTGTACACGCACATGGTATTGACAATGAGAGACAATCTCCTGAACAGTTTGAACAGCAATCCTCATCTGAGATTCTAGCAAGTGAAATGTGTACATAAGCATTTTGGTAGATTACATTTTGTGGGATGTAAGTAAATTTAGGCAAATCCTCATTGCAAGTCTCATCTACCAATGGAATTTGCACATTTTCTAAACCTTTTGTTATGTCACTTATACGGATAGATCTCTTTTCATTACAAGTGACAGGTCGCTGCTGAACAGTTGCCAGATTGGATGAATTTAAACAGCTAGAACGGTTTGAGCTCTTCTTATTCAGATCCCTTTCAGAATCACAAACTCTAGAAGCTTGTTTTTTCAGTCCTGTGGCGGAAAGAGAGTCCTCGACATTTATGATAGCTCCAGGAGAAGAGCCAATTGCAACTGGCCCACTGGTGGATTTATTACCCACTTCCAAAAAAGTATCACACAAATCTTCCAGTAACTTCTTAACAGAAAATTGAGGCTTAACATTTCCAGATAAGAGATTTTTAAACTCAAGGTATTTCAAAACCGCATCAAAATTTGGACTCTGAAATTTTGGCCTTTCAAAAGCAGGAGTGCAGTTCAGAAATATTTTAACCTCTCCCATTGCTGATGAAGCAATACTGAAGTTATTGTTGCTGCTTGCACTGTCATTGCATACTGAAGCATCATCTTCCTTGACAGTACGCTCATGTTGAGATGCCAAAGATTTTACTAAGTGTTTCCCTGTTGAAGAACCCGCCGATGAGCCTGGACGAGCTAAAGAAAATGTAGGTATCAAGTAACATAACTGATGCATTGCGTTCTCTCAATTACAAATGTTAACTGAAACACCTGAGAAGTATGCTGGTATATCAAGGAAGCAGATATGATAAAAAAGAATGTAACTCAGCATCTAATATTTGTTAAGCTAATGTATTGGGCTCCTCTATAATAACTATGATAACATAATTGTCACCCATGAGCATGACACAATGGAAAATTACAAACAATGGCACTTGAATTTTTATAACTTTGTAACAACTCCTACATCTCTCTAAACATTTTGGGGCATGGTTAATGATGTTAGCAGTTGCATGCATTGCAGGCAAGAGCCCAGCATCAACCATTGCCTCTTCTTTCATAGGAGCGCTGATCTAGAAAGCCTTTACCATCCTAAAAATTTGTAACCATTTCTGTGCCTAAGACTAAAAAGTTATAATTATTGAGTGGATAACTGATACTGGAAAAAATTAGTGCTACAGTCGAAGAATGCAACAAATTTTTGCACTAAGATAGAGGTGCCAAAATCATGAAAAAATATATGACCAACAGTACCTGGACGGACAACTGAAATAGGTTCTGCATGCTGTGCAACGCCACTAATAGGTTGCTTAGTTTTTGTCTTAATCGATTTCCTGCTGCAATGAGAAGTGGCAGAATTTTCTCTCGAGCTACAAGAAGAGCCATGTTTATCCAATGGCTGTTTAAGATAAACTGCCTGTGACTCTCCATTATGGGTTGATTTTCTTTCTTGAAAGGCCAAATGAGATGAAGTCAGGTCCTTCCTTCTGCAGCTAACTTGTGCATTAGGAATCTGAGAAGTAGATCCCGTTCTTATGTTGGTTAAACATGGTTGAGAAGGTTTCTTACTTCCCTGTCCAGATGTAGGCATTGGCATTTCAGCCTCTTTTACTGCTAATGTCTTACTGGAGTTAGCCATTGCTGATGAAACATGATCTTTTTGCTGTCCCAAATGTAACCTTTTAGAAGGTCTTTCCAGCCTGTCTTGCCCCATAACACGTTCATTTTCATCTTCTACTCCCTACGCAGAAAAAGTTGAAAGGACAAAATCTGTTTGAGTGGGAAGAGAAAAAGTAATTATTAAAGCAATAGTAACTAAAGCCATTGACATCCTAATGGACCTAATTGTGGTTGCTGTGGAATGTATATGTTTAGTATTTTGCGCAGACTACCTGATTTTCCTTGAAATCGAAATATGCGTCTTTGAGTGCACGGTAATCTTCTGCTTCTATATATTCCCAGTTCCAATTAAACAACTCTAAGAGATTTAACAACACTGGTTTGACTTGTTTGTCAACAATACCTATTGCCTTCATCGCATTAACTGCTCTAACAGCTCTCTCTTTGTCCATTGCAAATGAATAACTCTTTAGGAATCTTTTCGTACTCAGTGGCCTCCAGTTTTTCTTTTGTATGATCTTGCATATCAAAGCAATCTGCATGAACTATAATTGTAGGAGGGGAATCAAAATACACAGGCATAATCTGCATTAGCATTAACATAATCTGCACTATCCAATAACAATTTGACTACATTTCCCAAAAATAATATGAACCAATTCCTCACCAAAAAGAAATTAATTAAAAAAAATCTGGCTGCCGAGCAATTCAGTGTTGCCAGAAAGAGGTTTTGAGTCTTTTAAGTTGTATCATTACATGGGTCAAGTAATCAAAGCCTTCACTCAACTAACACCAATGTAATAAAAATTTTCCCCCATTTTCTCAACCATCAAACACCCCTGAATTAATACAATGACACTTCCAGCATTAATCTCAGCAATGAAATAAGTGCCAAGATTTCACTTTTGACTTTTCCTCTGTCTACTTCCATCTCCACATATTATACACCAAACTAACAACTAAAAACACCACGTTTTATTTAGACGCAAACTAAAATGCATAAAACACACTAAAAAACACCACATTTTATTTACTTGCTAACCAAGAAAACGTTAAAACAAACCAATTGCAACAAAAGCACATGCCTTCAGAATATTGTTATTTATAGTAAAAAAATAAATTTAGAAATTTACAAGAACAAGAAATGGTTTGGAATTGAGCCGATTTCAGTTTAAATTCACAATTATGTGGAATGAAATCACTTACAGTCAACTAAAAATGGAGCTATCAACTAAAAATGAGAGTAAGCATCTTTAAACATCCCAAAATCTAAAATTTCATCTCGAATGATGAATGATGAGATAAAATAATTAATTTATTTAAAATTTATAAAAAAAATTAACAACCACTTAACAAATAATATAATACTCATGCTATCAAAATAAAATCATAACAAATTCAGATTTCATCAAATATAAATACTAAAATAGTCGTTAAGGAAAAAGTGTAGAAAGTGAATTAAGCTCAATTTTTTTATTTTTCTTTTTTCTCAAGATGCTTGAAAATCGCACGGAAAAACTTCATTAGCCAATTTTGACATGATAAGACCAAAATACCCTTGCACCCAAGACGCGTTATTATTTTCTTGCTTGTGATGTGACATAAATAAACGTTTGCCTCCGGCAAGTTTGGGCTGAGCAGCAAAGCCGACCGCCAGAGTGGCGCGACCAGTTCGTTCGGCCGGCCATCCTCAAGATTCAAGCGGAAAAATAACAGTTGAAAAATCTGAGACAAAAAGCAAACAACACTACAACCTACCAAGCCAGAGGCGCGTCGACCCCACGACTGAAGCACACGCCCGAGGGCATTACTTCTCCCAGCGCACCGCCTGTCAATTTTTCAGTGGATTTTAAGTGGCAGTTGGTCCAACTTATAAGATCTCATTGATACAATGAGTTAAAAGATATTGAAAACTTTTTTATTTTAACTTTGTATTCTCACCGTTGGATTTGAGGGGAAAAAAAAGAGATCTACGGCTTATTTGCGATTACTTCTGAAATGTTCGATTTTAGAAGATAAAAAATTAATTTTGGTACTGGAGCCCCCTGCTGCAAAAATTTCGTAAACAGTATCTACGTGTGTGGTACTGTTTATATTATTTTACATCAGCTATAAGTAACTTAATAAAATTCTTTTGATACTTATTAAATTTTTTAGAAATTATTTTTTATAAAACCACCTTATTTTACAGCAAATCTTGAAAAATAAAAATGAAGCAATTTTTTAAAATATAATTTTGAAAATTAATTTTATTACTTAACATAATTTCATATATATATAAGAATTATAAAAATATAAAACTATCAAATAAAATTATAGTATAACTAACAATAATTATTTTAAAAAATACAATATTATCAAATTGATTCTAAGTAGAGTTATTTAAACACAAATTTTTAATCATTGATCTCGTATCATGATTTGGCATCACTAAATGTTACATTTTTTTTTATGGAAAACTTAAAAAAAGAAAAAGGTATATGACAATCCTCTTATATGTAATTAATAAATTTTACAAACAAATAATTTCATTTAATCTCGTTCAAGTCTTGTACAGCTGATGAATTAATATATTAAATATATTAAATTTTAATTTATATTTTAACAATGAAATTGTAAAGATCATTGCACTTAAAATTGGATGGCATTAAAGTACCATGAATTTATATATTTTTAAAGTACATATTATTTGGGATAGTATAAAATAGATGTGTAGCATTACTCATCTTGTGCACGGTAATGTTAGACATTCTAATTTTTTTTTTATTCTCAAAATTCATTAAAATGATGCATCATTAATTATGTGATTGGTAATTCTTTACCAGATTCAAGTGAATTAATTATATTATTCCACCAATCAATTAATGAATACCACATTATTTAGGGTAGCTTTTTAGGATAAAAAATTTAAGATGTAGCACTGCTCATCTTGAGTAATGATAGATATCCCAAATTTTTTATCTCAAATTCATCCTCAATGATATATAATTAGTTGAGTAGTTGGTAATTCTTTATAAGATATAAATGAATTAATTATATACCTTGCCAATCAATTGATGAATGTCACATTATTTGAATGAAAATTTTAAGACGTATGGCACTACTCATTAAGTATTCCTTAATTTGAGGGCAAATGCTAAGTACTCCTTAATTTGAGAGCAAATGTTAAGTTACAGTCGGCTCTAACTTACTACTCTCACAAAAATCGTGTGAGAGGAGTAAGTTAAAGTCGGCTGGAACTTA
>JAEVFN010000036.1:2475604-2894768 GCA_030449075.1 Murraya paniculata | reverse complement strand
GGATCCTGATTTGAGATATTATTGTTCTTTGCACATATATGTCATGTTTTACTGTCTTCATTTAAATGATTCTGTACTTAAATTATAAATGGAAATTTGATTTATTTCATTTTAATATGAAGCTAAAATTCACGACTTTTTCTATTGAACCTATTTTTTTCTATAAATAATACATTCGTGTAATATAATTCTTCGATTTTTAAGCCATAGTTGTTCTAATTAACTACTAACCGTAAAGGAAAAATTTATGGGTTTTAATAAACACCACTAGCAGTAAAGTTAAAATTATTCATTATAAAATTTCCAAGTTATTTTTTCAGTAAACAATTGTGAAAAAAGAAATAATGATAATAATTACGCCAAAAGCTGAATTATCGTTGTTTATCAGACAATTTGACTTGAATAGCATAAGCTGCGAAAAAAATTAGAATAAATGGAGATTTAATCAACCCGGATTACTATACAATTTTCACGTAATTGAAAGATGTATATTGTTATTTGTAAATATACAAATGTTAAAAGATTTGAGCCACTTTAGTATAAAGTGATAATTAGAGTATACAATAGATAAATGTAGAAAAGATCAACTGATCTCTCAGCATTTACCGCACCTAAACGCAACCACCAGCTAGCTTTGCACATAATTTCTGATTAAAAAATGTAGCAGAAGATCACCAACCCACCAGAATTTCTCTGGGATATTATCATTATCAACAGTTTTCTTCTTGACAATCTGCTCCAAGTAAACCACCCAACAAAAACAAAAAAAAATCAACTTACATTAAATAAGAAATCAAAATTTACAGAACTTATTACCATAAGAATAAGAAATTAAAAGTTGAAACAACTTACCATATAGCATCTTTGTCACCACAAGACCTGAGGAACGATAGAAATATAAAGCCCAATCCCAAAGCTGCTGCCCCTCCCAAAACAATTGCCACTGTTTTCCCCGTATTGCTGCCGCCACTGCCTCTTGTCTATATGCATGCAGATCAAATAATTGACGTTAATAAAAGCAAAATATGTTATAAAAACAAAACAAACGCATTATATCATGCAATGTCAGAGCGTATAATTTGTATAAATTGATGTAAAAATATAAATTAAATAATGTCTTGTGATATTTTTTATCCAACTAGTATTCAATTTGTGGAAAGAAAGAATTTGTAGGGGAGTTTACTTACTTTTGTTACCGGAGTTGTTACTGGAGTTGCCTGAGCCAAGTGGAAAGTAACTGTAGCTAATAAAGCACCTATCCAAATAAATTTGGCCTGAAACCGAGCCAATGCATTCTTCTTGAGCAATCTGCACAGCATTGCTCACACATTCACCACAGTCACAATCTATTAAGTCTCCTTCACACTGTGCCACGGCATGCACAGACTCACTGTCCCCAGAATAAAACCCTTTACCTTCAATTACGCCGCTCTCCATGGCTTCAAAGGCCTTGTCTCTCTGCTCTTCAAAGCCGGAACCGTTTGCCTTCTGGCCACAAACCTTGTGAATCAACTCATGTTGCGAAGTCTCATCATCGACACTGAACTCGTCAGTCTCATAGTAGAAGTAGCACCCGTGAAGCTGAATCCTACCGGCTGCAGCTTTGTTGCACAAGCTGTTCGATAAGTCAGGAAGGGTATTTACACAATCGAAGCAATCTTTGCTTGCTTAAATCCCCTCTGCATTGGAAGAAACCGGAGACGGCGGCGCTGGGATCGTCACCCGCCGTGGCTTTAAAGAACTTGGATTTGGAGGATTGAGGCACCAGTTCTTGAAAGAGCGAGTGAAGGGATTTCGAGTGAGACTCATTTGAGCCTTCGAGTGTTTGGCTTGAGCAATTCTTGTACACCAAATTGTTGTAATCCGAAGCCCTGGAGGACTGCGATGAAAGAAGAAGTGTTTGTGATAGAACAAAGATTAGTTTCAAGGTCGAATCCATGTTGGAGTACTAGCTGCTAAACTTTCTTAGAGAGGTTTTCTGATGAGGCATGGGTTAATATCATTTTGGACATTGAAATACTGCGAATGGCTGTTGCTTTTAGAAAAGATGAAAGATCATGAACGCATGGCAAGTTTGATGGGGATTTATTTTCTTGCCTAATTCTAACTAACATGATCTATATGGAACTGGTGGATTTTGTGATCGTCACATTAAGTACAAAGTTTGTCAAAAGAGTGAAAGGCACAATTCAACTAGATTCTGACCAACCAAATGCAACAGCATGTCCATATTTGATATAATATTTGAGTAGCCAAGAGGTGTGTGTGTATATATACAGGACTGTTCATTGTTGAAAGTTGAAAATTAGACCTCAGCTTTGACATGTTAAATAGCTTTCCAGATGCAGTATGGCATAAATTAAAGCTGCTACATTTAACAAAAACTTGCATACTAAATTTTTTTCTATTTTTCCGAAGGTTGTCTCCAGAAGCATAATTATATATACTTTATTATGGAAGACGAAGGTGCAAGAAAGAGCTGCCTAAAGGCGTTATTGGAAACGATGTTCGACCCGAAGGAAAACCCCGAATTGGATCTGACCCGTTTTTAAAAATATTTTTTATTTAATTTTCTTCTAAATTTCTTTGGCTTTTTGGGACCCAGCTGGATCGGGGTCCTTCCGGTTTCGGTGAGTGTATCATAACTCAGGCTGTTCTTCTAACGCGGGACTCTTGTTCAATCCCACAACACCGCCACAAAAACAAAATAATAATAATGATAATATCATAATAATAGTAGTAGTAAATTAAACTCTTCATGGACTACCATTTCGGTTCTTTTCTATTGAATTTTTAATTTGTAGTAAATATAACTTTTAAATAATAATTTTGATAAAAATTAATAAAGATATTATAAAATTTTAATTATAAAAGCAACTTAACTTCGAAGATATTTTAATGTAGTGCTGTAATATAGTACTATAGCTGTTCAATCTCAATACTAAACAGGGTCTTAAGATATTCAATTATAAATAAATGGTTGTTATGAAATAGATTATAATTAAGAACATGTAATTACAAACTCCCAGCTGAAATTCAACAATTTCTGAAACGATTACTAGACTGATACGTTAAGTTGTTAATTTTGAAGCAGGATGTCCTAGTTAATTTCTGAATTACCATCAATAATTCACCCGAAAGAAATTAAATATGAAAAAAATAAAAATAAAACAGAAAAAGTGAGAGGGAGTATTTGAATTACAGATTGTACAGAATGCTAATTTACAATAATTCAGTACAGCCAAGGAACCTGCTTAAAAAGCCATGGTGGAGAACCTCTCAAATCTAACAAATCCCCCGTAGATTTCGCGAGCCTTTCCAAAATTAAATCACCTCAAATAATTTCCCCGTTCTCGAGCGCATAATTTGCTCTTCGCATGCTGCATCCCTAGCGTCATAACCCTCGGCCGCGAGTGGGATCCACTACTAAATAGTCACCCACCCCCCACCCTCCGCGCGGCCAACGCATTGCGTAACGCATACACACAGCTCGTTGCATTTCTCAATCTGTCGCAAACCCTGATTAATTTTAAAATCAAGTCGATTACGCGTTTCATTATGGTGCCTCCTCCGCGTGTTCTGGAGATCAGCATCGTCTCGGCCCATGACCTTGCCCTTGTTTCGAAGAGCATGAAGACTTACTCCGTTGCGTGGGTTGATCCCGAGCGCAAACTCACCACCAGGGTTGATCAGGATGGCCTCAACAACCCTAGCTGGAACGAAAAGTTCGTCTTTCGCGTTGGCGACAGGTTCCTCACGGACGAAACCTCGGCTATAATGATCGAGATCTACGCGGCTGCATGGTTGAAAGATGCCCTGATTGGTTCCGTCCGCGTCCTTATCAGCCACCTTTTCGGCACCCTTACCCATAACAGCTCTTCCTCCACGCGCTACGTGGCGCTTCAGGTCCGCCGCCCCTCCGGCAGGCCCCAAGGGATCATCAACTTGGGCATCACGCTATTGGATAACACCATGCGTAGCATGCCTCTGTTCGCCGAGCTCTGTGCAGCTGGTGCCAATTTTAGCGAGGTGTCTTCGGGTGCTAGTGATGTGGTGAAACCAGCAACAGCAGCGCAAAACAATAGGCAGCCTAAGGATGATCAAGAGCTGGAGAAAGTACTCAAGTCTAAAGATAATTCATCATCAAAAGCGAAACTACGTCGTTCGCAGAGTGACAAGACGGATTTGACGAGCGAGGATTATTCAAAGAATAGCATTCATCAAGCACAGCAGCCCGCCGGCACTGGTTCTGTTGTAACCGGCTCAATATGCAACGGTGGTTCCGTGGTGAAGGGGAGCGGGAGCATGGTGAACGGGTCGCAATGCTCGTCGGACGTGGGGCCCTCAGCTTCCGTGGTGGCTGCGGCGATCGCGAAAGGGCTGTACAAGGCACCCACGCCGCCGAAGACTACGGGGGCAGGAGGGCTGATCACCGAAGAGTGGACGGCAGCGGCGGCGGCGAAGGAAAGCGACCAGGAGGAAGGCATGAAATCAAAGGTCGAGAGGTGGCGGACGGAGCTTCCGCCCATATACGATAACTCAAAAATGAGAGCGAACAGCAAGCACGGGGGACGTCCGCGGCGGAAAACGGACGGCGGAGGATTGTTTTCGTGTTTTGGAAATGCATTTGGGTGTGAGATTTCGATTACTTGTGGAGGGGGCAACGGCAGCAACAAGAAGAAGTATCAAAACGGAAAGGTATGTCACCTTAGCTCCGTGGACGACAATTACAGCCAATCATATGTATGAGACGACGGAGCCAGGAATTTATTGGACGATATCACAAGTTCTGACTTTTTTTTCCTTTTTAGTTTGTATGTGGAATTATTTACAATTTTTTTTTTTCAATTTTTTGTGAAGAGGCTACCTTTGTAAGTGATTCTTTGTCTAATGACTTTGATTTTTTAGAATCGAAGTTGCCAGCAGTTTGCATGGATTCCTTATGCGTGTACCTTTCTAGACATTCAATGGAGTGCTTCAAATTCTTTTAATTATTGTTTTATTTTGCTTATGTTGCATATCAATCAAGCGATTTGGCACCAAAAAGGAAAAAAAAAAAATTAATCTTATCGGATTAAGTCTTCGATTTAATTTTAAAAACCCAAAAGCATATTACATTGTTTAAATTTAGGCCTTACTTAATATTGAGATTGCATTGTTGCTGCACATAGGAAGCTAACGTAGGATAATTTAGTAGGATAATTTGATATGATATTTGTATGATAAAAACCTTATAATATTATTATTATTTTTATCAAAATTATTATTTAAAAGTCATACTTACTAACCACTATCAATTTCTATTTCATAATTATTAATTTTTTTTCCATAACAATTATGACTTAAAGGGTACAGCATCTCAATATAAAATAAAGCCTTATTTAAAAAATCCATCTCAGAGCATCGGGATACCTGTGATAATATATATATATGTTAGTATACATGTATTAACTCAGTTAAAAATTATCTCAAATTAATCAAGAAATGGGTCACTCTCCGTGCGCCAGAGAAAAGAGCATGACTATACAAATAAGACTACTTGTGTTCGCCGCTCTGTTTTCGGGCTCCATGTTTAAATTGTTAGGAGCTCATTAGTGGAGAAATTGTTATTGGACCAATGGGAATTATGGCAGCTTCGGCCCAAATAAATTCCGAAGCATAAATTACAGTCGAATTCTCTCCTTGTTTTGATGGGAACCTTATAATTAAAGCGCCGTAATTATTAATGTGATCTTGGTGGCCGCCAGAAACTTTTCGGCCGTCCAAAACATGCGTGGAAAGGATTTGAAGTCGTTCCTTTGAAATTTTCAAGTCCAATGAGGCGGCCGTAAAAAGTCTAAACCATAAATTCGCTTGAATTAATCTCGCAGGAGGGGGAAAAAAAGGACACTTTGAAAATGACGTTTAAAATTTTTTTTAAAAAAATTCTTTGTTTTGTCGGGGTGACAAAAATTTTTTATAATGGAAATGAGAAACTCGTGAATCCAAATTGATTGGAACGTGACAAAGAAAAAAAATTGTCACGATGTTGTAGAGGATAATAAAATACAAAAAAATGACACATCAATTTCTATCTATCTCCAAGGCATCCGTGACCATGGGTGACTGATTTGGCCTCTTTGCAATTAATTGTTAATTCGTTGGCAATTATGTAATTACACCTTCTACTCTCAATCTTAATTTTAATTTTTCTGTTGCTTGCTTTTTGGGGAAAAGAAGATGATTCCGTCACACTATCTTCGAATTGCTTATGGAACTTGTCAACCCTCCAATAAGTAACAAATCATGATAAACTTTGTGTAATCCCTTTTACTTTTAATCATGGGTATTGACGTAACCATCCATACATATTCCACTTTCAATCATCTCAATTATCGTTAATCATGTATTTGTTTCCCTCTTAAAGTATGTCTATATTATTTTTTTAATGAATCATGGATCCACTTATGTTCTTTATATATATATATATATATATTTAAAAAAAAAGTATGAAATGGATAAAGGACCGGTGCGTCACCGGAGAGATTAGACTTATTACGACGAAAGCGCAAGCGGCAGGGAATCGAATTCGAGGATATGCTTTTGTTGAAGAGAATCTGAGAGACGCCGAATAAATAAAATATCCAAGAGGTTGATTCGCGTGTCAGGGTAAGATGAATAGGTGCAGCGTAGTTACGGTGGGTTTGATGACACACTATTTCATCTGTTAAGAGGTACTGACCAACGGTTTTTCCTTCAAGATCAATCAACGATGTTTGTATGGGAGCGCGTGAGAGCACGCTCCTCTTTCTCTCTCACTCTCTTTTTAATTTTTTTTAATTAATATTAAATTTTGAATACCTGTCCTTGGAAACACCAGCATCTCATGATACCGATGCCGACCGAGAAAAAGAATAAATTTAGAAATAGCCAAAATTTCCTTATTTACCACACAATGTTTATTTTTATAAATTATTCATCAATATATATATATATATATATTAATATAAAGATTTTTTTAATCTATATCATTATTATAAAATTATAATATTTTTTTATTTAATATAACAATAAAACCTACTTCTTTTTCACTAACATACGTAGAATTCGAAACCTCAACCTTTTTATTTTTTGCTCAAGAAATTTTATCAACTCAATATGTTCTATTTATATGTAAAGTTAGTCAATACATATATATATATATATATATATAAGAGAATAAATAATTTTTTTTATTAATTTAAATCCTACCATCAGTATTATTATCAATTATTATTATACAATAAAGAAGGAGCCCAGATTTAAGAAAAAATACATGTGTTGTGACACATATTAAAAAGTAATTTACATTTAAAATACAAAAAAAAAACTAAATCTCATTGTTGTCACAATGGATGGTGACATAAATAGAAACAACATCGGGGGCTAGATTTTTATTTATTTATTTATTTTTATTTTAAGGAATAATGGGAGCGTGGTTGCAACCTCCACAGAAGGGAGAGTGAAGCAATGCTTTTAAAATTTTAAAGCAAAACAGAAAGAAAAAGAGACATCACCAACAACGATGTATAAAATCTTTTGGCTCTCCCTTCTCCTTACTCAACCCACCCCCCCAACTCCCCTCTTCGCTTCTTTAAGACATAATAACTAAATTAAAAAAACCAAGCTCTCCTTTTTCATCTCAACTTAAATACTTAATACCCAAAATTAAAAAAAAAAAAAAAAAATCAAATCTTTCTCTCTCACTTACTCAATTCATCTGTCGATTGAGTGAGAGGAGGAGGGGAGCTTCTTTTATTTTTTAAAATGCTTGTTTTGTTTTTGAGTTTATAACCTGTTTGTGCATACAAGTTGGGGGGAGGAGCTGGAGAGAGGATGAAGCTGAGGATCATAAAGATCTTATATTATATGTATTAAGCTAAGAATAATTTTGGTGGGTTTTTGATTTTGTGAAAGCTTTCATCATCAAAATGTTATCTTGCTGTGACTGCTTCCCCTGCTGGGACGGAGACGCTGCGTTTGACTTCAATGAGCCTGAGCCTTTCTCTTTGCCTTCACCGATTCCTCAATGGCCACAAGGTAAACTAAATAATTCCCTGTTCAATAGCTAAGCTTCTAATGTTTATTAATTTTTCTTCTTTTCTAATATTATTTATTTATCTGTTTTTTTTTTCTGTTTTGGGTGAATAGCTTATTGATTGTTGTGAATTTTTTCTGCTTCGATATTTCTTTCCTGAGTTGGGTTTATTTAAACATTTTTTTTTTGAGGTTATGATTGATTGATTGATTTACTGATTCAATTTAATTTAAAGATTATATGTAAATATATTTTCGGTTTTTTGTTCAATATTATTTCTAATTTTGTTGGACAATTATGAAGGTAAGATAACTCTTCTTAATGTTTAATGCCGCTATTGCTAGATTATAGAATATGGATATTTTAGTATTAAATTCTCTGTTGACTGGGTCCTTCAAAATTTTAAAAAATTAAAAAAATAAAAATAAAAATCTTGCAAATACAATGGAAATTTATTGTATCATAGCCTCTTATTTGGGAATATAAGAATGTTTT
The DNA here is from genome assembly GCA_030449075.1 of Murraya paniculata. Classification (NCBI taxonomy): domain Eukaryota; kingdom Viridiplantae; phylum Streptophyta; class Magnoliopsida; order Sapindales; family Rutaceae; genus Murraya; species Murraya paniculata. Next base: position 2,886,217 of record JAEVFN010000036.1, on the reverse strand, counting down.
AATTAGTTGGCTACCGAACGATGTGAAGTTTAGTTGAAATTACAAATTGAAAAAAATTACAAGTTGTGCAACAAATTCATCAACTTGGTGAAAATGGATAGACGTAGACAATACAAAATGCCTTGAAAGTGGAAAGATGCAAGTTGAATATTATGTTTATCACATGAAGTTGACATCTACTTTACTCGTTTTGGTCAAAGCATGGCAGGATTGACAATCCTTGTTCTATTGGTATGCACTCCAACAAACCACAAAAAAAGTAAAGTAAAATAAAATAATAATAATAATAATAATTGATAACTAAATTTTGTACAACATCAAGATTAAGATGTTGGCATTCATTCATTCAACATTCCTGGAATTTATACTCCAAACCGACTTCTTGAGTTAATGATTTGCTTGTAAGTCTGTAGTAAAGTCCTCTTATTGTCATGACTATATTTGCTCACTTTTGCTAATGATGTTTTATTGTCTTCACAGGCCAAGATTTTGCTACTGGAAAAATAAACGTGGGAGAATTGGAAGTTTTCAAAATTACTAAATTTGAGAGCATTTGGAGCTGCAATGTCTTGCGTGGAGAAGCGAAAGGTGTCACATTTTATAAGCCTGGAGAAATCCCCGATGGCTTTTACTGTCTTGGTTACTATTGCCAGCCTAATGATCAGCCGTTGAGAGGATATCTTCTGGTGGCCCGTGATGCTGCTGCTGCTTCTAGGACAGAAGCTGGTTCCACAGATAAGATAACATTACATCTTCCAGCTCTAATAAAGCCCCTTAACTACACATTAGTGTGGAGTACTGATCCCCAATATGGTGACTGCAGTTACTTTTGGCTGCCAAACCCACCAATGGGTTATAAGGCCATGGGTATTTTGGTTACCGACACATCAGAGGAGCCTGAAGTTGACGAAGTTAGATGCGTCCGGGAGGATCTTACAGAGAGTTGTGAAACTTGTGATCTGATACTTTCCACAGAATCAGATATGAACAAGACGCCATTTCAGGTCTATTCTATAAGACCGTGCATAAGGGGAATGTTTGCTAGAGGTGTTTCTGTTGGGACTTTCGTTTGTGGCACCTACTTGAATTCTGAAGAAGAGTTAGATATCGCTTGTTTGAAGAACCTTAACTCGTCCCTAAATGCATTGCCAAATTTGGATCAGATTCACGCACTGATCAAACACTACGGACCAACTGTTTTCTTTCATCCCGATGAGGAATATTTGCCCTCTTCTGTGCCATGGTTTTTTAAAAATGGTGCACTCTTATACCAAGATGGGAAGCCGAAAGGTGAACCGATTGATTCCAGGGGCTCAATTTTGCCTTGTGGTGGGACTAATGATGGTGCATTTTGGATAGATTTGCCAGAGGATGATGATGCGAGAAATTTTCTCAAGAAAGGAAACTTAGAGAGCGCAGAACTTTATGTTCATGTCAAACCAGAACAAGGAGGGACATTTACTGATATTGCAATGTGGATTTTTTGTCCCTTTAATGGACCTGTAACCCTTAAAGTTGGGTTATTGAGTATTGCAATGACCAAGATAGGTGAACATGTCAGTGACTGGGAGCACTTCACTCTTCGTGTGTGCAACTTCACTGGAGAACTTTGGCAAGTATACTTCTCGGAGCACAGTGGCGGTAGATGGAGGGATGCTTTTGAGTTGGAGTATATCGAAGGGAATAAGCCCATTGTTTATTCTTCAAAACATGGTCATGCTAGTTTCCCACATCCAGGAACATACCTTCAAGGATCTACAAAGCTTGGAATAGGAGTAAGGAATGATACTGCTCAAAGTAAACTTTTTGTAGATTCAAGCACTAAGTATCAAATAATTGCAGCCGAGTATCTTGGAGATGGGGTTGTTACAGAACCATGTTGGTTGCAGTTTATGAGAGAGTGGGGTCCAACCATTGTATATGATTCAAAATCCGAGATAGATAAGATACTCAATCTCCTTCCATTCTTTATGCGATTTTCAGTGGAAAATCTCATTGACTTGTTTCCCACAGAGCTCTATGGCGAGGAAGGACCAACTGGGCCAAAGGAGAAAGATAATTGGGTGGGAGATGAAAGGTGTTAGGTTCATCATGCTCTTATATGATGAGTGCCTTACCTACTTTCTATATATAGCATTGGGTACAACAGTTAGGCCTAGCTATATGGCCTTCGCATGTACTTGCTAGTTGTCAACTACATAGTAACTACGGCACAAATATGGAGGCTGGTTTTGTTGCAATGTGGTCAAGAAAATTGGATGTATCCTTCTAATTTGGTTGTAACACATCTGTGATTGAGCGCTTCAGCCAAGAAGATTGAAGGTGAGGTTACATGATTTGTGCCCGCGATGATATAATTCTTGGACATTTTGACTTGCAGAGTTGTAGTATGCCTCTGCCACCCGAGATTGCTAAGACGGATGGTAAGGTGAAAGCATTGGAGGACACAACAATGGTGGGGTGATTTGGTTTGAAGCTGTTTCCAGTTGATGAGAGGAATTGCAAGTGTGTCAAAGAAACCGATGCTCTTAGAAGCCAAATTCTTGCATTATTGTGTATATTGTCAGCAGAACAATTATGCAATAATCTCAATGTAGTTCTCCGTATCATGTTTGATTAGTAGAGATTTATGCTCCAAAGCAGCACATCCGACGTTTTTATTGTGTTGTATAAGAACATTGAGAGCCAGGGTAAATTGAGCATGAAACATGAGAAGCCATATATCAGCCATATAAAAGTTATACCTGCCAATTCTCTAGCTTCAATCTAGTTGCATTGGATCAATAGGACTGTATTCTTTAATTGAATTCGTTAGAATGGTTCATAAACCTCAAATTTACATAGGCCTGAACCTGCCAGCTCAAATTTACATAGGCCTAAACCTGCCAGTGTTGAAATATATATCCTTGTCCCGAAAGGAGGAGAAACTTCTCTCTTGCTGCTCAATGCAAAAACAAAAGAGAGAACCTCACTATGCAAATGCAGTACTTATAAAGACCGGGCCTACCATAAGAATTAGTTGTGTTCAAAAGGACATTGAACTTATCATCGCAACTGTAATTTACAGAAAATAATTACACTTGATAAAACCAGAGTTTAAAAAAAAATGGAGAATGTTGGCAATTCATCTAGCAACTTTGCAGTTCTCCCAGGAAATCTCCTGGGCACATTCTCCACATACAGTACTACAACCTGGTTTTGTGCCCTGACTTCTAAGAGTCAGCTTATGAGATAGATTAGTGCATTTCCGAATTACCACATGACTCCTCATTATGCCCCTGGGTTGTGTGACACTGCTGGTCTCCGGAGCAGGAGGAGTTAAGTTTGACATGGAAGCAGGTTTACGCTCTGATATGGATTCATCCAATGCAACCCGCTGTACTTCTTCCCATTCTAATGATTTCCGGAATACTTCCCAAGCCATGTCTTGCTCCTCCTTCGAAAGCCTTTCTTCTTCATTCTCTTGCAAAAGGGTCTCATGTTCGTGATAATTGGAAATCCACCTACGTGAACAAGGACAAAGAATCCTATGAAGGGTTTTTTAAGTACCAAAATAAATGCCAAAATCAAGCAGGTTTTTAGACTTAAGCCCCTATCAAATGTCATTTACGGCACATCTACAAAAATCTAAAACTACTCAGAATCTCTAAAAATGAAAGAAATACACAGTAAGTCAGAGAATACATGTCAACACTTAGCTAAATAAGAGTTCTATTAAATGAGAACGTAAATTAACATAATAAAGCTACCTTGGATGATGCTTGCCAAGTAAACTTTCCATCAATTTGTCAGAAGAACAGCTTTCATGAGAAAGAGGCAACTTATGCTTGAGTGCACAATTTGTATTTTGACTACTTCCTTGTCCATTCTCTTTACTAACTGCTGTCAAAGGATCAGGATTTTCATCATCGCCAAATTCAAAGAGATGTAACATTTCTTCTTTTGATATAGTCCTATGGACTTGTTGTCTATCCACCACCCTTGCAGCAAGCCCTTCCTTCGTCACCTATAAGCAGTATTCTCTTCATCAGAAAAAAATAAATCATAAAATATACTAGTAGCAATTTGTTCTTTCATTACCTGACGCTTATATATCTTCTCTTCCATAGTTCCATGTGCCATCAACCGGTAAGCAAAAACTGGCTTTGTTTGTCCATACCTGCAGACGCCAAAAGAAGAAAAGGAGATTGAACTTTTCATGAAAACATAATAAAAGGCATATACACAAGACAAATCAGAAAAGAACACACACCTCCAAGCACGATATATGGCCTGAAGATCATATGTTGGATTCCAAGAACCATCAACAATGATTACACGGTTAGCAGAATGAAGATTAATCCCCAGAGATCCAGCCCTGGTTGAAATCAGAGTACATTTCACCCTTTTATTGAGGGGCTCATTAAACCTCTCGACCAACTTTTGCCTTTCAGAGCTCTCTGTTCTTCCATCTAGTCTGGCAGGAAGAATTACACAAGGAAAAATGGACTTTCAAAAATTTGAAATCAAAATTGGGAAAGATACTATGCTCCCATGAAACAGAAATAGTCAATTTTGTGTCACATAATCTTAACTTACCACTTAGCTCAAAAATTTATGCTAATAGGCGAGGACCCAACAATATTCTTTGTCACAGAATCCACGTGCAAAGCATGTGGATTAAACACGGCAACGACCACAAACATTTTTTAAAAAAAAAAACCACAATAGAACTTGGTATAATTTTAAAATGATTGTGGAAATAGAACACAAGACCCCTCGGTCACATTGGTTGTAATACCATATTAAGCAGTAACTCAACCTAAAATCTGAAGCTAATGCATGAGGGCCCAACAATAGTATAGAAGCTATGATAGCATGACGACTTCATAGTGAAAAAAGTATTCAACTCCAACAATACAAAAATAAATAAGTGGCAATAATTACATTTTTTCTGAATTTTGACTCTTAAAGCTGTTCATCAATAAGTCGATAAAGAAACACTATACACCAACATATGTGCATAATTCAAGAGAAAAGGAGAGTTAGAATGCGTACATATTCTAAACAGTCTACATACATATTACCCACCTGTACCAGTCCTTTCCTTTTTTCCACAACTTCCCTTGTTTCCCTGGTCTAGGTAATTTTGAAAGATAAAACTCTATGAGGTCTAAAGTTGGTATGCTTTGGCTGAAAACCAATGACTTATCACCCATATCAGAACACATGGTTAGAATGTCCAGCAGCAAGACCATTTTGCCGCTGTAGTCGAGCTCTCTATAGGTATGTTCATGCAGAAGATCATTCCACCAATCCTGTAACAAAACAAATATCGGCAAATAGCCTTAGAGCAAGATAAAGAACACAATAACAGTATGAACAATGTTACTCATACAAACGATTTAAGTGCAAACAAAAAACTAATACTTGATGAGTGAATTTTTCAAACTTGTACCTTTTGGAAAAAGCCATCATCATTCTTTCCCTGCAGAAAATCATTCATGTTTCGCGGCTTCTCTGTTAAGCATGAAAATATAATCATTAAAATCAGTATATCATTTCTTAAACAAAATTTTGAAATATGATAATCTGCGGATGCAAAAAATTAATGGAAGAGCACATTGCAAAAAGTTAGTGACAGTACGTGAAGTAGCTTTTGTCCTTTTCCATTTGTTTGGCTCAGAAGCAGAAGGGGATACTACTAACAGAAAAAGTAGATGAGGGATGACTTATTTACTGTTCACAGAGCTGTTTAGAATTATATTTAATTTATCAACATTATCAACACAAACCAAGATAGCCTCATTTACGGTGCTTAGTTCTGATTACAAGAAAATTTAACACTATGCATGGGAACCGTCCACAATACATAAATAAAACCCAATGACCAAATTCAATAGCTGCCCAAAACATCAATTGGAGTGAACCACCAAGTCCAAAAACTAAATCATTGAATAAAGAAATATTCTTGAAAGAAATTTTTCAACAAAAGGGAAAAAGAAAAGAAAATAAAAGAATACCTCCTATCACCACATTATAATCCATGTTTTCATCACTGGAGCTGTCCTCAGCATCCTCACGACTTGGATACCCTTTATCTTTTGTCAACTGCAAGATCCCAGGATGGTTCCATATCTACTACGGACCAAAAACTTCAGTCAAACACATGCACTTAACAAACAGTACGATCCATTCCTAAACAATCAATTAGTAGTTCTTCTCTAAAACAGATACATCTTGACCACAACATGCTACATCATATTACCAAAGTGACAGCAACTATGTGCTAGTATGCATGGATGGAAATGTACATCTGTGCATGGATATTCCAGCTTTGGAAGCATTAAAATACAAACATGCTCCCTAGGAAAGTACCTGAGCCAAAGCCTGGTACCCAGCGAAAAAACTCTTTCGTATCTTTTCGTTGGAAACTCTGTCATTTGTGAACCCATGCACATCAAGGAATCTCTTGTATAATCTCCTCTGGAGAGGAGAGAGCTTCACAGTTATTACAAAGACAGTTTTTGGCGGCAAGTCCTTCTTCACTACATTCATGTCCATTCTTTGGACAAATCCTTTTAATTGTTCATAGAGGATGTGAGACCTTTGATTCATAATTTTAACATCCTCAGATGTTGAATTAGTATGTTGACCGTTTTCAATAGGATTTTGGAAGCTGCACATAATAAAAGCATAATCAAGATAAATTGATACGAGTGGAAATAGCAATCAGAACAATATCAGTGAAGAAGACTTGCCGGTTCCTAAACTCATGGCTGCTACCAAGAAAACCTTCCCGTACGAAATCAACCATCTATTACACATCAAATCCAAAAGAAATCATAAAAGTGACTCAGAAATAACTGTTTACCAGCACTCAAAGATCTGGGAAACTTACACAATAATATTCCATGAGATTGTTTTGAAGAGGTGATCCAGTCAATGCAATCCTTCTTTGGCATTTCACTTGTTTCAAGGCTTGGGTTGTATCAGCCCTAGTGTTTTTAATCATGTGTGCTTCATCACAAACAAGTATATCAGGTCCATCCTAGGATAGAAAAGAAAACCAAAACCCTCTAATTATTCATTTCATTTAATAAGACCAACAATTGATGAGAATACTTTAGTAAAACAAACTGATATAGCAACATTTCCATACAGAAGTGCATTCGACTTCATTCCTTAATGCTTCAAGAAACATGCAAACATTTACACATAAGATCATAATACTTTAGATAGTAGTACATCAATAAAATAACAAGACAATACTTCAAAATCCAAAAGTTTGACGCAGAATAAATTCGGTGATACTGCAAACATAAGTTCATAAAATATGATAATTTTCTCTATTAATAAAGCATTATAAGGAAAAAAAAAACTAATTATGACAGAGAACAAATATTATCAAGATAAAAGTTCATCAGAAACACATTAAAGTGCATTTGTTGACAGCAGTTAGATGAATAAGAATCAACACCAAATTAAACAAATCAAATCAGTTTGACTAACCAGATGTTCAACTCACCCCAATAACCCATAATGCACATTAACTTCATGAAATAAATCATTGTCTATTGAAAAAGAATGTCAATTGGCGACAATCACCTGCAAGGCATGACAAATTTCTCTAGCCATGTTTCGATCCTTCACATGCTTTCCAAAAGACAAGTTCCGGAAAGCAGTATAACCAATTAGAAAAACACCACCCTTAGCTCTCCACTTTGCAAGCAACTCTGCTCGTCTCTCCCTGTTAAAGTAATTATGGCAGCAAGTGTCAGCTAGTGGATATATGTGTGCATTGAGTGTGTGCGCGCTTATATATATATATATATATATATATGAGAGCCAAAATTGAAGAAAGAGAGAGAACTATTAATTGATTGTTTAAGAAAATAATAAATCCATAAAATTCCATCAAACTGGAGTGGAAATTACTATAAATAAAAAAAAAAAAGACTGATGAAATCCTAGATTAATGAATGCTAATTGTGTTCATTTGAAAATCCAGGGTGCTAAAAAGAACTAATAGACATCCTTCTCCATTTCTCATATATTGCTAGTTAAGTTATTTGAAGAGTAATATGACAAAATTTACAACTTTCATTTATTGAGAAGAAATATTAACTGAAAACATTCAGATGAATTCACAAATCTCCAGATTGGTTAATTCCATCCCCAAAATCTCTTCATTTTTCAAGTTTCTTCAGGACCAGCTTAAAGATCTGATTGAGTACGGGAGAAAAACCACCAAATACAAAAATTCTCTTTCAATTCAAACAATCTGAGAGCTCAACTTTGTTACATCACTCTGGCTTCCTAACAGCATTAATAAAAACAACTTTAGTTACAAATAGAGCAGCAATACTCACTTAGTCCCAACTGTTCAGTTCAAAAAGCTCTTTAAGACAAGAACTTTGGTGACATAGTAATCAAATTAATAGGACTGATCAACTTAATACTGCAAAATTTCCGAAATACACATAACAATCATAAACAGTACATACACAAACATTTGAAAAATTTAACAGGAAACCGGATAAGAAAAATAATGCTCATCGTGGAAATAAATGATCCATAGACAAGTTTTTGTATAACACATACAAGAATACATCATTAGAAAACATTATCAGACCTTGATACATCTTCCAGCATGAAGACACGGAGAGGCTTCACTTCTGATGGCCTCCATTTCATAAACTCCTGCCTCCAATTATGAAGCACATTTACAGGTGTGACAATAAGCACAGTTCTTAATCCCAAATCGACACTTCTCATTGCTGTGTACAAAAAAGCTATGACCTGGAAATATATTAGACATATCAGACATATTATAACTATTGACACACAGAAAAAGGAGAAAAGGGAAAATGTATGACGCCAGACAAAGATGCTACAAGTTATTTTTCAAAGTCAAAATATTGCAATTTGCAAGTTCTACTAATACAGTTACAACTTACAACCACCACTATGATGATTAACATTACAATTAAAGAAGCCATAAGAAAAGTCATGACTTGCCATGCTGCCGCTACTATTTAACAACTCTATGGTGCAAACAAGTGGTGGCCTAATACCCAGGAAAAGATCGCAAGCTGCCCACAGGGTTGCTTGGCGCAGATGCAAACATTCAGTAGCGCAACAGCCCAATAAACGATATCAATGGCACGGAGAAATTAGTAGAAACAGTACCATCAAACAAAAATCAAAAGCAGCCGACAGGCTTTGGACATAGATCTCCAAACACTAGCAAAGAAGGCAAGAATTTCAATATGATGAAATATATTAAAGGGTGTTGCCTCATAACGATCAACCTAATCTTTGGCCGATAGTAGTACTTTTCACATCACCTTAGCCCAAATATGAACCTCATAGACCAAGAAATACTTTTCACCCATGACAAACCACACTTAGAAAATCAAACTGGGTTGAGTCCTATAAACACTGCCCAACAGTGAAAGGAAATTTTTCATGGACCCACAAAAGCCAGTGTGTTCACATAACAAATACATCGAGGTTGCAGCATCCAAGACAGTAAACACAGTAGTTTTTACCAAGAGATGAAGCAGGAACCAGAGAGAACACAATTCGAGAAGAATACCTGAAAAGTTTTACCAAGGCCCATTGTATGAGCTAGAATGCAACCAAGCCCTTTATCTCCAGATTTCATTTTTCTGATTGACTGTATAATATTTTCCCACATAAATCTTATCCCTACCACCTGCAATAAAGATTCAGTTGAGCTAACAAAATAGCACCTTAAAAAAAAAAAAACTCAGATCAGCCAAGAAGCTTATGCAAGACAAGGGAAATTTCTTAATGCTCCCCACATCATCATCACTTTTACAAATTCAAAAAATACATCCTATAGAGCATTAACATTAAGGATGCAGTCAGCCTATGCAGTGACACCATTCCAAGAAACATGTCTAGGCTCACTCCATTGTAAACCACACACTTTATGAAAAAGATTCGGTAAACAAGAAGAATTCATACAGAAAGTTTTGAGAAAAATAAAAAGAAACCTGGTGAGCTTTCAATTTAGCCGATATGCTTGATGGGATCCTCACTGCTACTTCACCTTTCTCCCTGACAACATTCACTATATAACCAGTAATGGCATCACCAAGCACTTCAATGCTAGCACCAGCTGACAAGTTCCCATCCAATGTCACAGAGTTCATCAGCTTAGATTTGCTAGAAAACTGTACTTGCAATGACTTCAGACGTTCTTGTCGTTCCTACAAAAATTTTGACCACAATACATTAATTGGTAGGGAGAAAAGCCAAGCTGACTAAACGAATCAACCAAATCAAGCATACTTTTTCAATTGCAATTTTTCTTTTGGTCTCTTCTCCTAATTCAGCATCATCCAAAATCCTTCGAATTTTCTTTTTCTGCTTTCTCTTGCCTCTGGAGAAAATGGTAAGACTTAAAATATAAGAAATAAGCCTCTCTATTTAAGTTAAATACAAATGAAAAGTTACAAACAATTTTGTGCTTCAAAATCTAGGAAAATAAAACGAATGTAATTTTTAACATGGAAACCAAGCCTCTAATAAGTCACTAGGAAGCATCATTGGGAAACAGGTCTAAGGGAGAAATCTCTACATGTTGAGAGAAACTATCATAAACCATCGAGTTAACCATTTTGCCAAAATTATAATATATGAAATTCAGGAAAGAATCAATCAAAGAAATATAAGAACTTCAAGATATCATTCAATAACTTGCAAGAAAACAAGAATCACTCATCACTTGCACCCCTCAGTCCAATTAGGAGAATCCTCATACCCAATTTTGAGATTGTTGTCAGCATCTGAATTATCCGAATCACTTTCAGAGCTAGAAACTGTCAGGTTTTCAGATCCCATGGCTTTCTCCAGTTCTGATGTCAATCTTTTCAAAAGACTTGGAGAGCAGCGACAACATTGCCAGCAAGAGGCCTGAACTTCGTCAGGCAAGCATGCTTCACTGATATTCCGCTTCACACAAGTGGTACAGAATAACGTTTTACATGATTTACAACTCACTAAATCACTGCTTCGCCCACACCATACACAGTAACACTCAGAGCAGTCGGCATCCTGCCATAAACAAATAATTCAACTCAAATTTAAAAATGTAGCATTCATGAAGTATTATCAAACGAATCCATTCACAGGCAAGTTTCTAGAACTCAGTCGACAATGGCCTCAAAACAAAATTGCCAAAGCATAAACCTTAACAATGAGCTTAAGCTTAAACGCTAAAGGATTTAATACTATGCAAGGTTAATAAATTATAAAATCAATTTTCCATACCTTCACATGCATCTTCTTCTCCAGTAGGCATTTGCAATCCTGGCAAACAATTACATTAAGAATTGGATGGGGATGCACTTCAGTAGCCACATTATTACAGGCAGTGCAATAAAACTGCTCACTCAAACTCTGAGAATGGAGGGAATTATCAGTGGCAGCATCATTGATATTTTCAGGCGAAACAGAATGATCTTCCAATTTGGTGGAAAATGATTCATCCTTCACCACATCCCCTTCATCACTATCTATGATAATAGTCCGACTCCTCTTTTTATCACTGTTTGGCTCCTCACTTTCATTGGAACGCTTTATACCTCTAAGTTCACTGGAATCAGGCAAAGCAGAATCTGAGACTGCAGAAGTGCCATTACTCAGTGGCCTTTCCTTGATGGAACTTTCAAGCACATCAGTTTCCAAATTTTGCAGTGGAACCTCATTGTTATTTTCGGGCATATCCCCATCATTATTTTTCTTGTTTGAAAGAGATTTAGAGGCATCAACAAGAGGCGAGGTGTCAACTGCAGAGCCTTCAATTGTCCGATCAACTGAGCCAATTTCTTTCTGAATAACAGCCAAATTAATGACAGAAAAAAATTGAATAATATCAATGAAGATGAAGATATTTAAGCTATTTGAAGTATATATATTTAAAAATGGCCACTCTCAATGAGAAATATGTGTTTGACCACTGCATGTCATCGGGCATGATATTTTTAGACAACTAAAAAAGCCTTCACCCTTTGCATAAATGCCAGAAATATTGCTACCTGTCAGTGCTCATGTGGTTAAAAACAGAAACTTACAAATCAAATTTCAATTCCCGACCAACTGTTAAAAAATAAAAGTGCATACACATTTTCTCTCAAAAAAAAAAAAAAAACGGCGCATACAGATTTATCATTTGAGAATCTATTACAGGATTCTTTATTGCTTCCGTTTGAGAATCTATTACAGGATTCTTTATTGCTTCCGTTATACTATAAAAACAAAACATTTCATTGATCAACTTAGATAAAACTGGAAATAATGAGAACAGACATACCTGTTTAGATCTTTTTTGATGCCTCCTCCGTTTCAAATGAAGCTGAAGCTTGCGATCAATATTTGCATCATCTTCCTCTTTGACCTGTAAAATTACAAAGAGATGGCCACATCCACTTTAAAAGTTACTTTCAAACAGATGTCAGCAAAAAACAAATATTAATGATGACAAAATACCATTAGATATTAAAATTATAAAAGACCAGAATATCTTCAAGTGTCACTATTCCAAAATAAACCGACACCAAAAGATCTTACAAAAAGTTTGAATATCACTATATGAGTAGGACCATGCAGAACACATATAAAGAAAAGCCATCTCACCCTTGAGTAAGGTACAAAACTAGAAAATGGAATTCATGCATTTAGAAGCAAATTTTCTAAAAGTGATTACGGGGCAATCAGCATCATCCTAGGATCAAAAGATCTCCAATAAGATAGAGAGGTCTTTCCTGGATCTCTGATAAAAAATCACCCCACAGATTCATTTAATGCGTGGAAGGAAAATTGTCAAAGTAATTAACAGAAGTTTTTCTCTATAGCCACCTAAGAATCATTAATTGGGACTTTAGTGGCCACTTTGCATCTTGATGAGCAAAATAGTCTTAAGAAGGACATAATCCAACCAGATTACATGAAGCCTTCTATAAAACACACACATCTACGCAATATGGTATTTGCACATATATCTCTGTCAGTGTGTATTTCTGATACGCATTCAGGATACAAAAGATTAATTTTGTTGAATACATATTGAGCAGAAGACAGATGCGGTCATCAACATTAGGGCCCCGAAATATGTCAAAAAAGCACTCTCACACCATCAACCTTGGGGCCCCCAAATGTGTCAGAAAAGCATTCTCACGACCAAAGTTTCAAGAATAAGATACTGAGAACCTGAAATCAGGTTAAGATGGATATCAACAAACCTTTCTAAATTTTTTCCTTTGCTCTTCAGAAAGAGCCAGCTCTTTTTCATTTGCTACTGCATCTGCAACAAACGGATCATCAGAATTTCCATCAACATCTTCAATCTCTTCAACCTGAAAAGAAAAAAGATTTCAAAGCTCATTGAAAGAATAACTGGGTTGACGAAATACGGCATAATTATAGATAGCACTAAGTTGCACGGTCCTATGATACCACATATACACACATTTAGAAAGTGAGATAAGGAGGGGTCTGTGAACATTAAAAAGAAGAATGATAGATGAAGTGAACTACTTAGTTCAATAACAACCAATAAGAGAAAAGTGTAACCGTAAAACTCCTCAGCACACTAACTTATCACAGAAGGGACATCTCTCCACTGTAAAATTGTTCAAAATTAATGGATCCTGAAACTTTGCTCAGTCGATAAATTATTATAGATCTAAACTTCCATAAGTTTGGGCAATTAGAACCAAAATCTGTCACCTCATCAACACCGGGAAATTTTAGTCCCATTGCTGCAGCTTGCTGTGGAGTACTGGCCAAGTAAACAGAAGCCCAATGCTTGCTGCCAAATGAAGCACATTTCTCGGAAACATTACCAGAAAATATTTTGTTAACCGAGTTCCAGTTGATGTCTAAAATTTCTTTTCCACCATCCTCGCTCCCATCATTAGCAAGTTTTTTCTCGAGGAATCCACTAGCACCCTCCTCCAAAAGTTTTCCATGTCGCCTGAACCCACAACCATAACCGTGTAAGTCAACCATAAGCTTTGAATAATCCATAATGCCAACAGCAGAGCCAAATGCCAACAGCAGAGCCATACCTTCTTACAGGCCTTTCAGTTTGAAGAAAATCCTCAGCACCAGCTATTGACTCTGTCATTTCACTTGTCACCTGAGATCCTACCCAGTGTGCTCTTTTTTTCCAAGCTTCAGTGCAACAACCATTAGAAGCCTGGCTCTCAATCAACTTATAAAGGCTTGGTAATTCAATACCAGCCCCATCGAGTTGTTCCTGTACATAGAAGCATTAAAGCAGAAAGCAAAGTAGAACTTAATTACAGATTTGAAGAATACTGAACAAGAATAAGAAAGCTGCATTACACACATGAACAATTCACTAATTAAAGCAGTATGGTTGTATTACTTTATAAATTACCGAAAAACATGAAAAAAATGATGTTTTCGCGCTACATGAACTCCTGATCCGGCAGGTATTGAATACCAAAACATGCTTTATATTTCTTAATAGGGTATTGAACTTGAAATTATGTAAATCAGTAATACATGAAGCAAAGTCTAATTATAAACCAGTTAGCAAGAAGTCAACATTTTCAGGTTTCAACAGAATCAATACCCTACTTGAACTTAAGAAATAAAGAACTAAATAATTTTTAATCAGTAATAAAAGGCAATAAAAAAGTCTCCAAATTACACATCATTCTATGATATTAAAAAATCATCACAGTTATTAGTTATCATAAGTCAACTTCCACATATTCACTTAAGATTTTTATTTTTATTTTTTTATAGAAACATAAAATAATATTGTTGGCTGGAAATGAAGTACAAAGGTGGACCAATGACCTCTAGAGAGCTAAAAACAATTTCCAACGGGACAAAATAAACTAGCCATAGGAGAAAACTCCAGCCCCTGCAACTAAAACTTCCCAAGAACTTTAGAAGCTAACCATGCTATTTTACAATCCCGTCCCAGTGGAGCCGAATCAACGGAAAAGACTAAAAATTTCATTCTTTTCACATTTCCCGATCGGATATACTCTATTAATTGATTATTGTTCCACAGGGAGTGTTCCAGTTTAACAACTGAATCATGCATTTACTAGATGTTAAGTTAAAGTGAATGATCGTGGCAAACAAAGAATCAAATCTTGAATAACCAGCACCTTTAATGGATTAATGTGCAGTTCAGATAAAAATTCAATTTATTGTAAAAATGCAGTTTTCCAAACATTGCCAAACTTACTTCCTCACTCAGAAAAATATCTATGGCATATCAAAAACAACAATTCTTTCAATAATAGAAAGCTAAATGAAGGGTTTTACTTTTAGGCTTAACCAAAATCCAAATTTAAAATCCAACAAGAAACTTGTAATATCACAATTTTGTTGACACGCCAGCACAAATTGAGTCTAAAATTTCATATCACAAGCCAAAAATCATTTAAGAATCAATATAATATGCTATTTCATGCCAAGTTAACTTCAATTAATATGTTTTCACAACCCTAAAAAATGCAAAATAATTGTTTCTTTAATTTAACAAAGGAAGAAATGAAGCAAACAGGTTTTCGCATGTTTACCAAAGGATAAATTAAATTTTCTCACAAACCATGTACACATAAAATACATTCTGAGAACCAAAGATTTTACTCAAATTGAAGAAAGAAGCAGACCAACAAGTGTGCACTCTCAGTCTCAAGTTCATCCAGTGCAGCTTCCCACTGTTCTTTATAAGCAGCCATTTCATCTTCAACAGCAGCCTCCAACTGTGGACAAGTAAAATAAGTGAGTGATATTCCAAGATGAAAAGATCCTAAAGAGGGAAACAAGGTCAGAAGACTAACATCATCTCCATGCAGTGCTTGTGCCAACTCTTCTCTCACCTCATTCTTCAGTTTGACAAGGGACTCAAGTTCAAGAGCCTCCTGAGCCTCTGCAGCCTAAGATGGGCATGAGAGAATTATTCAAAACAAATTACACGAATAGCAGCCATACAAAGAGACAAAATACCTTGCTTTCAACTTCCAAGAACTCTGCAATTAACTCTTCTATTTCCTCCTCAGTCAAATGTTCCTGCGCCAAGTTGATGCAAAATAAAATAAAAGAGATAAATGAGCTTCAAGAGGAAGTGAAAAATCAAAAAAGAACATCTGACAAGTACAAAAAAGTCTTAAACTCAGTAAAACAGTAACCATGAGAAAAGAAAACAAATTAAAGACTAACCTCAAGATGCAATCCATCATCCTGTCCAGATGTCGACGGCTCATCACTTTCTGAATCAACTATAAAAGAGTCACCAGAATCACTCTCAATATCTTCCACTTCCTCATGTTTTTCATCTTCCAAGTGTTTGTCCTCCATCGCTCGTTAAAGTATAATCAACAAGAAGTTAACCCCTCCAAACACAGTGCCTAGGAAGATTTGATTTAACCATATCAGCAGATTAACCAAGGCACATCTCACATCACATAAGATCCTTCGTCAAGTTTGATGAACATGGTAACCTGTTTGTCAACATCAACCAATCTTGTAGCCTCTGCCTCACATTTGGAAAAAGAATAAAAATTTCATTTCATACTCAACAAGTTTATAGAATGAGAAATTCTTGAAGTATGTGCTCAAAGAGCTTTGAGAGTGAAAGAAAAGTTTTAAAAGAATAAAATAAAAATGGAACCCACATTAAAACCAACAAGGACAATCTAGTTCTAACTTCTAAATGACCCTTCTGAAGACCATTCTTTTATTGTTTAATTATTAATAACTAAATACAACATCAAATCTCTAAAGGTCTCAATTGCATCCAATATGCGTTACATATGAAAGACATGGTGCCAGTATCAAAAGCTAGGAATGCCAAATGCCAAGTTATTTACGATCCACTTAAATCCAACCATGCAATTAAATCAACTAAATGAAAGAAGCAGAGCCAATTACATATTTCCTTTATCATAATTTTAAAAACATCTGATGAGATCTGCCATTCAATTTCCAATTAATATATGACCAACTTCCATTTTTTTACATAAGCAATGAGTTCTACCAAAATTTAAGAGGCAACAACATCAAACGTCACAAACATTTATAAAGCATATCTAATGCGAGCCATCAAATTAGGTGTTATTAAATCTAAGCTAACATTTTAATACGTAAAGGGTGCCAAATCCAGAAATACAGTTCAGCTTTTGGCAACAGCTGATCCAAGTTTATCAAGTGACAATAAAATTGGAAAAAAAATGAAGGTCTTCCACAAACTGACAGCTGCAAGCCATCCATACATAATCATCAGTGAAGCCAAATCAACACCTTCAACCTCATCAAGTCAAGCAATGAACAGAAAACTACAGTCAAATGACTCCTTAACAGAATTGCCACTGAATTTAGAACCCTGACCCAAAAAATTATAAAACAGCATTCAGAAAAGGTATAAACATGCAGGCAGAAGAAACTTCAACAATCCCCCCCCCCCCCCAATGACACCCACCCCACAAAAAAGAAAAATAAATAAATATAAAATGGACATTGACGGTCATTTTTTTTTTTTTACACAAGAAAATTAACACCCCCCCCCCCAAACCACCCCCTCCAAAAAAAAAAAAAAACAATAAAGATATTGACGATCAAGAAAAAAAAAAAGAAAATTTGCAAAAACAAAAAATATTTACAGGGAAAATGAATCAAGTTTTAACGCACTAAGAGAAAAAACTTTAAGATCCAGAATTGCTTCTACCAAGAACTTACTAGTAAAAGCAAGAATTTGAATGAACGGCAATCAACTCTGATAAGGAACTGAAATTGCGGGATTATAAAGAAAGATAAACCAGTAACGCTTGAAATGAGAAAGAGCTGGATGGCATTGACCAGCTTTTCCTGTGGATTCCTTTTGTTACTTGTCATTTTTCTAGTAAGGTAGACCAGCAACTTCCAAAAACAACTGTGCACTAGACACATCAGCAATAAGACAAACAAGGGTACGCCAAACAATTGGTCATTTTTTACCCAAAAAAGGTTAAAGCTTTTATTTAAGGGCTCAACAATAGAATTTAAGCTCTAACACACCCCCTCACAAACGAGGCACAGGGATTTCACACACAATCACAACTAAGAACAAAACAACAGAAACAAAGAATAACTTATTATAAATCAACTTAAGCAATGAAGAACTCGAACACAAGACTTTTTAGTTAAACTGGCTCTAATACCATGTTAAGTAACTATTAAATTGAAAGTTTCAGACTATCTGTATTGGGTAATAATAGTGATTAAACTTAACATCAAGAAACAAAAATCAATGACCCCAAATAATATCTCAATTCAGATATAAATTTTTTGTTGTGTGTTTCTTTCATATTATGATCAACAGAATCATTCATTCCCTTGCTATCAAATGAGAATAATTTGAAAGACTATTTAGTTATTTAGGCATACTCCTTGATTAGTAATTCCACAAAATTTATAAGTCTTATTGCTTAATAGGAATGTTTCAACCATGATGTACTAGTAGTGAAAATTTGAATGAACAAAAAGAATTGATATCCGATGGTTCGATCAAATAGTTCTGGAAGCCTTTATTTAGAAATTTAATCATCTTCAGCATTGACATCTTATGAAAAAGACATAATTACCTACCCCATCCAATTAAGATTGCTTTTCCAGTGTGGTTAGTTGCCATTATAAGATTGCCTAATCAGCCGACTACTTGCAAGACATAAAGTTGGCTAATTGTGCAAACTTCATTGCATTTTCCCATTATATTCAGAGTTGTTCTTTTTTTTTTTTTTCAAAAGATAATAGGTGTTTATTGGCCAAAGCCTCACTCTTGATTAGTCAAAGCACAAGGTTCAATCACCAATTCCGAGGACTTGAAGAAGATGGGACGATAATGCTACAATCTTTTTAGGTTTCTACGAGAAATTATAAAATATAATTCTTTAATGCAAAAACACATAGATAACAGAATTATATTCTATCACAATATAAGTATGGTTATTCAGCATCTCTAAAAGCAATATGAGTCCATTTCTTAAAAATATTACAACTCTATTCAATAATTATTGTGTTCCAGAAGTCTTTGAAAAAATCAGTTGTTCATTAGTATGCTTTCTTACATTTGTTATTTGATTAAATTTACCAATCTTGAGAAAATTTAAAATTTTACTGTTGTTTACTAGTAATAGTAAGAAGGTTTGCAATTCAAGTAATCTCATCTCCCACGTGTACATATATAATGAATTTAAGCTATCCATTAATCCATGTGAGGAGCATTGGGAACTGATCAACTCATAGACCATTAAGGTGATATTTGCTATAGCTACCATGCTAGAAATACTCTAAAAAGCTAAATTAATTTATTTATTGAAGATAAGAGATAAAAACCAACCACTTCCATGCTTGTCACAAACTTCATTTAAAACATAAACATCAATTAATGGAGAATGATTTTGCTTTCAGGAAAGGAAATTGGGCCAAAACCCACAGGAAATGCACTGTTTCAAATTTATATTGGGTGAATTGACAACAAAATATATAACTGCATTTTTCAGGGAAGAAAAGAGAGAACGACAATAAATACGTCCTTCAGCTTCTCATTGGCCTTCGGTTTTCTAAATGGTAATAACATAGTAGTAAAAGAAGAAACAACCAAACTTATAACAAGAACAAACACATTTCATGCCCATTTCAAATCCAAAACAACATCAGCTTTTCATGATATAAAAGCTAGTGGCATCACACATCAATACACGGATTCTGAAATATTTACATCAACACTTCCGGAAGAATCCACATAACTTCAAAGTTAGTAGAAACAAAACAATCTGAGCCAAATAAAACTTTTTGCAACTCTTAATTCAACACTTCACCAAAACCTAGAATCAAAATGTCTCTAAAATTTCAAAACTAAATGCAACCATTCGCCGATCATCAGCATTAGGCAATTAACACATTTTCTATATAAAGTCAAATGGTTTCAGTTACACTTTTCACATTTCGGAACCAAAATCATTCACACTAGTTTCTCAACCCTAATTAAGCAAACTTTCATTTGGCAAATACTCTTTACTTCTCTCTCGACAAAATTAAAATTGACAGTACCAGATCCATACAAGAGGAAACTCACAAAAAATAAAACTATCAATACAATAACAAAAAAATTATGGACTTAGATAAAACAAATTTCAATTCAAACTCGTGAATTTATACACACACACACACACACACACATATATATATATAAGTAATAATAATAAGAGGAAATTGTGATAAAGGAACTGGAAAATGAGTACCTGAAAGTAGATAGCGAGTACGGTTTTTAGTTGGAGGGAAAGAGAGAGAGTGAAAGAGCGACACTAGGGCTTTGAAGCGAAGCCGAGTGAGTTGACTCGGTTCGTAACTCGGAGGAGGGAAAATTTTTTTTTTATATATATGTATATATATTTTTCGGACGGTGAATGAAAAACCTGAGAGAGGTTTTTGTGAGGAGCTAAATCGGGATCCGACTATTGGTTTGGTTTTGGGCTGCGTTTGGTTTTGATTTTGGTAAGTTTTTGTTTCTGAAATTTTTTGCGATTGATATATTATTTGTTATCATTATTTTAAAATTAATATAATGATATCGTTTGTTGAATTTTTACACCAAAAAGTTAATGAAACCAATTCAAATTGATTTATTTGTCACATTTTAGTCCAGAATAATTCATGAATTGAATGCATTGTTGATTCGGAACTTATTTTTTTAAATTTATCATGTTTTTAACGTAAAATAATGTATGGATTCCATCATTAATATATTGAAATTTATTAAAATTCTGCAATTAAATATATTTAGAGCCAAGTTAGTAATGTTCTATTTTTAAAATAATTGTTATTAATTATCTGTAGAAATAATTTGATGTAAAAATAATTAATTAAACGTTTGGTAAAATTTATTTTTAAAAGTACTGTAAGTTTTAAAAACAATCGTATGAGTTTAGTAAATCTTAGGTAGCATTTTTCTTTTCCTCTGAAATCAGAATAGTTCTGATATATATGTGTGGAAATATATCTGAATGACGTGTTTATTTTTTTTTTTTTAATATTTGAATATAAGTGTGAAGTTGTTTATTTTTAAAAAATAAAATAATTGAAACACAATATTTTGAGATGTATAAACTCATAAATATTGACAATATTTATATTTATTAGTTAAACTCATTATAAGTTATAAATAAATTATTTGATTAGTTAAAAATATTTGATCATATTCACTCTAACAAAGCGTGAAAAATAAAAATATATATCTAACATGTGTATTTTTTTACGTTAATATATTAATATATGGTACTTATAATGTTATTTTTAGTATATGATATTGACATTTTTTCTTGTTAATTACATAAGCCAATCAAGAATTGTTTAATCATTTGAATTAAAATTAATGTATTTAAAAAACTCAAAATCTATTATAAAAATAATAAATATAAATATAAAAGATATGGACATATTGTAAAACACACTCACCTAAAGTTCTATTATGTTTAAATTCTCATTCACAAATAAAAAAAATTTAATAGTTAAATACACGTATATAACCGAAAAAATAGATAAATAAAAAAAATTAATGAAAGGATAATTTATATAATAGGAAATAAATTTATTTAATATGAGTATAATGGGAGAGAATATTAAAGTTTCATTTAGATATTTTGTAATTCATATAAAAACCATAATATTTAACTTTTTCCGTTTAAACCTAAACACATTATAATCAATTATAAAAGATAGAAAACAAACAAAACAAATTTTGTAAATGTCTAAAAATAATTAAAATTTCAACTTCAAACAAAAAACAAACAAGCCCTTATTGTTAAGCTGCTGTAATCATGTAAATAACTATATTATACATAATATTGAGTGAAATTTATTTATACATTTATAAATATGTATGTAAAATATTTTTTATTGTGTAAAATAATTGATAAATATTTTTTATTGTGTAAAATAATTGATAACTGAAATAAATATTTACATATTTTTTATGTTTTTATTTTTGTTATCTCAATAGAGTTAGTAATAATAATGATCTATTTGAAGTTAATGATTAATAATTATTTCCAATTATGGGTGGGGCCTACCACTTTGATTTTCATTCCAACTCTTATTTAAGTAAATAAAAACATCATTTCCATTCCTTATTCACATTCACATTGTCATTAAGTAAGTATACCATTATTTTCTAATAATAGGGATAGTTTTGGATTTTCACAATATACATGATGCTATATGTGAAATTATAGTAAGTTTGAAATTGATTCTCAAAATTAAATTTTAAAAAATTACTCTTTTTTTTTTTTCAAAATCTACTGTAAGATTTAGTAATTTTATTAAAAGTGATTTCTGAAAAATTTATCAAATACAAAAATTAATTTTTAATTTTTTAAAATCACTTTTAAATCTCTTAAAAATAAATATAGCAGTAAATTGAGTGACCTATTAAAATATTTTACTTTTAAAAGTCGACAAAATTTAATCAATAAAGGCTCATATTTAACTAAAACTAAATATAGTTATTGGTCGAGTTCTTTTGAGGACTTTTTTCATTTATGTTACAATTAAAATTAGGTAGAGATAAGCATATCTTGAGTTAATTGGCTGTGATATGATAGTTAAATAGTTTCAATTATATGTAAATATTAATAAAGTTCTAATTGTATAAAACTAAAATTATAGAATTCCAAATAATATTCAGTTTCAAGTTTCTTCCATTTTTCACAAGTAGGGAAATAAAAATAAGCCATAAGTAATCAATAAAAAATTTGGACCCATCAGCATAACTGAAAAACTGGGAGTTTGATACGCCAATCGGATTGGATTGGATTAAATGTAATTGGCTTAATTGCATTTTGTTTAAGATTGGACTGGATTAATTCAACTATCATAGAAGAAAATTAAATGCACTCAAAAAATCAATTATTAGATTTTTGAAATTATTTTTATTTATAATTGTAAGTTAATAATAAATATTTTATTTAAAAATAAGTATGATATCTTTAAAGTTGGCAAAACGGGTCACTAGATCGTATTTGTGTCGTGTCAATTTCGTGCCGTATTAAATTTAAGTCAACCCAAACACGATCCATTTAATAATCGTATCAAAATATTGAGATCCAAACTCGACCCCAAAAATAAACGGGCTACTCAATAACCGATTTAATATCTATATATTTAACAAATGTTACACACACTCCTCCCCCCAAACTGTTACACATTTATACTATTTAAAATTTAAATTATGTATATATAAATATTATATATAGATATCATAACATATACTAATGTATCAATATTTTATACACTTATACTATTTAAGTTATAAATTTATATAAAACTTTATAAATAAAATACTATGTATATGTCCGTCTTTCAAAAAAATTTAAAAAAAATCATGTTCAATATTTGAGTTTTAATAATAAAAATCTAAAAATTAATTTAAAATAAAAAATATAATTATGTCATTATTCGGATAAATGGGTTGAGAATTTTAACCCTTATCTGATACTTAAAAAATCGTATCAACTTGAACTCGATCAATTTAATAATTATGTCAAATTTAACGACCTATATCTATTTATTTGTGTCGTATTCATATTGAGTAATCGGATCGTATTAAATTTTGCTAGCTCTAGATATCTTATTTATAATTTCATAAAAGAGCTGACATGTCGTAAAACAATTATGAAACTTGTATGACAATCATTTCTTTATTCACTTTATATCGCTCTTCAACAGTTCAACCTATAAACTCGCTTTTGCAAATTTTTTTTTACGCCCTTATCAATCACCGGAAAGAGAGCACTCTCACATATTCTATCGAGGTGATCACTCTTTCCTTTCATTTTGGTTTTTTTTTTTTCAAAATTCTATTGGTAAAGGAATATTTATTCACTTAAAATTTCCCATTTTTGAATGAAAACGGTGTCCGTGGAACAACTTAAAAATTTCAAATTTGTTAATAACTAGAAAAAATTTAGAAAAAAAAGAACCCAGCCGGTCTAAGAGAACCGAACAAACCGCAACATCGTATCCGGTCCATTTCAGAACCTGACCTGACCTGACCCTCCTGCCTCCGTTCCCCCCCCCCCCCCCCCCCCTCCATCATCCCATAAACCTCTCTAAAACTCTTGAATTCTGCAAGCTTTGCTCTGAGCTTGAAGCTTGACTCATCCTCTCAAAAAACCTTCTCCAAAATTCCGAAATGACCCCTCACACTCTGCTCACATTTTCACCCACAGCCCTCGCTTAATTCCTGTCATGGACTCCATTGCCATTTCTTCTTCATTAACCACCCCATTCACTTCCCAATTCCCTTCCCCACACAAACTCCCCACATTTCGCCAATTTACGAAAAAGCCGCACACCAAAATCCGAATATTATATTCAAAACCACCTTCCAAATTCTTCCCACTATCACGTAATCTCTTCAATTTCAGCTCCCCAGCAGCCTCTACAGCCTCGCAGTGTCGCACGGAAGAAAAGAATTCACTTCCAGAAGCTTCTGGAACCTCGAAAGGAAAAACAGAATCAGTTATTTCAGTTACAAAGACTTTAGTGTATGCTGTCTTTTGTATTGCTGTCAGTTTCTCTCCATTTAAAGTGCCTGCAATTGCGGCGACGGTGGCAAGTGAAGTAAAATTGGACAACAAAGGGAGAGAAGTTGAAACTGAGGTGGTATTGAAAGAAAAAGATCACGAGTATGCTGATTATACACGAAGGTTATTAGAGACGGTGTCCAATTTGTTGAAGACTGTTGAGGAGGTTAGGGGAGGAAATGGTGACGTGAAAAGGGCAAAATTGGCACTGAAGGCGGTGAAAATGAGGAAAGAGGAGTTACAAGATGAGATAATGAATGGGATGTATACAGAATTGAGGGAATTGAGGCTCGAGAAAGAGAAGTTAGTGAAGCGAGGGGGGAAGATAGTGGATGAGGTATTGATGGTTCAAACAGAAATTGAGAGTCTGAAAGGGGAGAAGGTGGGGGCAGGGGAGCTGTTAGATATAATCGGGAGAATGGAGAGGGAGTACGATGAATTGTGGGAGAGAGTTGGGGAGATAGAGGATAAGATGTTGAGGAGAGAGGCAGTGGTGTTGAGTATTGGGGTGAGGGAGCTTTGTTTTATTGAGAGAGAATGTGAGGAGTTTGTCAAGAGATTTAGTCGTGAAATGAGAAGGAGAAGCATTGAAAGGTGAATGATTTGATGATATTTAGTTGCTTGCATTGCATTGACGTGTTTTTGCTTTTGATTAAAAAGTAACTGGTTTGGATTGTGCCAGTCAAATTTGCATCGAATATGCATTATGGTATTGAAATGTTCAATTAGGTTTCCATTCTTGTGATACTTATATTTTTATCTATGCGATGTTGTTGAAGTAATGTTAGAAAAAGATCTGAGGGATTTTGAGGTGTAAATTCAACCGGCACTTGTTCTGTTAGTTGACACAATTTCGTGTACCCTGTACCTTAGCATTTATGGCATGCTTTATGGTGCATCTTGCACCAATAATTTCATCGATTTTTTGGTGTAGAGTCGGAGTAGGATACTGGAAATGATGGCATGTGTGTTGTGTAGCTGATGCAAGTTATTTTTGTACCCCATTGTTTGGCTTTGACCATTTTGAGTTGGTATTAATATAGAAGTCCTTGTTCAGTGTAATTCATTGATTAATTCTATGGATATACAAGTATTCAAGTGATCTGTTCCTCAGAATAAAATTACTTTATGTGGTTGCAGTTCACAGGAAAACTTGGTTACAAAGCTTTCAAGGTCTGATATCCGGAAAGAATTGGAGTCTGCTCAAAGAAAACATTTGGAACAAATGATTTTGCCTAGCATTGTGGAAGTTGAAGATCTTGGTCCTCTGTTTGATCAAGACTCTGTGGATTTCGCTCTTCGTATAAAACAATGCCTCAAAGATTCAAGGGAATTGCAGCGGAATTTGGAAGCTTGTATAAGGAAAAATATGAAGAAATTAGGCAATGAAAAGCGTTTTGTTGTGAAAACACCAGAAGATGAGGTTGTGAAGGGATTTCCAGAAGCTGAGCTGAAGTGGATGTTTGGAGATAAGGAGGTTGTGGTTCCTAAAGCCATTGGTCTTCATTTGTACCATGGCTGGAAGGCGTGGCGTGAAGAGGCTAAGGCAGACCTAAAAAGGAGGTTGTTAGAAAATGTTGATTTTGGTAAACAGTATGTTGCCCAAAGACAGGTAGAGTTTCCATTAGCCATCCATTAGTTATAATATGAGCTATTATCACTTACACTTCTATTTATTCAAAGATTATGTTCCATTGTTCCATGCTTTTTGGGCAGCACGTAGGCCAATGTCATGTTAAGGAAATAATAAGTTTTCATATGTTACATGACCCTAGGGAAGAGATGACATACAATTGTACAGACAAATAAACCCATCTTTATGTTTTGTGTTCACAGTTCTATATATATACGTAAATATATATTTATATATTTTTGAGAAGAGTTGTTTACGGTTCTATTAGATATGCTGTGTAGAATATTATAAGATATGTAACTGCTTTGGCTTCTTTGGATGCAGTTAGTGAGGGATGTTGTTCTTCTTATAGTTTTGAGCTGGTCATAGTTGTAGTAGTTGATTCTACTTCCTTTTTTCAAGACTTATTTAAGTTTCGTTCTATTCATTATATCTTATTCTTGTAGTTATATAATTTCTCATGTATTTTATAATTTCTCATCAACAATTATTATGTACATTTCTATGTGTGCATTCTTTTTTATTTGTTACTCCTTTTTAATTACCTGTATCTGGTATTCGTTATTTGTGTGCAATCAATAATCAGCCCTCCAGTGATATCACTGTTGAGAAGCTTTTGTGTTTTTGAAAGTGCAATGGCTGCAGATGGCCTGTGCTTTCACTTTGGCTTTATTAAGAATGTTTTCTATTTATTGATTCTTCATTGCAGGAACGTATTCTGCTGGATCGAGATAGAGTGGTCTCGAAGACATGGTACAATGAAAATAAAAGTCGGTGGGAAATGGATCCAGTGGCTGTACCTTATGCTGTGTCCAATAAGATAGTAGAGAGTGCTCGAATCAGGCATGATTGGGGTGCCATGTATCTTTCTCTTAAAGGGGACGACAAGGAATTTTATGTTGACATTAAGGTTATATATCTTCTTCATATCTCTTTAGGTTCTCTCATTGCCATGATTCTAATCTTGAGGTTCTTGCTTCAGGAATTTGAAGTGCTATTCGAGGATTTTGGGGGTTTCGATGAGCTGTACGTGAAAATGCTTGCCTGTGGTATCCAAACTGCTGTTCACGTAATGCGGATTCCTTTCTCAGAGTTGGATTTTTATCAACAGTTCCTGTTGATTGTCAGGCTGGCATATCTATCCTTGAATGGACTGTGGAAAACAGGAACTGTATCATTTTGGAGAGATTTGATTTTTGAGAACGTTAGAAATACAAATGATGACATCATGATGATGATTGTATTTCCTCTCCTTGACCGTATTATTCCTTACTCGGTATTAATTCTCTCTGCTTATGATTTTTCACTTGCTCATTTAGATACCTGCTTCTAATCTTCGTTGTTTTTTGTATTACCTTTTTCTGATTGTACTTACCATTAAAGTACAGGTGAGGATGCAGTTGGGGATGGCATGGCCAGAGTATATGGATGAAAGTGTTGGCTCAACATGGTACTTGAGCTGGCAGTCCGAAGCGGAAATGAGCTTTAATTCTAGAAAGACAGATGATTTGAAGTGGTCTATATGGTTCCTCGTCAGAATAGCTGTATATGGATATGTTTTATTTCATATTCTTCGATTCATGAAGAGAAAAATTCCAAGGCTTCTTGGTTTTGGACCAATGCGCAGAGATCCAAACTTTCGGAAATTGCGTAGAGTGGTAGTAGTTTGATTCTTTTAATATTCTTTTATTCTCTAAAAGCTATATCTATCGTTGACTCATTAATCTGTTACTTATGCCACAGTCATTAAGATCGAACCCTGTCAGTTCTTCCCAGAGTGCATCTTGATTTTCATTGTTAGCTTATTTGCACCATAATGCATTTGCTATTGATTTTTCTCTTCTTGGTTGGGCTGACTGTATAAGGTTTCATTTCTATGATGCAGAAAGCCTATTTTAATTATAGGGTGCGGAGAATTAAACACAAGAAAAAGGCTGGCATTGATCCCATAAAAAATGCTTTTGAACGAATGAAGGTTTGTAATTAACACTTAAACGTCCTTCTGGATTTAATATTAATCATTTGTTGAAGCAAATTTATGATCCGTTTCTCATATGCAGAGGGTGAAGAATCCACCGATTCCGCTAAAGGACTTTGCTAGTATTGAGTCTATGAGAGAGGAAATCAATGAAGTTGTGGCATTTCTACAGAATCCTAGTGCATTCCAAGAAATGGGGGCACGAGCGCCTCGGGTATGCTTTTCTGAAGATAATGTGTTGACATATATGTTTGTGTTTTTTTTATCTTATCATATATCGGAATAACTTGTTTTCTTAATTTATAATTTCTGTCCTAGCAACTTGTACATTTTCCATTGCTCATTAACATGCCGAACAGGATTTTATTCTGTGTAGTCTACTGCAGTTGATTTGCGCAATTTTGGTTCTAGTGTCAGTTCAGCATACAGCTTCAGTTGTGCACGTCATTCATGTTTTGGAATAATTTATGGTTCCGAGTATTAGACATTTGTATCTTTTGTGGTACAGTCATTTTTAAGGTAGCGCATTCTATATTGCAGGGAGTTCTTATTATAGGTGAGAGAGGAACTGGAAAGACATCTCTAGCTCTGGCAATAGCTGCAGAAGCTCGAGTGCCTGTTGTCAATGTGGAAGCCCAAGAGTTGGAAGCTGGATTATGGGTTGGCCAAAGTGCATCGAATGTTAGGGAACTGTTTCAAACGGCAAGGGATTTGGTATGTATCAGCTTTACTCTTTATTTGCATTGATATTCTATTCCAGCTGAATTTCAAAATTAAATATTAAAACATTTACATTATCTCTTCTTCCTAAAGCCAAGATATCTGGCACCAAACTGATTTGTTCTTTAAAGGGTAAATGAATTAGGTAAACTTATGTGTGTGCATGTGTGTGTATAAATAAAAATTTGAATATGCGTAGATAAGTTTCTTGAAATCGCAAGGAAATCCCATACAAATTTTGCTGACCTTCATAAGGCTATTTACAGGCACCTGTAATTATATTCGTCGAGGATTTTGATCTCTTTGCTGGTGTCCGCGGTCAATTTATTCACACTAAACAGCAGGATCATGAAGCCTTTATTAATCAGCTTCTTGTGGAGCTTGATGGGTAATCCTCATATTCCAATTTGTTTGCTGACCTACACAAGAACCCCTTTACAAAATCATTTAGCATGCTCTGATGTTATATATTAATGAAGAGTAAGACCCTTCAACAAATTACTGAAGTATTTTCAGGTTTTCAGATTCATGTTGTTGTCTATGTTTTCACCTTCTTACAAGTGCACTCACACGTAGGTCTTGCTTTTGTGCATATTAGGTGCTGTTCTTTCATTTGAGATGATAAATAAATGTTTATTTTTGTCTAATTCCACACTGTTAGCTGATTCGGAGTTGTGATTATAAGTGGTTTATTGTTAGTGGTCACTAGTAACGACTGACAAGTTTGTTATTACTAATAACTGCATCATGCAGTGACTGTATCTTAAACAGTTATTCTGTTTTCATTGGATTCAAGGTTGCTTGCTGATCTGCATCTGCACATTTTTTGTGGATGTTTCCAACATGCTCCTTGTTATTTTTCACAAGTTATAGGAACCAATTACACATATGTTGTTTTATTTCTCCATATTAATGGAATCCGCTCTTGTCATTCCTTCCAGTTACCGTAATGTTCACTAAATACTATGACTGTGATTCCTACATCTTAATGATGTCCCGAAATTGTTAACTATTTTCCCCAACTTTCTTGCCACTTTGAAGCTGTGAGTGACTTTGAAAACTTTTTGCACATTGAGGTGATGACAGTGGGGATGGTTATTTCTTGGATTTAACTACTTTTTCTTAAACTTGGATTCAACTTTCACCTTGTTCAAAATGGATATTGGATACATAGTTATATAATTTATCTTTTAATGCTTTGCTTCACCTTTTATAGCTGATATCTTCTGATCTTGAATGCTGGCCTTATTTATCCAATTTCAGAACTAAGGATTAAAATATGTGTTAACAATTGTGAAATCACTATCCTATTCCCTCCGAATTTACAATAGTCTGTTTGCAGGTTTGAGAAACAAGATGGGGTTGTTTTGATGGCTACTACCAGAAATATCAAGCAAATTGATGAGGCATTACAGCGGCCTGGTCGAATGGATAGAATATTTAATCTTCAAAAGCCAACACAAACTGAAAGGGAGAAGATATTGTGTATTGCTGCTCAAGAAACCATGGATGAGGAGCTCATTGGCTTAGTGGACTGGAGAAAGGTAATTTCTCCTCAGTTTGTAATATAAACTTTTGGCCGCAGTTGTTCTCCTCTTCAGCTACTGTGAAATATTTTTACATAACTACAATGCTTTTTCCTATAACCGACAAAAGAATTTTTTTTTTTTTTGGCTTGTTGATTGTTTGATTGTCTGTTTCATCATGTTTCTCAAATGACCGGGCATAGGGGTGTTTAAACCCTATGTGTCGTTGATCCCTTTTTTAAGCATGTGGTTTTTTGATTGCCTTGAACCATAGAAGCTGTGTTCATTACTGGTTATTATTCTGTTACTCGTTAAAACAATATGTAAGTTTACCATCTCAATTCCTTTTACTAATCTTATAAAGCGGTTTATTTTATATCATATTCCTGATTATTATTGTCCCCCAGCCTACTCGTGGTCATCTCTCTCTTGTTTTCTTTTTCACTTTTAATTGACTTCATAGCTTAATTTCAGTGAGTACTAATATTGTCTTGTTGCATTGACATCCTGTGCCTTCAGGTGGCAGAGAAGACTGCACTTTTACGGCCCATAGAACTAAAACTTGTTCCTGTGGCTTTGGAAGGCAGTGCTTTCAGGAGCAAATTTCTTGATACGGATGAACTTATGAGTTATTGTAGTTGGTTTGCGGTAAGAAAGTGCAGAAGCCATTGTTTTATGGTCATTTAATACCAAGGTTCACTATTTGGTTGAACGTACTGGTGTAAACCAGGTATAGGAAATGAAGTGTGAATTTAAAGAATTTTAGTAATAACAAAGAGAAAGCAAATGGCCTGGCACTAGGTTTCATAGGAGTCATTGTGATTTTAGGAGCCTAAACCTAGAGCTTGATGCATTGGACATTTAAACATTATGGCATCTGACTGGTCAAATATAAATCTGAATCAACTCTCTTACAAATGTAATGAAATAAATTTACATAGCCCACCTTGTGAAGTTATTTGTTTTCCTAATAAGTTTTGGTGCTCTTAACTTTGCTTATTGTCATTGAATGCCAGTGCTAGAAGTTATATTTTATAAAATAATTAAGATTTACGCATTTTTCTCATTTAGCATTTATTATTTATCTGTAGACATTCAGTGGTGTTGTCCCCCAATGGTTTCGGAAAACCAAAATTGTGAAGATGATAAGCAGAATGCTAGTGGATCATCTTGGATTGACATTGACTAAAGAGGATCTGCAAAATGTAGTTGAACTGATGGAACCGTATGGTCAGATAAGCAATGGAATAGAGCTTCTAACTCCTCCACTTGATGTAAGATACTATTTTTTCCGTCAGAGATATAAGTAGATGGCTATATTGTTGCTAAAATGCTTCTTTAATCTGGTCCCATTAAGTTTCTGTTTAATTTTTCCTTTTTCCTTTTCTTGATTTGTAAACTTCACTGCTATTGAAAATTTTTAACGATCGTATATTCTGATAATTACTACTAGACTTTTGGACAAATTTTTTGAGGCCTCAACTTGTAATCTATCAATTCTTTGCTGTATTTTCATTTTCCTTCTTAATAGAAACTCTTGAGACCTACCTTTTCAATTTCATGTGTAAGTGAGAAAAGATTTATATTTTTGTATGAGCCAGTAACTTTTCTGTTGGTATGAAAATGCTGCCATTTTCATACAAATAATAAGCTGTGCTGCTACAGAAATCTGACTTGATACAAGTTCTGTTTTCCAGTGGACGAGGGAGACAAAATTCCCACATGCTGTTTGGGCAGCTGGTCGTGGGCTCATTGCACTTCTATTGCCAAATTTTGATGCAGTAGATAATCTATGGCTTGAGCCATGTGCTTGGGAGGTTAGTCATCTTCATATCTTGAGATCATATTTCTCCAACACATCTTTTGTCTATTATTTTCAAAAATATTTATAGCGGTATTCAAACAATCCTGATGGACCAAGTTGCTACTCCAATGTTTTCACTGTAGTTTAATGGTAGGTGTAGGCCTTTTTCTGGTCTGGGAAGGACTGCTGGGGTTGTGGGGTAGGGAGTAACATGGGCTGGGAATGCTTGTAGTGGTAATATTTTTGACATGCTACCCTTACTCTTTTTTGACACTAAACTAAAACATTCTCTTCAGACCAGTTTCTAAACCTTGATAGCACGATTTGCTGTTTCATTTTACAATATAATCATTAAGAATTACTGCGTGCCTAACTTTTATGTTATTGACTAAATACTTCATATCTGCACACTCGGGGTGTTTTTGCAAGCAATGTCATTGACTCATTGCTTTGGTTAGTAATAAAAGATAGAAGAGGGGAGACCCAAATTACGTTAGGTGTACATATAAGCCAGATGAGAAGTAGCCTAAGCCTTACATTTAAGTTGATTGTGAGAAGTAAAATCTCACATCAATTTCTTATTAAGAAAATGTTTCCTAATGAAGGCCATAGCATTGATGATATGCTACATAGAGATTTGTAAATCAGTGAAATTCCAAGGCAGATGGCTTAGCTTGCTGGATTGCCTCTCTTTCATTTAATTTTTTGTTGACAAGGCTATTCAAATTACTGCCTAGCCAAATGGCACCAAGGCTTTTATTAAATGTGTTCAGGGTCATTGGGCAATGGCACTCAAATACATGCCAGTTACTTTGATTTTGCTCCTAGGAAATAATGATACTCATAAAAACTTTCCAATTATTGGTTTCACGGAGACATAGGTCAATCAATTACTTTGGAAATTTTTATACGGAGGAAAAAATCAATGAACTTTCTGCCTTTGCAGGGAATTGGATGCACTAAAATTACGAAAGCCAAAAAGGAAGGTTCGATGCGTGGGAATCCAGAATCAAGATCATATCTTGAGAAGAAGCTTGTATTTAGCTTTGGTTCATATGTCGCAGCCCAACTGCTGCTTCCATTTGGTGAAGAAAACTTTCTTTCTTCTTCAGAAATAATGCAGGCTCAGGAGGTTGGTATTACCCTGCTCACTGTGAAGGAGACTTCTAAATTTCAATTTGAGCAGATTGCATTATTACTAATTTACAAGTCATTGCAGATAGCTACAAGGATGGTGCTTCAATATGGATGGGGACCTGATGACAGTCCTGCAATTTACTACAGCAGTAATGCGGTATTGCTCTATTTTATTTTTTATATGAACCATCGGACAAACAATTGGAGTTATTTGCCTAGACTAAAATTAGCCAGCGACCACATGCACACGTTGTTTGTTCTTTAGTTGAATGATTATTTACACTTTTTGTTAACTATTTGTAGAAGCTGTTAAATACAATCACTTTGGCTCTACTAAGGTTAAAAGTTCCTAAGAAAAAGTTTCCAATCTGGTGTAAGGGCTTAAACATGACTAGTTATGTTAAATGTTTTTGTTCTCTGACATAGGTTGCAGCTATGAGCATGGGGAATAACCATGAGTACGAGATGGCCACTAAAGTTGAAAAGGTATGGCTATTGTTGACACAGTATATGTGTATGGCAGTTCCTTAGATAACTCCTAGCTCTGGTAAATTAACTAAATACTAGCGATTGGACGATCATTACTTACTATCAATTTGGAATGGGATTAGCTCATGAATATTTTCTAATTGGTGCTTTTATTTTTGTAGATGTATGATTTAGCTTATTATAAAGCAAAGGAAATGCTTCAGAAAAATCGTAAAGTTCTTGAAAAGATTGTTGAGGAATTACTGGAGTACGAAATCTTAACGGGGAAGGTAACAGCTCCGACCTTAGAACTATTTAGCTTATTGGTGTGTAAACGACACTAAGATGGACTGTCAGTGTAAATAATCAGTATCTTATGATCTGCCATGTATATTTTCTTGACTGGTGAATTTATGTAATGTGGAGGTGTATCTGGATGGCTTGTTTAGTGTGTTTCTTTTGATAGACTGACAGACCGTTACTTGGTTGGCATCATGATTGATTGATTCATTATCTGCCTTGCCAGGATTTGGAAAGATTAATGGATAGTAATGGTGGTATTCGGGAGAAAGAACCATTTTTTCTTTCAAAAGTTGATTACCAAGGGGTATTTTCTTGCCACTTATGTATTTAACATTTGGTACCCTAGATTTAAATTTTTTAATCATAATTGAAGTAAAAGATGAGTGATGATTTATGACTAGAATGCTTCATGGTCTTAATGGTTATTTTTCTTGGCCACATCCATGTTGGGGTGTATGCATGCATTATGCCTTTGAATTGATTAGCTCTAACAAAAAGGATCAAAAAAGAAGACAGAGCATATATTTTTAGAGTAAATTGTCTTAGTTAGCACATAGATGATAGAGGTTGCAAAAACTAAAATCTTGTTCTTTCCTTCTCTTTTCAAGAGCAACTAAATCCAAAGAACAAGATAAAAATTTAAAAAATTAGGAAAAATTTGTTGATGGTTATTATGAAAAGCAAAGCACTTTAGTTTGCTGTTGCTTCTGTAGTTGGTATTCAGGAGGATTTTGTATGTTTGCACGAGTATGCTTCCTCGTATTTGTAAATAAGCTGTTAATTTCGGAAAATAAACGCACCTGACTTAGAAGTTAAGTTTAAATATTCTTTCCATATCACTATGCTGTTTACATGTACAAAAATAAAATAATTAATTATTTAAAATTGGTCATCCTTTTCATTTATTAGCTAGTTGTAAGTCATCCTTTTCATTTATCAGCTAGTTGTAAACTTTTACAAATAAATCAAATTTATTGACCGGCCTCTTTCTCTCCAAATGAATTTTCAGCCATTCTCAAGTAGCTTTCTCGATAATGGGAGCACTTCTGGAACTCCTTTTCTAAATGCGGCAACTTAGGATCAAAGGCACAAGCAGCTCAGACTCTAATACCTCTGTCAGAGTAGAAGACGAAGCCCTCGCTACTCCTACGAGCTTTGCTGGCCCCTCGGTTGGTGTAATATAGATTATGTTGCTATCAATTACAGTTTTAAGAGTTCTCTGCTCTCCTGAGCATAGCAAAATCATATGCAGTGCTGTAAACTAGTTGTACAGGTAGTGGTTCTGGCTTTAGAAGAGCTTGATTTTTTCCTTCTTAAGTCTTAACCATTATTTATAAATCTTTCTAGGGTTAGTAGACATCATCAAATTAATGAAACTTGCTGTAAACTTCTGTTTTTTTGTCCTTGTACTTTCACAGATTGAACTAATAATACGAGGGAAAGTGCATTGGAAACTTGTGCCTCCAATCACTTTGCTTTTAGTTTAAATTTTTTATATATATTTTTTAAACCATCCTATATATATAGAGATGTTGCAGGAAAAGACAACGAACAATCTCTGATATTTAACTAACGTCATAGCTCAGATACTCAATGGCTTGTTTGGAAGCTAGAGAAATAAGAATCAAAATGACAACAGCTCAAATTCTAACTAGGTTAAATTACAAATGTGATGAAAACAGAAACTATAGCTTTATGTTCTGATGAATCAATATCTATATGAACAACTATTCCCTTGAAACCTGCAACTGAACTAATGGTACAACCTAGTTGCCGGAAAAGATTTAAAAAAAAAGTACAGCAGCCTTGAGAAATCATTCTTACAGAAGTCCTAGTACGGATGAGTTTCCAAAGATTGGCCACTCTTTGCTAAGATTATGTCCTCCACTTTGACAAATGCTTTTCCTTCTCGGCTTCGCCTCTCCAAGCATTGTAATTACATCCCTCATAGTCGGTCTATCCTTAGGGAGTTTTGCAGTGCAAAGAACAGCAATTCGAAGGACAAGAAGCATCTCTTCTTGAACATGTTTGCAGTGACCTGCTATGCTCGGATCAAGTGCTTCTTCCTGAGCTTTGTTGCTCTTAATCATGCTCAGTACCCATTCAACAATATCTATAGATCCTCCAAATGCAGGGTCTAGTGGCATTTTCCCAGTCAGAAGCTCCAAAAGTACAACACCAAAACTGTATATATCACTCTTCTCATCAACCTTTAGAGTGTATCCATATTCTGTCAAAATAGATTCATGATTAGAATTAGATCATATGTTTCATATTAATGCAGCTAAAACAAACCATCATTCTGAAAAAAGTTTGTTGTGACTTACCAGGTGCAATGTATCCATAAGATCCGGCCACCATTGAAACGGTCTCATTCTTATGAGCCATCCTTCTTGCCAACCCGAAATCTGCTATCCTTGCCTCCAGATTTGCATCAAGTAGAATGTTATTAGACTT
The DNA here is from genome assembly GCA_030449075.1 of Murraya paniculata. Taxonomy (NCBI): domain Eukaryota; kingdom Viridiplantae; phylum Streptophyta; class Magnoliopsida; order Sapindales; family Rutaceae; genus Murraya; species Murraya paniculata. The sequence continues at coordinate 2,849,568 of JAEVFN010000036.1, read as the reverse complement.
GATATCACGGTGGATGACTGGCGGTTGACAGTCGTGGTGGAGGTAATTCAGACCTTGTGCAATGCCAACCGCTATGTTATACCGTGAAACCCAGTCAACCAACAACTTTCCGGCTTCTTTACCATGCAAAGCCTCTCCTAGACTGCCATTTGGCATGTAATCATATACCATCATTACATTGGTTTCGTTGTGAAGATATCCTAGTAGCCGGACAATATTTCTATGTCGAAGCCTCCCCAGCAGGCTCACCTCTCCGAACAAATCATCACCACTTTCAATGTCGTTGTCTGATCTCCATAGCTTCTTGACTGCAACAACCATATGTGGCCGATGAAATTCAGCCTTGTAAACAATCCCATTTCCACCAATGCCAATAATGTTGGACTCCTTGACACAAGCAAGGATTTCACTACTTGTGAAATTCAGCCTCTGGAATGCAATCAGCCTCCAAGGCCATTCTTTGCAGCTCTTCTTGAACAAATCATCAAAGAAACTGTTATACAAGTACCATCTTCTATATGCCCATTTTCCGGCAAAAATCACAATACCAAGAGATATTGTTACCAAAGTTCCAATGATAAATCCAAAAATGACATGATTTATATGCATTTTCCTTGGCTGCCCAGGATTTGCTGTAAAATTTTGAGAACAAGGTGGGAGAACGCCGCCACAAAGACCAGAATTGCCAATGAGTTCATTAGCATTTATATTCATCAGTATACCATTTGAGGGAACTGGTCCCTCAAGCTTGTTGTACGACAAGTTAAGCATTTCCAGCGCAGGGGAGGTTCCGAAATTCTCCGGGATCCTACCAATAAGGGAATTGTTTGACATGTCAAGAATTGCTAGCGTAGGCATTGTTGCAACTGCTTTTGGGATTTCCCCACTGAACTGGTTGTTTCTTAGGTTTAGAGATACCAGCTTCTCACATGAAGCAATGCTCGCCGGGATTTCTCCAGAGAGACTGTTGCTTGAAAGATCAAGCACTGAGAGTGACGGGCAGGCTTGAAGCTCATTTGGGATCTTTGCTTGCAAGTTGTTGTGGGAAGCCATGAAGGTTTGAAGACTTGGAATGGACAGAATGCTGGATGGGAGAGATGATTCAAGATGGTTCCAAGAAATATCAATGAAAGAAAGTGAGGCAGACAAAGAAATATCATCAGGAATTTGGCCTGTGAGATTGTTATTTGCCATTTCCAGCCTTTGAAGTGATGGCAGATTCCCCAAACCAACTGGAATTGTCCCAGAAATAAGATTATTTTGGACTCGAACCCGGACTAATGACTTACATGTTGATAAACTCTCTGGAAATGTACCAGAGAAGGAATTGTTGAAGAGAATGAGCTTAGTAAGATTGCCAGAATCACACAAACCTGGTGGAATCTCACCCGACAACAGGTTAGACGAAACATCTAACCGTCGCAAGGGTGAGCTCTGCCCAAGTTTCATCGGCAAAGAACCTTTCAAAGAGTTCTTCCATAGCTCAAGCACCTGTAATTTAGTCAGCTCACCAAGCTTGTCAGGAATGAGTCCAGTCAGTTGATTGCACATCAAATTCAAAAGCTGCAAGTTCTTGAGTTCAGCTAACTCCACCGGTATCTCCCCTGACATCTGATTATCAGAAAGATCCAAAAACGCTAGAGACGTAATGCTGCCAAGTTCTGGTGGAATCTTTCCTGTAAAAATGTTCTTATACAAGTAAACTGTTGTTAGTTTTTTTAGCCTACCCAATGCAGGAGGAATCTGACCACTGAGGCTGCCTACCGCCAGGTCAAGATACCGAAGGTTGGTGAGATTGCCAAATTCTGCTGGGATTTCACCTTCAAATGCATTATATCCGAGAATTATAGTTTCTAAAGAAGACAGCTGACCAAGCTCTGGTGGGATCTTTCCAGTCAGATTATTTCCTGAGAGGCCAAGAAACTTCAGTTTCTGCAAATTCCTGACAGAAGTCGGCACCGAACCTTCAAAAAAGCTCCCTCTAAAATCCAGGCTCTCCAGTGACGTTGCATTGCCCAGATCCTCAGGGAGAAATCCCGAGAAGTTGTTGCTTGACGCGTTAACTGAAGTCAATCCAGAGGCATTTCCCAGCCCAGATGGGAAGCTGCCAATGAAGTTGTTTTGACTCACATCAAAGCTCTTCAGTGCAGTAAGATTAGCTAATGATTTTGGCAGTGATGAAGCAAACTCATTACAGCAAATATTGAGAGAAGAAAGACTCCACAACCCCAGAATGCTTTCCGATACACTGCCATTGAGACTCATGTTGGAGAGATCAAGCTTCTCCACAAATCCTCTGGAGTTGCACCAAACTCCAGTCCAGTTACAATGCAACAGCCTTTTCTCCACCGCATTGCTTGGCATTTTCCAATCTTTAAGCATATTGAGTGGATCAGTAAGACTAGCTTTTATCGACAGCAAGGTTGATAATTCATCATCTGCATTGCTCTCAACTCCCTTAGCAAAAACAACGAGAGAGAGACCAATGTAACAGTAGAGGAACACCAAGTGGGTTTGCATTTTGCTATTCTAAGATTGTCAGTTTCTTCCTCTCAGTTGAATCTCATTTTTTGGTTCTGTTGAACAAAGGAACCTGAATATGACAACAAACTTTATAAATGAAAGAAATTGGAGAAGTAATAGCAATTAGGATTTGTTTAAGATAAAAAGAGTTCGTGGCATCTTGGGATCTGCACCAGCTAATGATCTGCACTTAATGACTGTCAAGCCTTGGACTTATTATAAATCTCCCAGACATTGAAACATGGAGAGAATGTGTTTTAATTGATTGCTGATTGTGCTTTGTCCTTATAAATTATTAATCATAGTCAACCCAAATGAGGGATAAGAACAAATAATTCCTATTACTTTATTATTTGTATCTCCTATCACTGTTTCTAATTTCTAAACATTACAAGGAAACTGAAGTTTTGCTTATTCCGAATGATATTGTTTTTTTTTTTTAATTTGAAATTATATATATGCTGTGTGTTAAGATCAAAATTCTGACATTTTTCTTCCAGTTTGATCTGACAGATCACAGTGTTACAATTAACATTGTAAAAAGTTTGCCCTTCAATTATTTGATCTGCTGTGGATTGTGAAATTGTTTCTTTTTGTGCATAACTTTTAAAAGTAATTAAAGGTAGCCTTGCAGATAAAGCATCATTTGGTAATATCATTATTATCATCATTCACTCAATTATGAGGAGCTTAATAATGCACAAAAAGAACCCATTTGTAGCATAACATGCGCAATCAAATGATAATTAACAAGATGGCACGCATAAATTAGATTCCTAGGTTCATTTTGGAGTGGTGCAATCATGAATTAATGTTTGCAAATGAACTATTGTCAACTATAATAAGGAAGGATTACATCAAACTAAGTAGTAAAAAAACATGGAGGTAATTTTGTTGGTAACCTTATTTTGAATGATTAATCACAGACTGAATGTAAGTTTTTTGGGTCAAATAGTTCCACATCTATTTCAATTATGAGACATATCAACTTAATTTTTGGATTAGATGGTCGGTAAAAACATTAGTTTTATTCTCATGGCATTCATCAATGAAATATAAACTCAATTCCAAACACAGAAAAAGGCTTCCAAAAAATGAAAAGCTTGTAATTTCCAATCTGAAATGTTTACATAAGAACATGATTGATTTGGCAGAATAGAATCTCTGCATGTTATGGGGGTGAGCAAAGATAAAGAAAAATAATAGACAACTTGGAACTTTCTATGCATGAAATAAACAGGGCCCCATTGATGAAATATATAATGCTAATGATAACTTCAATTAATCACTTGTCTGTGCCCACCAAACTCCAATTAATTCCCATAAGAAAATATAAAAGATTAGCAGCATATTTACAAGTACCCACATGCAAACACATCTGGCTTCTTGCAATTATTTAATTCTTAGTTTAAAAATAACAAAATACAAGAAAAGAGAGGGGGGGAAGAAGGAGCCCCCAATACAAATATGCAGAAGATATAACTCTTTTAAGATTATGAAAAAGGTAATAATTGAATCCATAAATGAAGGTGGAAAGGCTGGAGGCCATGTGCATAAGAGCTAGCTTATTATTCTTTGAAAGAAATTAAGAACTCAAAAGTTTTGATAATTGGCAGCATGCTGCAGCAGAGAAATTTTCACATTAATTAGGAAGTTGCTCGAGTACATGAACATCTTTCGCCATATATTTTGTGTTTGTGCCCATTTGAAGAATCAATGTGCTAGGTTACCGCACATGGCTGTAGGCCAAAGCCAGCACTTTCATCAATCATTTCATCGTTAGTAAAAGAAAGAATTGTAGAGATCGAATTGTGGGAGCCATATGAAAGAAAAATTAAACCATTTTAATTAGGCTATGGTTCTTCTGTGGGTTCACTTATTTTCATTTTTCTTGTTTTTTACTGTCGAATATCACCTTAGTTAAAAATAACTCGTTGTATTCTCATAGGATAAATTATAATTAGAAGGAAATTAATGTCAGAATGAAATTAATGAATCCTTTTGTTGAGTTCTATTATCCAAATTAATTGACTTGTGACGTAGGTATACCATATAGAATATAATTTTTTTTCTTTTAATTTTCTCCAGAAATACTAATTTTAGTTAGTACTTTTTGTTTTAATTTCATGGTTTAGTTTCTCCAAAATTGATTGGGATTGAAATCAGAAACGCCATTGAATTAAGTGATAGGCAACTACAGATGCATATTTTACCAAGAGTATTGCTAAGAAATTACTATGCTTCAAAATGAAATTAAGCAAGCCATATCGAGTATTTATTTATTTATTTTATTTTCTCTTTCTTATTTTAAGGAACTGTAATCGTTGTTTAACAGATAATACACAACTTCTTTTAAATTTCGTGGTTTAAAAGTTATTTGTTAATGACTAAGTACTAAAATCGAATAATCATTTAGATTAGATATTCGCATTCAAATTTGATTAGATATTTCTTAAAAATCAACAAAATATTACATGATACAGAAATAAGCGATTATCTTCTATTCATAATTTTCTTAAGATTTTACAAATGAACAACATTAATTCTTTAACACTTCATTTAGTTATAATCAAGTGGAAAACATGATGGGCCGTTCCTTAATTATAGAAATTGGCTTGAAAGTTTATATTAGGGAAGTTGAACTTAGATATTGCGTTACGAACGTGTAATCACAAAATTTAGTTTAGAAAGAAAATTCACAAATATGACATATTTTAATGAAATTTAGTCAACTTACTTTTTATTAATTAGAAAAGTTAGGGGCCATTTTTTTATTTTTTTTTTGGCTTAATGACTTAATTGGTTTAATTGCAATCAGTTAAGTCATTAAGTCCGTTTATTTTTTTAACCTAATAAAAATTTTCAGTTATTAAGCTAATTTTTTTAGTTTTTTACTTAATCTAAAAGGTCTGAATGACATTATTAAAAAATATTTTTTAAAATATCTCTACCTAATTAATTAATTTTCATCTATACCTAAATAAGTTTAATAATTAGTATTATTACCCATCTCTATAACTTGTGATAATATAGTAGTAGATTATTATTATTATTTATTTTCTTCAAATTAGCATTATTTATGTTTATAATTTTTAATGAATATTTTTCATATAAAACATCATAAAACAATAAAATTAATTAACATATACTAATTTAGAATATTAAAGGGTTGTATTCAATTGAACATGATTATATTATGAAAATGTATTATCTTATTCATGTTCTTTGAGATATTATTAATTGTTTAACATTTATAATTTGTAAAGGTATAGATGTAAAAATATTGGTTTTCATATTCTTTTAAGTTAAAAAACAAATAACTTATTACTTATTTTTAACGATTCAAACGAAAAAATAAACATATCCTTCAGATTCAGATATTCAATTCTATTCAGAATTCAAACTAATTCAGATCCATTCAGATTTCAGATAAAAAAAATGCCACCTTAGATTATATTACGAAGTTATAATTTATGGATGTAAAAGTTTATTAACAATAATTCAGTATTTTAACTAAATTTATGTGCAATAATTCTTGGATGGGACCCGAGTTGATGTGAATTTCTCCCAATATGTAAGAATCAATAGTTTGGACAAAACTATGGCCATGCAGGAGAGTTTCTGCTTTTGCAAAGGTTGCTTCTTTAATCCCTAGAGGAGACCCGTTCAATTTCACACACACACACACACACACACACACATGCGTGTGTGTGTGACCCATTTTACATTCTAAATAAATAATTCCCATTTTACATCCTAAAGGTTTACAGAGTTCTCATCATAAATAATACTCATATCATCATCAACTATGGCTGCAGTGTTATCTTTGTTATTTTTCTGGACATCACCTTTTTCTTTCGCTAGTTCTCATTTTCACAATCCACACTCCCTTTTTATATGACTCATTTTTTGATAGTGAGAGCACTTAATGTTTTTCCTCTGGGACTTAGATCCTTCCATAGGGTTATCATTGTTCTGCTGGCGAAAATTTCTGCTTTGACTTCTCCTCCTTTCTTACTTTTTTGATACAAGTGCATCTGACTCATAGGATACCACTTCAATATTCTTTCTTCTGGATTTTTTATTATGCAGCCTATCTGTAATCATATCTAAGGTTAATTTCTTGTTTGGCACTAAATTGTTCACTAACACAAGTAATGTCTCCCAACTGTTAGGCAAAGAAATAAGCAACAACAATGTTTGTAACTCATCATCTAAAATAATATTCATAGTAATCAACTGATCAACCAAATCTTAAAATTATAAGTGTGTTCACTTATACTACGTCTCTCCTTGTATTTCAAATTAACAAGTTTTTTTCATTAGATTGGCTTTGTTCTATGATGTTAGCTACTCATAAATTATTTCCAGTTTCCTTCAAAGAACATAAGCCATGGATTCCATTGCGACATAATGATACACATTTTGATCAATCTATAGATTAATTGCACCCACTGCCTTTTGGTTCAATTAAGCCCATTTCTCATCTAAATCGACAGACTAGCTTCTTCGCCTTCAATAAATTTATGTAAGTCTCTCATGTAAAGCAGATATTCTATTCTAGACTTTCAAATACTATAATTTCATGAATTTAATTTAATCATGTATACCGAGGGCTCCTACATCTCAACCACACAAGTAATAAAAAAACACATAACCTGAGACTCGGATACCACTCCGTTGGGAAAGGAGCTCACACAAGCTATTGTAAATTAAGTAGAAACAAACTCTTTTCCTCTTTGTGTAATTAAAAAGGAATGTGTACCATAAATTAATAAGTAGAAAATAAACCAACACACTTCAAAACAATAAATCTACTACAAGGGATACAATTTTTTACGTGGAAAAAATCAGAAAAACCATGGAATCATAATCCGATATAACATTTCACTGTATTAATGGAATTACGACATAAATTCTTCTCTAAATAACACTAGAGGCTAAAAACATCACAAAACTCAATAATCTTAGCTTACAATAACAGCTTAATATATATTTTTTTAATAAATGGGTATCTCAAGTAACAACCAACTAAATGATAAAATAAAAATTAAGACCAGTTGAATTATAAAGAACAATGCCAGAAATTTACCTTCCAAATTTAAAAAAAACAAAATTAAATTTACCTTTTAACTATGCAATCAAAAATTAAAAACCTTGCCCCCAACACTAAAAGCATGTCGCTGTTCTTTCTTTTCTCTCTCCTTTTTTTCTCGCCGCTTACTTTTTATTCTTTATATTATGCGCTTTTAAAAACAATGGCAACATTCATCCAAGTCCAAATTTTAGTAATAATTGTACACTAAGCAAGCCTTTTGAACTATAAATTTTTAGGCCCCCAAATGCAATGGACTCAACACTACATAATAAAATAACATGTTTTATGAGTCCCTAGAAATCAAAGCAATAAAGATGCCTGTAAATAGAGAAAATTTATTATACTAATAGACTGTTCCTACCTTGTAACCAAACTCTGAACATATGTATTATACACACACACCATTTTTGTTAGACTGAAATATTAAAATTTCAAAGTAAAAGATTTGAGGGTTTTAGTAGTAGTGACGATTACATGAGATTTTGATGCAGGATGGCACAACTATAGTCAGTGTATTGCCAAACTTAAAAGATGATGATCACAAGCACTTGATTGTAAGATGATCATCATAGGGCAAAATCATAAAACAGGTTTTGCAGCAGCCGATGATATCTGATGCTGATGGGAACAGTGAGATGATTGTTAGTTTCAACACTAAATAGCGTCTTCCAAACAAAATCCATCACGTATGCGAGTTCATAGAGGATCTTAATTTCTCACTCATTATTAATATTCAAAAAGTTCGCTCATGACTTAATGAGGTTGCTCTAAGCATGCATACTTAAGAGAGACCCAAATGCTCAAGGCACCTATTTATTAATTTTACATATAACTTCACGCAATAGAATACGTTTTACATAATTTCTCCATCTTATAAGCTAAACGTTCACATAAATAGTAAGCTTCAAACATTACAAATTAATAAAACAAAAGAATATGCATTTGTTTTGAAATATACTTTAGATATGTCTTCCCTTTATATGTGAACTAAAATATTAAGGTGAAAAAGGAGTAATTTTAATTAAGTATATTTAATAGGTCTTAGGAGCAATATTATTTTATTTATTAATGCTTAATTTTTCTTAATAACAAACATTATATGTTATTTTAACATTAAAAATTATATATTTTTATCTGTTTATCAAAATATTTGTTTCTTTATATTTTATTGACATCCTCATTTTAATAAAGTGAAAATATCTTCATTATTTGTGTGTGTGTGCGTGTGTGTGACAATTCAAATATGTTTGGACAATTAACCAAAATGACGAACTTATGACTCATTTGGGATTATTTTCAGAAAGCTCAAAAGTGATTTTAAAAAGTTAAAAGTTAATTTTGATATTTGGTAAATTTTTCATAAACCACTTTTGACAAAATCACCCAATACTACAACAGATTTTGAAAAATAGAAAATGAGTAACTTTTCAAATTTTTTTGAGAGTTAATTTTATACTTAATACAATTCTATATATATCCTCATATATATTATAAAGATTCAAAATTATCTTTATTAATTAGGAAGTAAAATAATTAACTTTAAAGAGATTACTATTATTACCGATTATAGTAAGATAACAAAAAATTAATAATATAAATTATTTATTTTAGTTATCAATTATTATATATACACAATAAAAAAATATTTTATATACATGTTTATAAATGTATAAATACCTTTTATTTAATATTACGTTCAATTCAGTTATTTACATTCTTATAGTAGTTAACAGTAAAATTTACTAAACACATAAGACTATTTTTTAAACTCACTGCACTTTTAAAAATAAAATTTAACAAATATTTAACTGACTCTCTTCATAGCTGATTATTTCTATAACACAGCTAATAACAATTATTTTAAAAGCTATACAATTATCAAATTGGCCCTTAGACTATATATATTTATGTCTATTTGAAAGTTAAAAAGAAAAAAAGAAAGATACGGGTTTCTAATAATAGGTAATTACTTTCTAATTCAACTAATAATAATATGGAAAATTCTATAATGCCGTGATTAGAATTACAGTATCAATGTTGTGATAAGTATAAATTTTGTAAATTACACATAAAACTAGTAAATTGAAGATAAAACAAATAAATTAATATAAGTTGGTAAATTGGTATTTTAAAATTACAAACAAAACAAACACTTGCAGAAAAGACATAAAATTTGTAAATCAATATTAAACTTTTTTTAAGAATATAAAACTTGTCAATTAATATTAAACTTTTATTAAAAAATATTTTATTTATTTAATTTATTTAAACAAAGAAAAAGGTCACTTATGAATTGAAAAAAAAAATTGTATTGAAAATAATTGGAATAAGTTTTATTGAATTTGTTTAACCATAAATTCTGTATTTATTCTAAACATTCATAATTTTTTTTTATTTTCTTTCATAGTATTGTTTCCTATATAGGTTAATTAAGCAAAATTATTTTTCTTGATGTAGATCAAGCTAAAACAAAATAAAATTTTTCTTTTATTATTAGTCATATATAATATATCAATAAAATTAAATCTAATTTTAAATTTTATACATACTTTATGTAATTTTAAACTTTACATTTTACTTGTACTTAAAGATTATTTGGAATTGTTGTTGAGAATGTTTAGAAGGATATAAAATACCTTATCTACAAATAATTTTAAAAACATGAAAAGAATAGTTTTTCAAAATCTTATTTTGAGAATAAATTTTTATCATTATTATAGGAATGGTAAAACTATCATCATAATTATATTGAGTTTTATTTTATATTTGTAAGTTTTTACTTTTTTCAATAACTCTTATATTAATTTACTTGTTTAACTTTTCATTTATAAATTTTATGTTTTATTTACATAATTTATATTTTATTTTATACTTAATGATAATATATAATTTTTATTTTACATATGTAAGTTTTTGCTTTGTTTACTAATAATACTCCAATTTGTTACTCTTATGTTAATTTAGTTGTTTTACTTTCATTTATAAATCTTAAGTTTTATTTACTTAATAGACATTTTATTTTACACTTATTGTTAATTTATAAGTTTTATATTATATTTGTAAGTTTTTATTTTTTTACTAATAATACACTAATTTACCACTCGTGTGTTAATTTACTTATTTTACCTTTTATTTACAAATCTTATGTTTCATTTATATAATTTTTGTTTTATTTTATACATAATGTTTATTACAAGTTTGATATTATATTTGTAAGTTTTTGTATTGCTTACAAATAATACATCATTTTACCACTTTTGTATTAATTTACTTTCTTTACTTGTTATTTATAAGTCTTATGTTCTAAATACACAATTTATGCTTTATTCTATACTTAACATTGATTTACAAGTTTTATGTTACATTTGTAAGTTTTTGTTTTGTTTATCAACAATACACTAATTTATCACTTCTATGTTAATTTACTTATTTTACCCTCTATTTATAAGTATTATGTTTCCATTATATAATTTATATTTTATTTTACATTTAATGTTGATTTACAAGTTTTATATTACATTTACAAATTATTGTTTTGTTTACTAGTAATATACTACCATTCTTATTTTAATTTACTTATTTTACTTTTCATTTATGTTTATTTAATTTATGTTTTATTTGACACTTATTGTTGATTTATAAGTTTTATATTATATTTGTAAGTTTTTTTTTGTTTACTATTGATACACCAATTTATCAACCTTCTGTTAATTTACTTATTTTACTTTTTATAAGCCTTATACTTTATTTACATAATTTATATTTTATTTTATACATATTGTTTATTTATAAGTTTATATTAAATTTATATGTTTAAATACGGTATTAAAATCACGACATCATAGAATGACCAACTAAAAGCAACTTACATTCCAGCCAAGTATAAATATGGTGAGTCATCAACATGAGTACAATTAATTTCATTATACTTCAAAAAGGTTGGGATTCTTAAACTGATTGAATCCCTCTTAAATAAGAACTTGAGAATAATATCGTATGAATATGTAACCCCTTTTTTTTTTAATTCTCGATTTCGGACATTATTTAATGTCACTTTCTTATGTTCATAATTCATATAGATAACAAAAATAAAAAAAAAAAAAAAAATGTTATCGACTGTGCAACTCTATGTATGTAAAAGTTAAGCAAATTTGAATTTACGAAATTTTGGGTCCAAATAAGAAAATTAACGACTATACTCATGGCAAGTTCCAATCTATGGAGGATTAAGAGAATTGTACGTACAAATTTAATAACGAAAATTACATCAATTAATCTTCAATTTATGGTAAATCATCAAAGAAATTTGCAAAAGAGACTATGATCTGTAATCAACTCATCGATGTTTGGTTTTGGTCCCAGAATCTCAAAATCCTTCAACCAAGATAATGAAAATGTAGCAAATTTCTCACAATCTCCTCTTTTAGTTCTTCTTTTCTTATAACGCCAATGTTCCAAAACTTGGGCAACTGCTTCAAAACCTAAGGGATGTTTAGGATTTTGTTTTATAATAAGTGTTTGGAGGTTTTTATTTTTTGATTTATTCTTTGGTGGTTTACCTTGACCACGCTTAATTTTGTATCACAACTTCGCTTGAAATGATCTAAGAAAAAAAATTAAAAAAATATAGAATAAAGAGTACCAAAGTTATCAAAACTATTTCTTGGTTTCTAATTTTTCTCAAACATAAGTTTATATTTATGTAGTTTGATAATTAATCTTAATGAGACTTTAATTAGGAATCCTATACATGAGCTTAGAATTTTTACAGTCCCACTCCCACTTGATTTGATTTTCTTGAGAATATAAATAAATAAAATATATATATTGTATAGAATTAGTGTTATGAGGAAAACCATTATGTTTTGGATAAAAAATTTCTTAGTTTTTAGAAACTTATGTTCGTCGAGAGGAGTTAAGATTATTAATTTTCTGGAGGAAAATCAAAAGTATATATAATGTTTTTCCTTTCAAGATTTGGGTTTAGAAATTTGAATTAGAATTCTCTCACTCTCCTCAACTTAAGTAAGGAAATTGCAAAATGATACTAGCTAAGTTATTATTGTAAATAAAATATCTTAAATTTTTGTACAACTAATTTTAGTTATTTAATATTATACATCTATTAACTTATTAATTCTTACTAATGTAATAAAAAAATTAAATTTGTAATGATTTATTTAAATAACGGAATGAGTTTTAGTTAAAATTCTTAACTTTTAACAGAACATGAATTCAATATCTTATAAAAAATAAACAGTTCAATTAATCTAATGGTATAACTCCATAATTTAAGCTTAAGCTTGCTGGCAAAACTAAAGTAGATGTTGACCCGAAAAAAATATATGCACTGAAAGAGAAAGTAAGAATCACACGAGTAAAATCAATTAATAAATTAATTATATAGTTGGTCCCGTTGAGGTTGATTTTGTTCTTCTCCCTTGTTACCTCCATTCACTGCCTGTCGGCAAATATCGTTGATTCGATAATGTGTGGCGCGCAGCGAGCGATACTGAGCAAAATTAAAGTATAGGATTAATTATTAGAATTCAATAATTTTTCCTATTGTTTATACTAACACATTGTTAATGAACAGTCTGGCTTCGCCTCCTCTGTCTGACTCAACAAATTGAAAACTATTAGATCATAAATTTTTCTGTTTTTAAATTATATATAAACACACATGTTAATCGGACATCTCATCAAATCAGTAAGAAATTGAATAAAGCGAATTCCTCAAATCGCAAAGGTTCAATCTAATTTGAACTTTTGTACATTAGAATAAAACATTTAAAAAGGAAATAAAAATGGAGCTTGCTTAGGCTAGATTTAGCGTTTCGTCTTCTCCTGTTGCGCCGCTTTGATCCCGTGGCCTATAAACTAAGGTTCGCTGAGGGTTCGATGAGGTATGGAGACGCGACGAGCTGAAGAAGCCATGCAAACCACCGAGCAATACTATGATCCAAACCATGTAGCTGTTGCCAACCACCTGAACATGAAAGTTCAAAGTACGTGAATAACACTATTAATACTAAAAGCTCTTACTTGTAGGCATTAACATGTTCTAAAATATAGATTTCAAACTAAATTATTCTATTTAAAAATAATTTAAAAATGTGATAGACATTTACACCAGAGAATAATAATTTTATTAACATTTAACGTTAGATAAATATGGATACAAAGTTGATATAAATTTTTTGTGGGTTGCAGTTTGTCAAAGCAGACAATTGCTAGGAGAGGCTTATTGGATGCAGGATCAGGGCAATGCAAGGCAACAAACCCAATTGATAAACGTTGGCGTTGTAAAGAAAACTGGCAGAAGATCGACAGGCACTGGCAGGTTGTGCGCTTGGTTTCGACAGCAAAGCTACTGGAGAAAAAGGTGGAAAAACTTATCAGGTGACTGATCCTTCGGACAATGATATGGAGAACCCTAAGGTTGGGACTCTACGCCATGCAGTGATCCAAAAAGAACCTTTATGGATCATTTTTGACAAGGATATGAACATCAAGTTGCAACAAGAATTGATTGTCCAAGGTAGCAAGACCATAGATGGGCGTGGAGCCAATGTAAACATTGCTAATGAGCTGGAATTATGCTACAATCTGTACAAAATGTGATCATTCATGGCATTCATATTCATAACATTTCTCCTTGTAGTGGTGGCATGATTAGGGATTCTGTGGATCATGTGGGAAAGAGGGGTCAAAGTAATGGGGATGCTATTGCAGTATTTGGTTCGTAAAATATTTAGCTTGATCATCTTACATTATCTCAATTCCATGATAGGCTCATTGATGCCATTCAAGCTTCCACGACCATCACCATTTCAAACTGCCACTTCTCCAACCACGATAAGGTAACTATAATTTAATTAAATTTGACTTTATGTGAGATATGCCACATGCTCTTTAATATATCAGGATAGCTTAGGTCAGCATCAAATCCAAATTCAAACTTTTGATTATTGAAAAGATGATTCTAAATTGTGGTGTGCTATATAATTTTACAGGCAATTTTGCTAGGTGCAAGTGATACTTTCACAGAAGATAAAAAAGATGCAAGTGACTGTAGCCTTCAACCGTTTTGATAAGGGACTAGTTCAGAGAATGCCACGTGTCAGATTTGGTTTCGCTCATGTTTGTAAACAATGATTACAATCAATGAGAAATGTATGCAATTAGTGGTCTCAAAGGCCCTACTATTCTTAGCTAGGCTAATAGGTTCTTTGCCTCAGATAACCAGAATGCTAAAGAGGTAATGTGTTTTCTACAAGAGACAAGATCATTGGTCAAAGTTCACTTAAACAATTTTTTTTCTTACACGTAAAAAAGACGTATCAGAAGAGAATTCAGGTCGTGAATGTAATTAATTAACCCTAATTATTTGTTTGCATGCAAGTGACCGAAAGAATGAATTGCAGCCCTGAAGAAGGGAAGACTTGGATATGGAGATCGGAGGGAGATGTATTCTTGAATGGGGCTTACTTTAATTCATCTGGTGACCCAAAAAAACAAATCGAATACCAAATGAATGATGTAATTAAATCAGAGCCTGCAACAGAAGTTGAGAGGATCACAAAATTCGCCGTAGCACTTGTATGCAAGCCAGGACAAAAATGCAAATTTGCAACATTTTTTGGATTGACAGAGAAACGGTGGCTTAGTCATGCGATAAGGCTAGGTCCATTGGTGTCGGTTAAAATAATGGCCAAATATTAGAGAGAATATCAAGACGGAAAATGAGAGGTGGAAGAAAATAATTGAAGTTACTCCCCCTCATTTAGTCCAACGATTTTATTGGCTTTTATATCTAGATCCGACATTAAGTGTTTTTCAGTTTTTTTTTTTCAATTCAACGCAATCAATAAACATGACCTATGTGCTTATTTGTAATTGCAACGGTGTTTAAAGAAACACAAAATTAATAAAATTTTTCATGATTTAATAGTTAATCACGAGCATCGATAATTGATTTGTTTGTTTAAGTAATTAATTTGTGGGTGGTACTTCTTTTTATTATGGTAATTTCTATAATGCCGTGATTAAAATTATAGTATAAATGTCGTGATAAAAATAAATTTTATAAATTATATATAAGATTAGTAAATGAAAGATAAAATAAGTAGATTAATAAAAGAATGGTAAATTAACATTTTAAAATTACAAATAAACAAACACTTGTAAAAAATAATATAAAACTTGTAAATCAATATTAAACTTTCGTTAAGCATGAATTGTTTATTCATTTAATTTAATTAAACAAAGGAAAAAGTCACTTATCAATTGAAAACAAAAAAAAATTGTATTGAAAACAATTAGAATATGTTTTATTGAATTTGTTTAACCATAAATTCTATGTTCATTCTAAACGTTCATAATTTTATTTTAAATTTTCTATGATATTATTGTTTATCAAATAGGTTAATTAAGCAAAATTATTTTTCTAAATGTTGATCAAGCTAAAAAAAAAAGATATTCTTATATTACTAGACATATGTAATATATTAATAAAACTTTGCTATAATTTTATGTTTTATAAATGATTCAGATAATTTTAAACTTTGTTTTTAACTTTTACTTAAAATCATTTGGGATTACTATCGAGGAGGTTTAGTCATTTAGAAAGATGCAAAAAATACCTTATCTTACAAACAACTTTGAAAACATGAAAAGAATAATTTTTTAAAATCCTATTGTGAGAATAAGTTTGATTCTTAATAAAATTTCATATATATCATCACATATTTTTCATAAACCCAAAACTATCATTGTTCAAATTAGAAACAAAATCAAAAAAATTTATGAGGTAATCATTATTATAATAATTTTTTATTTTATATTTATAAATTTTTATTTTTTTAATAATTCTTATATTAATTTACTTGTTTTACTTTTATTTAAAAGTTTTATATTTCATTTATATAATTTTTTTTTTTACACTTAACAATGATTTACAAATTTTATATTACATTTATAAGTTTTTATTTTATTTACTAATAATACATCAATTTACTACTCTTATATTAATTTATTTATTTTTTCTTTTATTTACAAGTCTTATATTTCATTTATTGAATTGATGTATTGTTTTACACTAATTATTGATTTATAAGTTTTATATTATATTTATAAGTTTTTATTTTTATTTAGCACTCTTATGTTAATTTACTTATTTTTACGTTCTATTTACAAGTTTTATATTCCATTTACATAATTTATGTTTTATTTTATTCTTAATGTTGATTGCAATTTTTATGTTATATATGTAAGTTTTTGTCTTGTTTACAAATACTACACCATTTTACAACTCTTATATTAATTTACTTGTTTTACTTTTTATTTACAAGACTTATTTTTTAATTACACAATTTATATTTTATTTTACACTTTATATTCATTTATAAGTTTTATATTACATTCATAAGCTTTTATTTTTTTTTACTAAAAAATACATTAATTTACCATTTCTATATTAATTTACTTGTTTTATTTATTATTTATAAGTCATATATTTCATTTACTTAATTTATGTTTTATATAACATGGTTGTTGATTTATAATTTTTATACTATATTTGTAAGTTTTGATTTTTTTTTAACATTAATACACTAATTTATAATTCTTATGTTAATTTATTTATTTTACCTTCTATTTACAAGTCTTATACTTTATTTACGTAATTTATGTATTATTTTACACTTAATATTATTAATTTATAAATTTTATGTTAACTTTATATATCTTATATTTTATTTATATAATTTATGTTTAAATATAGTATTAAAAACACCACAAAATAGAATAACCTAATAATAATTATATATTTTTTTTAAAAAAAGGTCAATAAGGCGGTTTTGATAACTTGTCAACGTTGGCGGTTCGGCCCAGCGTTTCTTGGTACAACCGGCCGCAGGAGATTCAAAGGATTTGAATCAAAACTGAAAACGGTGACTAACGAAAAGTAGTCAAGGCAAACAAAGTTTGAACAAGAAAGTGAAAATTCAAAAGCTTCAAATGCTTTTCAACTCTATAAATTTAAAAATTTTCAAAAAATAAATAAAATATATCAATCCGAATCTCTCGATAATTTCTCGAAGAAATTTTTATTATTTTCTCGGGAAAATAATTTGTTAGAATGAAATTGATTCCGAAGCTTCTCACTTTCGTTCTCATCGCGTTGCTTTTCGATTCAATCTCGAGCTGCAATTGGATCGCAATCGACGGACGAGGCTTACGTCACGCTCTTGTACGGCGATGAGTTTCTATTGGGAGTTAGGGTTTTGGGCAAATCGATACGCGATACTGGATCGACTAAAGACATGGTTGTTTTGGTCTCTGATGGCGTCTCTGATTACTCCAAAAAGCTTCTCAAGGTAACAAGCACGTAGTAAAAATTTAATCTTTTTCGCTTTTTATAGAGAATTGAATTGGAAGCTTAATGTAATTCCCTTTTTGTATGGAATGGAATTGGAAGTTGACTTTTTAAATTAGGAAAGAAGGTCAGTGCTATTAAGGAAAGTTATTGAGTTCATTCTTTACTTTATTGGAATTCTTTTGGTTGCGTTTTTTCCTTTTTTTCTTTTTTTCTTTCTCTTATAGTTCTATTCATTCAGTTTCTTGATAGTGGCAATCTTGTATCTTTTATTCCCATTTGAAAGTTTTCCTTGGGTTTCTCATGTCGTTTTGTTATGAGTGACAACATTGAATGTTTGTGCAAAAATTTTGGCCGACTAAACTGTTGAAACTTTTGTTATGAGAAACAGTTTCAATTTGTTTTTATTCTTTTTGTTTCCCTTTTTAATTTTTTTTGGTGGCTAAGAATCGTGCAGGCAGATGGGTGGATAGTGGAGAAGATAAGTTTATTGGCGAATCCGAATCATGTGCGTCCAAAGAGGTTTTGGGGTGTCTACACTAAGCTGAAGATTTTCAATATGACTAACTATAAGAAAGGTATTGTTGTTTATAGAGGTTCTTATAGTCTATGCTATGCATTTGATTGCTTACAAGTCTGTTTAATACAATTTAATAATGAGGTATCAAGTTGCAGCATTTAAATATTTTTAGATTATGGGATGACGAATCTTAGATTTAGATTTTTTAGCAACTTGGGTTTGCCTTGTACTTTCCCCAGCAAAACTAAGGTTTATAACTTAAGCAATTTGTGTATTAGGTGGTTCTCTCTTTTCCTCTCAGAATAAATGAGACTTATGTTTAATGCAGTTGTATATCTCGATGCGGACACTATTGTGGTCAAGAACATTGAGGATCTGTTCAAATGTAGAAAATTCTGTGCTAACTTGAAGCATTCGGAGAGGCTGAATTCAGGAGTCATGGTGGTGGAACCATCAGCTGCAGTTTTCAATGACATGATGACCAAAGTGAATACGTTGGGGTCTTACACTGGAGGTAAAGCATTCATTGTGCTTGACTTTAGTTAGAATATGGTGTCTATTATTTCTGCACTCAATTGTGATATTCTCTTTAATCTAATTGTGTTAGGGATCATTGTTTGCTAATTTGTTACTCTTAACCTTTAGTTTTCAATATTGCTTCATCAAGAAGCAAACCAAAATTGTCTCTGGAAACTTTAGAATTGAGTTTTAAATGATGTATAGAAAACCATGAAATCCCAATCTAATTAACCTAAAGGAGAATCTGAGTCAACCGTATGTAGTGACAGCATCAATGGAGTCGGTGCCAGATAGTTTTCTGTCTAGATTGTCTTATAAACCTGTGTCAATATCCTTGCTTGACAAACTGATGTTAGTTTTGAATGTCCTTTGCTATTTGACGATGACTAGCTATCTTTTAAGTAGGTCACAAAAATGCTTAGAATTTTGCAGTCAGAATTTCAACTGCTGTCTGGAGATTCAAAGTTCGCGTTTCCCTTCATCATGCTCCCTACCAATGAAAGATAGCTCATGTTTTAAATAATTTTAAATTCAACAATCTTCTGTGTGTGCATGTTTCTCCCTTTCTCCCTGATTTTTCTTTTATTTTGCAGGAGATCAGGGTTTTTTAAATTCATATTACTCTGACTTTCCCAATGCACATGTTTTTGAGCCAAATTTACCGTTGGAGGTGGTGAATTCTAGACCTGTTCCCAATATGGAGCGTCTATCTACTCTGTATAATGCAGATGTTGGTCTTTATATGCTCGCAAATAAGGTACTAGAATTAAAACTAATAAGATGATTTCTTTTGTCACAATAATTGAAGTTTTTTTACGCCGCCAACAAATGATTCTATTTTCTCGCACTTCCCTATTCATTTGTAAAAGCAAATTTAAGAGGTAAATTATAATATCAGAAATGTTAACAAGTTGTTATCTTCTAGTTTCCTTTAAGGATATGTGCTTCTGTTGTATGTCTTGGTTTAAATAACAGGTAAGGATACAAGGTTTAGGATGGCAAGATTACACTTTTATCTTCGTGGAAGGCTACATACCATAATTGAGGACCAAAATAATGAAATAATTCCTGTTTAAATGATGACTCAGCCTGCTGATCTCTGTTGTAAATGAAGTTTCTAATTTTCAAATTGTGAAGCTTCACTATCTTCATTTTCTAGGTTGTGATTGCCATCTGTTATATCCAATAGAGCATACAGCAAGGAATATTTTGCAAATTCATTGTCTATATATTTACATTATTTTCTGCATGTACTCTTGTGGAAGGTTCTTATATTTCTATGCTTTGCATATGTAGTGGATGGTAGATGAGAGTGAACTTCATGTTATTCACTATACGCTTGGCCCCCTTAAACCTTGGGACTGGTGGACATCTTGGCTATTAAAACCTGTTGATGTTTGGCAGGTACTGTCTATCCCTTAGAATTTATGTATGCAATCTTCTGAGATTCATCTTCTCTGAATAACTCGATCCTTTTCATTTTTTATTTTTTTTTGTTTCTTTTCTTTCTGTGTGTATTGTACGGTTCATTTCTCCTGTGATAAAGGGTGGTTAGTCAAAGCATTTTTGGTCAATTATAAGATTTCACATTTTTTTCTTGATGTTGTAGGACATTAGAGTAAAGCTTGAGGAATCTCTTCCTGGAACTGGAGGGGGCAGAAATCCTAAAGATGAATTTACTGTCAGAGTCCTTTTCCTATTACCAGTCTGTGCTCTATTCTTTTGTTACTACCATTCTTTTCTTCAGGTTAGTACTGACTGTCTTTTTTGCCGCTCAGACATGAGAGGCTAAGCAAGTATAGATAATTGTCATTTGGATCTTAAAGCATATTGTTTGTGTTTGGATACTAAAGGGTTTTTCTTTTCCAGTTATTAAATCATGTAATTTTCGGTGCAGGACACGGGACCACTTTGGCTCATTTTGTAGAACCTCATTTGGTGATCATATCAGACACCTTTACTTCAAAGTTAGATCTGTTGGATCGGTTGCTTATGCTGGTGTTTCTTCATCATCCACCATCAATTCCTAACAACCAAGTTAGTTACTATTCCTTAAGTGATTTTATCCTTCTCAATGCTTCAAGGTTAAATTCTCTCATTTTTTGTAAGACTACTGTTATCCTCCTGAAATTTCCAATTTCTTTGCCAGGAGTCCCATATGCTTGAGCCCTACTTCTATATGTTTGCTGATAATCTTGTGGTGATTCTTAATTCTTATTCAAAAATGTCTTTGTTGTGATGTACAGTTTTCTAATAGTGCACAGCTGAAGGTTCCTGCCTGTCTGGGGGGAAGTTCGATTGTTGTTTGTTTCATAGTGGCTTTGGTTTCCTTTGGGATTTCTTTTTCAATTGTTCCTAGACAAGTGATGCCATGGACCGGTTTGCTCTTGGTGTATGAGTGGACTTTCACGATGTTCTTTCTTTTATTTGGAGGTTTCCTCCATTTGATTTATAAATGGGGAAAGGCAACAGCATTTCAAGCAGGATCCTTCTCTTCTGATGTGGAATCTTCAGATTATGACTCTGGAAAAGGTGAATCGAATTGATGTGTATCAGTTTGTTGTGCTTAACATGCTGCCCATGCATGAGATGTTAGGTTCTAATTAAAATATGCTGATAGTTCTTGTATTTCTTTCAGGTCATCAGCGACAGGCTTCAGCTTGTGATTTTGTTACATGGTATTATGGAATGGGGATGGCACTTTTGGCTGTCATTGTCCCGTCGCTGCCGGCTGTGTTTGGGATCACGGCTCTGTTTTTGAGGTAATTTTGCTTTGATGATTGTAATGTGATGTTATCTCTGTTTCTTCTTAGCTTTCTTTCTTACACTATCATAATTCAACCAATCTCTGTTGCTTCTCTTCAATAACATGCTTTTGTATGCTTCAGTTGTGCAAATTTCTTCATCCTAATGAGCTGACATTTCAGGGTGTTTTTCAAAAAATCACTTGAATGCCATTTGTTATTCTAAGTTGTGTAAATTTAAAATAGAGCGAGACATATACCTTAGTTTGACAGTTGACTGCATGTCATGTAATTTATTGTTATGTAATTTATTCCTGCAATTTGCTTTTTGATTAGCTGTAAGACAATTAACAATTCATATCAGAAGAGATTATTTGTTGCCCAGAGTTGCAGATCATATTATAAAATGGTTTGTTGTCTTTTTGTCCATAACCCCTCTCCCCGCTTATGCTCTGTTCGATGGCAAGTCTAGAACCCTGTCAATTTTTTATGTATGTTGTGTGCTTGTTTTGGTCATGAAACTGAGTATGATATAATAACTGGCATTTAGAACCCTCTCTTGATTCTCATTTCCTAAGCTTAGTCATGAAAATCAAATAAAAGAGGAATAAAGAAGCTCTGTCATGGAACAGGCTAGGGCTGATGGTTGCGGGAGGTATTGTTTTGGCATCCTTCATGACATACGCTTCTGAGCACCTTGCAATTAGATCATACCTGCGAGGCCTTGAAGACAGAGACACCACCACACGGCCGAGAAGTGCATGTTTCTTATGTTGATAGAAAGCTTCAGGTAATCATGTAGGTTACATGCAACTGTATCTTTCTTTGTAATTTGTCTAATATCTAATCTGATAATATCAGATTAGTAATGATTTTGCATCCAAGAATGTTTGTTGTAAAATTCGTGTTAGAAGCAAAATTTTGCCAATTTCAATGTTTCTACACTCAATTTAGCAATTTCGAATATCGTAATCAATGAAATGTAGCGGAAATTATATTATCCTGTGAAAAATATCAACTCCCGATGTACCTCGATTATTCGGATGCTGGATTCACACCTTGAGATGCCCGAGAGAAGATCCAATCTATTGGGGTTGCTTTTAAGTTAAAAAGGTAATTCTATTAACTAAGTGATAAAATTTTCAAAAATGTCGTTAACCCGTGTCTCCTCAGAAAGTGTCTAGTTTCCACCGTCAATTGCATAATATATTTTCCAACGTGAGCTATTGGGCTGGATTTGCTTGATTTGCCTAATATCCAGCCCAGAAGTTGCCAATAACCAACTAGGGCAGATTCAGCCCAGTAATTCAACATCGCCGAAAAGTCGTACAATAACATTGCACATTGCAGTCATTGGTCTGTAATCAGACAATAATTTTAGTATTATAAGGTCTTGCACCTAACAGCCAAATGTCATCCTCAGCATCAAATTAAGTTTCTTTTGGAATTTTCTCAACGGAAATTATTCACCAATCACTTATTTGTTCATATTTTTTAAAAAATACATGATTTTTTATTTTTTTTTGTTAAACTCCACTTGAAATTATATTATTTTATACATGTCTACTTCCGTCTTCAAACTATTATAACTTTACTGATATCATAAGGACAAAATAATTATTTCACCTGCGTTTCAAAAACAATGCCGTTTAGAATATGTGATTAGGAAAAAAAAGAGCAATTATCCACCGACTACATATTTTTTCGTACTTTTTAAAAAAAAATATAATTTTTAAATTTTTTGACTAAATTCTACTTGAAGTTATACTGTTTTGTACATGTCTATTTCCATCTTCAAACATTTATGGGATAAAAAAATTATTTACGCAATATTTTGTTAGCTCTCTTAACAGTTTGAAGATGGAAGTGGACATGTACAAAATAATATAATTTTAGGTAGAATTCAACAAAAAAAAATTAAAAATTATGTATTTTTTTAAAATACATAAGAAGATGGTGATGATTATTAAACGTTTCCCCAAAATCGGCACTGCGACCAGGCAAGCATCACCTGCGGTATCGGTGGTGTTTAAAGTTGAAGTATAAATGAAATATCCCACGTTCAAATGTGTTCTTATGAAAAAGCTGCAATTCCTAGCTAACAATTCGGAATGCCTGTCATTTGAACGACAAGCGTCTGAGTAATTTAACCCTATACAAAATACGTACTCGTCCAGATCAAGTCAACTTACTACATCCTCCTAGGGAGGCCCGCCATGAAACTAAATGATGCATGTTTCTCCATTGATTCCATCTGGGACAAAATCGTATGTCGGAGTTTGTGTCTTGTCAATAAGGTCTGGGTAAAAGATATTAAATTTACATCCTCGCACAAACTTTGGAAGTGGGTTGTCATGTTCATAGTGAGTCTGATTATATCTGTTCCACTCGTATCCAGTGTGCACGCAGTTGAAGTACTTAGGTTTTCTTGGACGATATTTATCTTACCAGCAATACACCTGAGTCCCACAAGATTGTTTACAAGAGATTATAAAAAACTTTAAGATAGACTTATAAAGAGGAAAATGGTTTCATTAGCTGGACACGAAAAAGAACCTGCCAGTCCAGGTTCACTTCTGCACCAGAACCAAATACTGCATCTCCTTCTTCCATGGCTCCCACAGCTTTCATGGCTTTCAGTTCAAAGCTATCTTCTGATGAACCTGGCTTTGGTGCTTCTTGTCCTTGCCTCTCTTCTAACACTGCTATTCGTTTACACCCCTGTTTAATATAGGAATGGAATGATAGGGTCAAATAAGAAAACAGCCTTCTAACTTGTCGGTTTCTCAAATAGACAAACAAGCAAGTAAATAAAATCATAACAAACAAATTGCCGGTAAAATCCTCTTGTTCAGGGCCAACAATCCATAATTTTCATCACTGTAAAGTAGTATTGGTGAAAATGATACAAACTCCTCTTCTCTCAGTTTAGTCTCTACCTTTAATATAGGTTCTGGAGAAGATTTTCCAACACCTACATGTCAAAGAGATATTAGCCAATGGCTATAGAGGCAATAAAATAAAAAGGAGAATCCGGAAGTTTGCCACAAATCACAAAAGTACACATACAACCATTGTCGTCATACTCAATATCCTCTTCTTCAGGCGTAAGTCTGCAATTATTTTCAAATTCTTTCCCCAAAATATTGTCCAAAGTGTTGAAGATGCTTTCGTAACATTTCAGCTTGCATTTCATTCAAACACGCGTATAATTGCCAAAACTAACTAGTAAACTCCAGAACAAGTAAGACTTTATATTAAAGACATCAAAGGAATGTTGAGAGATAAGTACCATTGTCCTGTAAATGTGAAGTCGTTTAAGAACAGGTTCCCAAAACTCAGCCACTCTTGCTGTGCCACAAGCATCATTGACTCAATATTGATTTGTAATGCCTCAAGCTCCTTCCAAGTCTTGCCTTGCAAAAGGTTCTTAACATCTGTTTGAACACAATGCGGCCCCCTTTCCAATGCCAGCAACTCAGCAAGAGATTCATCCCCACGCGGTCGAGCTTGAGCTAGTGCAGCCTTCTTTTGTGCTTCAGCTAGCTCCCAATCACAAACTGCCATAAGTGCCCGTTGAATTACACATCAACACTCTGTCCAGTGGACAACTGGCCATTCAACTCTTAATATAACAATAACAACGCTTACTTTTTAGCCTACACCATAACCTGACCGTAAACTTCTGAAAGTAACCATAAGAACTAGTCTACTAATAATCATTTGACCAACAACTGCAGTTTTTATGAGATACCAAGCTTCCAAACGGAGAAAATACATACATTCATAAAACAGCACACACACGCATTGCCGAGAGAGACAGAGAGAGAGGGCAAAAGGCAAAAGTATGATATTTCGGAATGATGGTCTAAATTTTCAATTTAGCAAAACCTTATTTGAGGTGATTATGTGGTCAACAACATTTATCCAATTCTATTGTTTTCTCATTGTAGAGACAACACTATTTAACAAGGCTTAGGCAAACTGCAAAGAGGTAACAGAAATGCCATACTGCAATTCCCAGATGTATGGGTCAGAATATTCAACTCTCAGTAAAGAGTAGCTTAGCAACTCAAACAATTGTGAAAAAGAAGGGATAATAACTCCCAATACTTTACATGACTCTGTGTTGCCCTGTCCAAATTCAAATGCATTTTTATATCTTTGCGTAATTCTTCCATTTCTCTTACTGTCAAGCCCTACATTAAACAATAAACATAACATAGAACAGTTTTTAATACACATTCTGTGCATGCTTGTTAAAGTTCTATATAGTGCAAAAATCAGGCTAGACCAGATTATCACCTTAGACACCATGGACGGTTGATTTATTTTTATACCCAAGTCACTTGAGCTAGTGAGGTGCTTTCACAAAATATCAATAGGCTTTACACGATGTTCTCGCAATCTAATAATCTCTGACCTGTTTTTGCTTTGATCAAAATGAAACTGTAGAATAAAAATATTAGCAACTGCTCTAATTGCAAAAAGGATAAAATGAACCATAATAGCAATACCATACCTCCGCCTCTTTCTTCTCCCAGTCCTGGAACTCAGCACGAGCACGCTTCCTAGCTAACAGAGCCTGCAGAAAGATCATAATTATTTACTAAAGCAAAATACATCCGAATAAGTATAAGAGAATAAAAACCAGTATCAGTGAACTCACCATTTCTTCTGCATGCTTTGCTTTCTGGAAGGGCTCTTTCCTCTCTTCTCCTTTTAATGTTTTCAATCTCCGCCTGAAAAACTAATTGTACGGCCAAGTTTATTACAGATAAAATTTCTTTTTGGGGCCCCATGTGCGGTGATATTTTAAATGGTATCAACAGGCTTTAAACTCTACTTTAAATATTGAAGGGACCATTTATTTTTCAGATTGAATTGAGAATTTTGAGTAATAAAAATTTTAAGAGTAAGAGAATAAGAGTGAGAGTATATTATTTATTTACACTAAAATGAAATGAGAATATGAAATATAAATTAAAATTTTATTTATGTGTTTACATTATTTTAAATTGTGAGTGAATAGTTTTAAATTATAATTTTATTTTTATTAAAAAATTATAGTTTTAATTACAATGTTGATAAAAAAAATATTTTTTATTTAAAAAATATATTTATAAAATAAACTAGTTATTTTATTATTAATTTTAATTATATAATTTAATAACTATTATTAATATTTTTAGTTATGTAAATAATATTTTTTATTAATTTTAATTGTAATTATGTAAATTAAAAATTATTGATAAGAGCATCACAAATAAATATTATTATTAATAATATAGTATAAATTAATACATTTTAAATAAAACTATTTATTATTATTAATTATTAATAGTAAATAAATATAATACTATTAAATTAAATAAATATAATATATCATTTTAATAAATATAAATTATATTAATAAAATTGGTAAAAAAAAAAAGTGAGAGTGGATT
Source organism: Murraya paniculata (assembly GCA_030449075.1). NCBI lineage: Eukaryota > Viridiplantae > Streptophyta > Magnoliopsida > Sapindales > Rutaceae > Murraya > Murraya paniculata. The sequence continues at coordinate 2,822,339 of JAEVFN010000036.1, read as the reverse complement.
CCTACTCCCACCTCCCCTCGTAGGAGTGGAAATCTCACTCCACACTCTAAAAATAGGTGGGGCCTACAGAGTGAGACTCCCACACTACTCTTTAAACAAGCAAATAAATACTAAAGTGGAAAGACTCTACATTTTCCACTCCCATTCCAGTAAGTAAACATTATATAAATACATTTAATTTTGAGAAAAAATGAAAAGAAAAATCTTAAATTTTATTTTCTCTCATTGGAAATTTGTGCCATAACTTTGGGCACAAGTGAAGCGGCCTAGCACTTACAGAGATTTTCGCTCAAGTAATGCTTTCTACTCCCTATCAGTATCCATACCCAATTTTTGTAAGCACAGCTGTAGAATTAGAGAAAATTACATAAAATGGCTATTATGAATTTAATTAAACTTTAATTTCTTTACAAATCATGAAACTTAACTATCTTTAAATCCTAGTATATAATGTAATTGATTTTTTCTTTTTTATAAAATCAAAATAATTTTGAATGAATTAAGAAATAAGCTACTTAATGATAAGAATTTTTTTGAAAAAAAAATTATGTTTATGATTTAGTTAATGTATTCTAAGTGATGGTAAAATGAAGTTAATCTCTATTATAATTTTTAATTTTCATAAAAAAAGAGCTAATAAATATGAAAATGGGGTTTCACAAGACTTTTAAAGTGGTGTTGGAAGCCCAACTCTTTTCTCTTCTTCGGCCCAATAGTTTGGCAATCTATTTGGGTCTTTAGACAGTAACATCATCCCAAGTCCAAACCCAAGTCCATCGTGGCACAATCCATAAATGAACCATGTTGATGTGGACTAGTTCTAGTAGTAGATCATTTTTTGGGTTCCTAGTTCATCCTCCCTCATTATTTGATTTATGCCATGCTGGTTTCTTAATATCTCTTGCACCACATCATTTTATAAATTGATTGATGTCTTTTTCTTTTTCAATCAATTTAATTACATATTGTTTCTTAAACTTGTTACTTTTCTTTACTAATCATTTTCAAAACATGAATTATGTATATGTACTCGAATAGAGAATTTCATGACTACGTATTAAAAATGTATCAAAAAATGTGTTATTCGTACTTCTAAATGTTTTTTCAAATTCTATCATTCAAGATGATAAAAAGGACTAAAGTAGATCAATTGAACTTTTTGAAATTCTCTGTGGTCCTAACTTTTGGAGAAGGCTTATCTTCAATAGTCTAATTGATTTAGGCATTCATATTATAGTGAGTGATGATAAGATTACCTTACAGTTGTTTTATTAGTATATTGTGATATTGATATCTCTACAGTTAGTAATTTAAGACGTATTAATAAAATTTACAAATGTCATCTCACAACATACGACTATTATAAGAATTTGGATCAAGTGGTGAGTTGAATTGTACTCATCTTTTCATAATTTTCTTATACGTGTCTATTCATACTAATATAAAGTCAAGATTTTAACAATTTATGTGTTCATATCCAATAATTATCAATTGCATCCTTTTGAAAGGTCACCACAAAATTTATCACAACACTGAATCCATTCATTACTGTAAGGGCATGTATCTTGACATAGCCGCCGCACTAATTTATAGTCAATAGATTATGGATATATATATATATATATATAGTTGTTAACAAATAGAAAACTAAGGCAGGTGCTTCTGCCTTTTTGCATTACACATCAATGAGGAAAAAAAAAAAAGAGCAGCCCTTCCCCAGCACTTTTAAACAAAACCGTATATTATTAGATTTCAAAGTGTGGCCATACAAATATGCAAATAATTCAAAAAATAAAAGGCAAAAAGTATAATCAACCTTACCACTTGTACTAAGTTACCAAGTCATAGAAAAAAAAAAAAAAAGGCTAGTGGAGCAACAAACAAAATCTTAATTCATATTGGAAGATATGGTATCTCCCATTTCTTATTATTAGCTAGTATTATTATTTTTTCCCTTTTGCTTTTGTATAATATATTTCTGAATCTTCTTCTCCATTAGTGAACTGTCAATGAACTAATCCACCATCTTACTTTTGAAAATAAAAGCAATAATTTTATAAATTTAATTGTCTTTGATGAGTCAGGAACCAATAGAATAATGATAATTGATGCTGGCTCTTTTATTTATACAATTAAACTTTTTTTTTTCCCCAATAAACAAAGACACATGGCAAGTAACTACAAATTAATAGTGAAAAGAAAAGGAGATGGTGAAAGGTGGACTTTAATAATTTAGTGAATCATCATCCTTATCCTTAGGCCGTATAAGTTTGATGACAAGTAACTATTAAGTTGCCCTAAGTTTTCACAAAGCTTTTGCGGAAAGCTACAAATTTGTATCTGTATTTTTGGCTTTTCAATTTTGTAAAAAGACAAAAAGATTCCATTTATCAAATGGGAGAGGGACACGGGTATCTTCCTGGTATATTTAGCTGGCCAAGACTGTATTAAGAATTTTTAATTTTATATTTTCATTAAAAAAAGAAAAAAGAAAAAAGAAAACCTAAACCATAGAACTAATACAGAAATTACCCATAAAAAAAATTATTAATGATGTTGGTCATAAATATTTTAATTTCTTGTTTCTTTATCTGTGCAATTTGAGTTGGAAAATCATCGACGGATGATAAATTTGAGTACCCTTTTTGAAGATGGATAAGATAATGCGATTATTTTACGAGCGTTACTGCAGTAATTAATTATCACATAATAATAATATGCTAGCCTAATTAAGATTCTAACTAGGATAAAGGATTGTTGGTACATTATCCACAAGATTTTCTTTCCCAACTCTTTGGAATCTGGGCATTTTTATGTTGCTTTGAGAGCAAGATTCTTGAATCTTAAGCTGATGTAATTATTCTGATTTTGATGTGTGAACATGCAAAATGTTTGCTGTCGCATTAATTAACAAATGTGAAGAATAATTAAACTAAATTATAACTTTTAAAATTAACGGAGAGTTTTGGCTTTAGAAGCTTGAAATTGAAATTACAGAACCTTAGAGAGAGTCGGAATTGATTTCAGAACCTGCATTTTTCACTCTTCTTATTCTTCAAATATGAATTAACAGAAAGCTTAAGCACCTTGCATTTGTTGTTAATTAGAATCTATGCAATTCTTGTGTGTAAATATATATATATATATATATATACGAGACATATATAAAGAAATAAAGCTGCAAATATTTATCTCTTGAGCAACAAAGAATCCATACTTTGTTTTGGAAATTCTACAGATTCAATTATAATGAATCTTAAATGAACATGGAAGAAACTAAAAAGACTAGCTAAGTTGTGTTTTACACAGATATTCTGTGGCCGCAATATGAGAAGCAATCAGAAAAAACAACACAGTGAAAAAAGGAAATTAATTTGTTTAATTATGCATGCTTGTTGCTGCCCACAAAAGACAGTAATATGGCAACAATTAAAGAAAGAAAAACCTTGAAAATCTTTTAACAAAAGATTAATTCAAGGTTTCCTATACCTTATTCATATTATCCTCCATTTTCTTGTTGGCAACCAAACAAACTAGAAAATTAAACCTAAAAAACAAAAAGGAAAAAAGAGAAAAGAAAAAACAAAGAAAATGGAGGATAATTCAAAAAAGAAGCCAAGCATTAGACTTGCCTAGAGGTTAACCTTTCCTCATAGTTATGGTTGCAACATCAAATAATATTGTTTAGGCCATGGCTCCCATGACAAATTCTCGATTAAAACTTGTACTTGGCCTTCAATTCTTCCTCCAGTTTCTGAATTTGCCATCATCATCTCCTCTCCCTTAAACTTCAAGAATTTGCAAAAACACCCATGAAACAAGGTGAAGAGTTAAGAACTTGAAGCAAGAGGAAAAAGAAGGAAAGATGAAGAAGATGAGAAATGAATAATGAGTTGTTGGTTGCATATAGATTTATATAAATAATGTGACGAGCTTTTACATTTTCTTAGTTCTTGTGGTTATGTTAGCGGATGAAACAAAGGGGTTATATAGAAAATCATAATTATTATATAGTGTACGTACAAGCATTAAGGGCCTACTCACATGTTTTTTTAATGTTATGTGTTACATGTTAGTGAAAAAATTGATATCTAATGAAGAAAATATAGTGGGAATCTAAGATGAATCATCTTATTATAGGGACTATTTAGCAAATAAATAAATAAATTTATTTTATTAATGAAAAGAAAAGTAATGACCGTAGGTTATTAATTAAGAGTATGTGATTTATTATCGAGACACGTGGCTGAAGACTGTGAGTATTGACACAATCTTATTACGTCTTGATGACTAATCTATTTATATATAGATGATCGATTAGGTCTGTTGTTAACTTTTTTTTTTCCTTTTTCGATTTATGATTTAACGAGTTAGTTACGTAATATCTGACGCACAATTTAATCAGTATTGACTCGTTTGTTCATATGTAGTTATCAATTAGATCTATCTGTTAACATTTTTTTTTTCCAATTTGTATTTAACGAGTTAGTTATATAATTTCGAGTGAAAACTTAAAATTAAAATCAAACTTTGAAAAGGTATAACCGAATAAAAGAAAAAGACAGGGACAAGAAAAGGGAGAAGAAAGCTGTACATATGAACTTTCTGAGGACATTGAATAATGAATGCCGGATTGCTTCAGTCGATGGGAAAAAGAGACCGTTGTCACTGGTATTTTAATCAATTGGAATAAATTATGAGAATTATGCTTAAACTTAATTTCGATTAATTGTTGTTGTCTGCCATCAAGTTGAAATTTTACCAAGTTGTTATCATGTTGTAATTTCACCAAGTGTTACATTTTTATGAATCTAATATCAAACGGCCAGTATTCCAACCATAAATCTTTTGTATCACTGCAAAATCTACCAATTGAACCAGTCATTATTAATTCAATATAAATATAATGTTGACATCAAAATAGTAAACGAATATTACAAAACACAGTTGAAGGTGAATGATAAAATTAAAATTGACAAGGAAAACAGTGTCAATCTCCCAATTGTGGTGCAAAATGGGTGGCTTATTGTAAATAAAATAAACCCACACGTGAATTCCTAATTAAAAGTAAAAATAAAGCTTTTGCGCTTCAATTAAAAAAGAGATTAATTAGTCAGAAAGCCCAAAATCTGATGAATTACTTTTGGGTTTTTTTTTTTTTTTAATTATAACATGGCGACATGGGGAAATAAACAAATAAAAAAATGTTATTGCAAGAAACAACAGAAAGTGGGGAAGGTCTAGTGGATGAAGATAGTGAGTTCGAATCAAGTTTGCAAGTCAATGTTACATTGATTGGATGGTTAATTAAGATTGATTTGAATTTTTGTAATTTAAGTGCAGATTCTGTTTATAATTTAGGTTTGATTCCCATGTCCCAGTGCTAATCTGACTAATTAAGTTCACCAATGGGTCAAGGTCATCATTCAATTTTCCACGTCTCAAATCAATTTTGTGAAACAAGTAAGTGGTCGGTTTCTTGGACATTTAAGCATACATTAAAATTAATTACTTTTGGAGTTTCAATAATATATATTTTTTAATTTTTTTTTGGCTGAAGTATATTATGTTGTTGTGGCTAGGTTGTGGGGGTGTGGTTACGGCCACTGTTTATATTAAAATCTTTTATAAATTTTTGTCAACAAAGACGTTTCTTTCATTAACCTCGAATATGTTTTTAATTGATGAATTTTTTTTTATCATAATCATACCAAAAGTAATTTTAACTGTATTTTTTATTTTGTAATCTAACTAGATTTAAACCCGATTCAAAATTTGATGTATTGCCCATTGGCACACTCTAGGGAGTGAATTGAGATAATCATTATATCTAACAAATGTACACACACCATTATTGCTTGCAGTCAAAATTAATGAATGTATCATCCAACTCATAATGCCTCGGGTGCTAAAATGATTTCTTAATACTGTATTCTAGTACTGCTATAATTTATACGCTGCTGTTAGTGTGACGCGTGTGCAAACATATTGACACCAAAAAGCAAAACCCCATTTGCAAAAAAATACAAAAATATATATATATATATACTTAGTGCTCGTAATTATTTGAATAATCAACAGAGTAATCACATCATTGATTGTAATAATAATTTACTCCCAAAAAAAAAAAAAAAAGGAAAAAGGAAAAGGAAAAGGAAAACACACTATTGAAAAACATGATTCTCATACAAGTAGACAAAGGTCCCCCACCAGATCGTGGCTACCACCAAACAAGATTTTCCTAGACACCTAACACTTAGAAAAACAAAATTAATTTTATATCTAATTTTGTTGGAAGCCAAAATCCAAAAGTGCTTTTTCTCTACAGCTAAGCATCACAATCATAAAAGTTTGAAGAAAGCAGAGAATGGTTGGTTGTTCCAGTTTTTATTATTATTATTACTATTGTTACTGATTTTTATATATATATTTATTTATTTATACTCATAATAATGACATAGAGCTCATTTAAGATCTTATCAAAGTTACAAGTTACGCAACTTTTAATCCACAGCCATCAAGTAAGAACCGGATATGAAGGTACTATAATACGACTTTACCAAGCACTTTAACTGCTATATTTTTAAGTTTAAAACAAGCAATCGAAGATAAACATCTACTCTCTTGAAGCTTTGAACTTTTTAACCCACCACGTTTTTAAGTTTAAGATGAGCAATAGAAGATAAACATCTACCGGCAAGATTTATTCGCTTCCATTTGTAGCCAAGTTTTGCCTCGTCAAATCTCTGTCTTCGGACTAATTCAGATAACTGAAATGAATAATTTCAGATGGGTGCATAATTGGGCATTTGGTAAATCATCAATCTTAATACAAAAACAAGCATGGCTGCACTCACATAACTAATGGAAAGGGATTGGTGCCAAATTTATAGAATAATCAAATCAATCATGGAAAAAAGGGTAAATCCAATTTATCCGTTACAGGGAGCTGCCTGATCAAACATTATAGCCAGCAGCAGCCTAGAGCTTTCATGGATCCAACTAAAGATCCATTTCTTTTTTCTTCTCAAAATTGCAATTCCAGCCAAGTATCAAACATCAATAGCCTATAAAAAGTACAAATACATCACTTAATCTGACATTTATATAGACAGATTTAATTGAACTCCATCTTACAATTCATAGCTGCTTGAAACCTCTAAAGAATCCTGGAAAAAGGTTGTTAAACCAAAAAAAAAAAAAAAAAAAAGTGCACTTGTGTCAGAACAACCGTAAGCAGAAAACGTATGATTAATGAGAATCAATGGAGATAACTACCTGTTTTCAGCATTGACCTGATAACAGTGCGATATTAAGCCTCTGAAAGTAAAGACCCTGTAGAAAAAATAGAAAGGGATGACAGCAGATGTGGCCACTAATAAAATCAGCCACCAACTTGTATCTTTGTGATCCACTGTATATATTAATGATTCCTTCACTTGCCCTAACTAACATGAAGATGATGGCGCGAGGAAAAATAACAATAAAATAATAATTCTACCACCCCAAGATAAAGGCATGTACTTCAGCCCAACTCGAGACTGTGTAAAGTATGCCAGATTTCCCCTTCCAGTTGGAAGAGCTTCCTTCAGTGTACTCCTTCTGTTTCTTAACCAAGCCCAGGTACAACGGGATAAACGTAACACCAAATTGAGTTCCCACTCTCCTTAAGCTTGAGCTCGACCCGATTACAATGCCTATATCAGCCTCAAGCAGACAAAGCAAGTCACCCACAGAGTCTCCAATGTAAACACTCAAGTTCTTTCTGTCAGTTCCGTAGTTCTCTAAAGTATTGTTGAACGCTTGAACTTTGTCAATGGGGGACTCCACCTTCTCAATAATTTCACCCGTTGAAATAGATTCTCTGAAAGAGAACTCATTCGCATGTACATTCAGCACATTTAAACCCGCTGCTCAGTGAAAAGAAATATATTTTAGAGAATTTAATAAAGAAAATGCAGTGTGTTTTATCAGGCTTTAACAGCAACAGTCATGATGTTATATTAACTTCTTTTTAAAAAGAGAGATATGTGTTGTTAATTCAAAAGGAAAACCTTCAACATACACCTGATTTTATAAGGGAAAAGAAAACGAGAAAAATGAAAATGACAACGACCCAGATAAACAGAAAGAAATTAATCGATAAGCTGCAGAATTCAACTTAAATAGTGCAGACAGACTCAGTTAAAAAACAAAAGAAGATGACTGATTAACACTGGCATCATCATCCTAAATTTACATGGGAAAAATATTTTGCAACTACTTTGACCAAACAACGTCCAGGGAAAATGGAACGTGGACAAAATGACAAATGATGTTGAATCCTACAAATGAACTGCTATTCCGGACAGTTTACTTTTGGGGATAATTGAACCAAAGAAAGAAATAAGTAAAGAGTTTCTCCAATAAGCTTGCATAGTTTGTGTGTATGGGGGATATGTGTGCACGAATGCAACATGCGTGCGTCTATAACCAGAGGGAGTACCAAACTATAGGTTTTTTGCACGTAAGGGAAGAAAAAAATTCCCCCATAGAAGACTAAAGAAATAAAATATTGGGCTAAAAACATGAGGAAGTATGTGTCTATAACCAGAGGAAGTATCAGACTTTTTTGCACATAAAGAGAAAAAAAAAATCCCACATGGGGGACTAAAGAAATAAAATGTTGGGGCTAAAAAACAATAGGGTAGAACCAAACCCCAAACCCCCTGGCCAACCCAAGTCACTGTGTTTATATCTACCAAACAAATAAAGCTATTAACAAACTAGGACAACTAAAACAAGGATATTTCAGCAGGAATGAGTAAGGTTCAATATGAAAAGTAAGTTAATCAATTATCATGCTAATATATCAAAATAATGGGTCATTGTATGTTTCATGACCTCAGCCTTCCACAATTGAATACGGATACCTGAAGCAAAAGATGCTCTGATGAGATCACCACACCAACAGTATGAAAGCACATGGACATTAGCATTCAAATTTTCATTCTTTACAACTTTCTGAAAGAAAGTAGTGCAACCATCTTGAAGAATCAGGCGTTCACCAGCTTTTTTAATGTCTTCAAGATTTATACCCTTGAGAACTCCAGACTCGATCACTCTAGAATTTGCCCTCTTCTCAAAGTGTGAGAGTTGCTCGAGTGCTTTATGCAAAGTTTCATAGTTGAAATTCTCCACTGAAAACCCAGAAAGTCAAAGCCAAATATATTAAAGCCATTAACATCATCCAATTGCTTCCATAAAGACTTTCCAATAAATTATCAAGCACGATACCTTTCTCGGAAGGCATGATGCTTTCAATGCATTGTTCGTACTCCTCTGTATACTGTTTGGAAAGAAGACCCCATGTGTTCCTCAGCTCACCTGATGACATCCGACCAAGTTGATTTTCAGATGGACTCTGGTCAGATTTTGGGGCTGTCACTATTGCGATCTCTGCCAAAATGGCAGAGGAATCAACAACAGTGCAAGTCAAATCAAAATCAGAAAATATAATTAGACGGTCTCCTGCAGGATTATGCTCTTTAATCAGAGGAACTACAGTGGGCTGAGCAAGTGGCTGAGCATAGAAGAACTCTATTTCAAGTTTCATGGCTTGGTGATAGAGCTTTTCTATTATGTCTAGTTCTTCGCCTGTCAAAGAGACACTAAGTTTATCCAGCAAGTCCTCATTTTGCAGAGCTGAGGCCTAAATTGAAAGAATACAATAGTTGAGCAGACAAAGTAGAAAAGGCCATTTATGTAAAGAATCTTCCTCAAAAACTGCAATTAACAATGTAAAATCAAATTTACCAATCAAGCAAAAAGAGCTTACTACTCAAATAAACATGTACCTGAAAACTTTCAGAAGAATAATTGTCAATCCACTTCTTGTAAGGATGATTGCCTTCATTAGCATTTGGGAGGGCCTGGAATTCCTTTCCAAGGAAAGCATAGAGCCTCATACAAGGTGACATGGCACCCAATGTGTAAGCTGCAACTTTCGTTTTTTCAAATGGGGTTGCAAGTTTTCCAGGACCTTTAACACCTTCAACCTTTCCAGAAGCTGTTGCCAACAAGAACTCTGTATACTTTACTGTTGCAGCGTTAATAGTAGCCACTTTAGCAAGGTCTGTACCCCACTCCTGCATGACTCAAACATTCAGGCCATGAGAATACTCTGTTACATGATAGGAATGAAATTTATTTGCAGATAAGTATACAACTTGTTAGAAACCATGAGCATATGGAGCAAGATTGTGATCTACATAGCATGTGAAGATTCCATCTTCAAATAGAAAATCCAAATCTCTTCTTTAATAAATAACTAAATAAAAATAAAAGGCTCCCATTGGGTCAGGTAAAGGGCCACAAAAATCAGAATAGCCCATTTCTTTTGAAGTAAACTATAACGATTAAAAACAACCCAAAGATCGTATCTTGTACGGCCTGAAAAATAAAAGATTAGGAATCCAAATAAGCAACATCCTGTGCTCTGATCATGGTTTTAGAATCTGCAATCAACATGCAAATGGCATCACTTTCTGAGAAGACGTTGAATATTATAACAATTTATTAAAGCCAACCTAGTCCATAACTTTAACTATGTGGCTATTTAAAATTCCATAGATTCACATGCAAAATCCAGGAAAAGTATAATCTACTAGATTCAACTCTATTAATCACCAAAATTTTCATTAGTATTTGTTTATATGTGTTATTTTATATTACCTTTACAAAAGAATCATGCATTTTTAACTCCTCAAGTACACCCTTCCTCAATTCAGAGATAGATAACTTTGCATCATCATCATCAGCACATTCTTCCGCCAGTTCATACCTAAAAATAACAACAGAACAGAGAATATATAACACCACCTGCCGACAAGTAATTCTAAATATAGGGGGGGAAAAACAAATATTTTTCTTGATACTTATTTTATATCCTACTTTACACTTTAGAAACTGAAACTCATCCAAAATAAATCAACTAAGTGGATTATGCCCCACGAAAGTTCAGTTTCGCTTTCATAGTCCCAAGTAATGAGAAATTTTGAATTTTTTTTCCCTCTCACAAACTTTCTTTGAGTATTAAAAAAAAATATTCTATATGTCGATCCTACAACAGCAACAAAATCCTAACAAACAACCATGTAAAATGTAGAACACCCATAAAACATATTAACAACCTTGCTTTCCTATCATTTTACCAAAATTTTCTTGCAAACCCCTCAGACTTCCAAGAGCAAACTTATTTCCGTAATCCTTTTTGGTTGGACAAGCACAATTTCCTAGGACAGCTTGTTCAGCATCTCACAAAATTTTTTCCTTCAATATGTTCACATCCGGCTTCCTAATTAACTAAAATAAATGAATCAATATATTCACAGTTCATTTTCTCACGAATCATTTATATTAAAATCAGTGTGCTATAAAAGTGCAAAGCAATAAAAATCCAAGTGTCAAGCGCAAACATCTGCTAATAATAAATATCTAGCATGATAATATTTCACAATTTTATATTCCTTCACTACAATCTATCAGCTACACAATCTCAATCTTAAATTCATAAATTTTACTTGTTTTACTAATAAAATAACCCCTACTAATAATAAATATCTACAGAAAAAATCATATTTTATTTGGTATTTTACTACATTTTAAAAAATCATATTTCATTTGGTATTTTACTACATTTTCTCAACTATGGAAAAATCCCTTATAAAAAAAAAAAATTATCATGCCCAATTTATTTCTCAGACTAGAACTTCCAAGCTCCCAAACGCACAATCCAAACAGAAAATTCTCAAAATTTCCCGGCACTTTCCCACATTTTCTCAGCAAACAAACAAGCCTTGAACCAAACAAAACCAAGGAATTCCAAGAACCCACTTACGCTTGGGCGAAAGCTTTAAGAAAATGAAAATCTTGCGCGATGTAATGCCTGAAAGTTTCAAGCTTTAGGTTCCCAGAAGCCAAACAAACCGTAAACGGGGAGTACATAGCAAACACAGATTCTCTCTTAAACTTGATCCAGAACCTCCTCGCGAGTCCCTCCTCCTCACGGCTCGGCGATTTTGGGGGAATCGCCGCCATCGAAAGCGACGATCTTTGAGTTGTCAAAGAAGAAGGTGAGTTGACTCGGAGTGATCGGACTGAGTCGAGAAACCCGAGTCGGGGCCAGTTGCGAAAATGGAAAAGATTAGAAGCGAGTAATGGGGTTTTGATTGGGTTTGTGAAAAGGCAGCGCATCAAAAGAGAAGAAGAAAAGAAAGTGTTGTTGAGTTTGTGCGGGTGTGTTGGTGTATGATGGACGTATATTCTTTTGTTATTTATTTTTATTTATTTATTTATTTATTTGTTTATTTGTTTGTTTGTTTTTCTTGTTTCTGTTTCTTGGCCGCAGTTGGATCTGAAAATATGCGAGGGAAGGTTTCATCAAGTGGGATTTTTGCCTTTTTATGGGCTTTACATTTAGGTCCCAGTTTTGGGCCTAGCATTATTATCTGCGAGTGTGCTAGGGAAGGGCATTCTCAGCAATCAGCATTGCCCACAACTTCTTTACGCCAAGTTTCAATGAGGTTGAATCACCCATTGTTACATAAATTTTAGAAATACAAGAGAAAATTAAAAAGAAAAAAAAAAGATTGATTTGAGAGAACTATTCTCCAGATAAAAAACATAATCTATAGGTTTTATTATTATATGAGCACTAGATTTCATTAATCAGCTATTTGTTTTTAGAAAGATGAGTAGATGATCGAGGATTATGGTGCATTTATATAGTCGTAATCATAATGACTTGTAATTAGATTGGATTGTAATGAAATGATGATTTAGAATAGAATCAACAATAAATTTTAAATTTAAAAAAAAAAGTAAATAATTTTATTTTTAATTGGTGAAACTTATAATACAAGGTGGCCTAATTTGAGATTTGAAGAAAATATAATTCTTTTTAATACAAATAAAACCAAACACTATTAATTTTCTCAAAAGTCAAAACGTGAACTTACAAGGCGGCCTAATTTGAGATATTAAAAAAAAAGATTATTCTTTTTTAAAACAAATAAAACCGAGCACTATTAACTTTGTGAATATATATATATATACATACATATTTTCCCCTTCTTCACCGAAGCTCGAAGGTGCTATTCACGGCTAAAACTACTAGTAGCACACTGGCTTAGTTGCCTTGTTTTGAGAGAACGAGAAAACCCATAACCCTTTCTCAAGCATTTTATCAAATGTCTCGTGCTCATTGCTGCCTGTAACTACTGCTAACAATGGCGAAGCTCCCGATGGATATAAAAATCGACATACTAAGCCGACTATCTGTTAAGTGTCTACTGCGTTTCAAGTGCGTGTCGAAGCCGTTTTGTAGCTTAATCGACAGCCAAGAATTCATAAAGGTCCATCTCAGACGCTCCATTGAAACCAACTCCAATCTTAGCCTCATTCTCTCAGGTACACCAGCTCCTATCTTAGCCTCATCACTTTACTGGGACGGCAAAATCTTCTCTGCAAGCTTGCATTCTTTGAATCTTGGTGTAGAACTTGACCACCCTTTTAAGAATTGCGAAGGAAATACTGATATTATTGATTCTTGCAATGGATTAATTGCTTTGAAAAATGATGAAAATGGCATAGCTTTGTGGAATCCATCAACCAAGGAACACGTAATACTACCCACGTTTTGGAGGGACTTGAAAGATAAGGTTTATGTGGTTGTTGATGGGTTTGGTTATGATGCTGTTAATGATGACTACAAAGTTGTTAGACTTGTACAATTTGTTAGAGAAAATGTCGAGTATACTGAAGTCGCTGTTTATAGTTTGAGAACTGATTCTTGGAGACGGATCAGAGTCGACTTCCCTTACTGTATTCTTCACGCTTGGGATGGCACATTTGCGGATGGTCATGTACATTGGTTGGTAACGAACAATCCTGAAGATTATATTGAAAATCTGATCGTCGCATTTGATCTGAAAAATGAGGAATTTCACGAAGTGCCATTGCCTCATCTAGAGAATATGAACTCCGTACTTGTTATGTTTGTGGGCAATTTTAGTGGATGTCTCTATTTCAGTTGCCTTTGTAATCATCCACAACCTGTCAATGTATGGGTATTGAAGGGGTGTTGGACTAGAGCTTTTTCTTTTCCCCGAAGTGTTGGTGATTATGTGAAAGCATTGGCGTATTCAAAGTGCGGAGGCAAAGTTTTAGTGGATAAGTTTGAATATGGTGAAGATGAAGATGATATAAATAGATGGGAACTTTGTTGGTATGACCTACAAAATCGGAGAGCTAGTGCAGATCAAGTGACGATTCATGGGGTGCCGCAAGGTTGTCGTGATACAATTGTTTGTGTAGATAGTCTTGTTTCACTAGCTGCTTATGCAGGAAGAGGTGTGGCAGGCAGAGAAGGAAGAATGAGTTAGAAAAGGTAAAACAACGTGAAGTTATGATGTGTTTGCTCAAGCAAGTACAATACTTAATTGCTTGAATGCTAGTCCCTTTAGTTTTCATGATTATGGATTCACTCTATCCCACAACATAATCTAGGCTAAGGTTGTTTACTTTTATTTTTTTCTCACTATTGAAGCAGGATAGATAAATGACTTTCTCATAGGGTCTATACTATAGGGCCCTTCTGAATCATACAGAGATAAGTATTGTCTTCAGTAGACTGATTATGATTTGTTCCCGGTGTATTCTTCGCAGAATTTACGTATAGCCTGATGGTTAATATTTCTTCAAATTGGAATAAGACCATGAAACAGAGTGAATAATTGTTCAATCTAAAGCACACAGGACATCTTGGGGGGTTAAAATATTTTTTTTTTTCATTCCCTTTATATTCTAAGATTATATGTATTTGCTGATGTTTTTCGTCTTTTTAGGTTTAGGTAGCTATTGGATTGGGAAGCTTGGCTAGTTGGTTACAACGGACATTGAAAAGGTTTCATTAGTACTTTTTGTAGCACACATCAAAGTTACGTTTGCTAAAAGCCAGATTCTGTCATATTATCTCTTTGTTGCATTGATAGTGTAAAAAGCTTTTACTTGCAAATAGAGTTCCGATCGTACTTCTGATAGAGGCTTGTTATTTTCTTAGATTAACAAGAGCAAAGCAAAGCTGACTATTATTATTCTGAAGTCTTCTGAAAGCATAGAGCTGCACCATGGTTCCATCCTGAAGAGCATTCTCAGGGTCACAACTCGTTTATGCCGGGTTCCACGGAGATTATAAGTACAGGCATCGGTCATGTGCCTCTTCTTCAGTGTCACATTCGTCACCTTACTCACGCATGGGTGGATCAATCTAAATATTACGCATTGGTTGGTTTCTATCAACAAGTAACTCTTCCTCCTCCTCCTCCTCTGCCTCGAGAAAATCGTTCATTATCTGTCCTTCTGGCATGGAGAATCGATTGTATTGGCTTCTTGTATAACTTCTTGTCAATTTTTTTCTGAATGACCAGCACAACGTTTGAACCACCCATCTCCTTAATCTTGTTCTCGAAGCTTTCCGGCATCTCTGGTGCCACCGCTTGTGCTGCTGCTGCACCGTTTTGATTGCAGACCATCATCATTGTGTGATTAACAGACACAAACGATACAGAAGAAATCAAACGAAGATATTCAAGAAAGCTTTACAGTTAATGTTGTGGCTATCCCGTTTATGAAGTGTATGTAGAATTAATTAATTAATCATAGTCCTTTTGCGCAAAGGATTTTAGCGCCAAATCTAATCCTGAGATTATTCGAAATATTCGTGTCCCCATACAATTAGAACTTGGCAACTGTACTTACCTCGGTAAATACTTCCTAACAAAAAATTAAAAAAATAATAATAATAAAGGTAAAATAACTAAGTTATAACCGCTAAAATCTTTAGGT
The DNA here is from genome assembly GCA_030449075.1 of Murraya paniculata. Lineage (NCBI taxonomy): Eukaryota > Viridiplantae > Streptophyta > Magnoliopsida > Sapindales > Rutaceae > Murraya > Murraya paniculata. Next base: position 2,806,454 of record JAEVFN010000036.1, on the reverse strand, counting down.
GAAGGGCTCGTATTTTCCGACATTCATGGGTAACAAAGGGAACAGATTTCCGAGTAATTAATCTGAGAATTAATTAGATTGATTACTCGGCGGCTAAAACGTTATTTCATGATAATGGCGTTTTAGAATGATTAGGAAACCAATTTCGAGTACCCCTACCCTAGCCTTTCCTTAGGTCTCTTAGGATTTTGAACCATTTTATAACAACTCGACATACCATGAATTTATCAAAATATGCTTGAAACGGATACATGTAATCTAAGTTATAACTTTTAAAAAATATGCTAGTCATCGCACGCAACTATCCTACATCATAGTATCACCATAAAAGTTTGAAAAGTTGTTTTGCAATTATCACATATTTAATTGCTTGAAACTCTCGCAGGTCGGAAGATTATATTGAAATTCTTTGAGCCTCCAGGCTTGATTTAAACATTGATTGACAAATGAGACACATGCTCCTGTTTGAGATTGAGGTGCTGTAACTTTTAAATTAAAGTTGTTGTAAAAAAAAAACTATAATTATAAAACAAAAATTAATATTATGTAGTAATATATTTTAAATAATAATTTTGATAAAATTATTAAAGACATAATAAATTTTTCATCATACAAGTAAAAAATCATGTTAACATAGTTTACAAACTACAACAGTTAGTATTTACCAAACACTTTAATGTTGTACTCTTTAAGTTAGAGTTATCCAACTCAAATATCGAATAGGACCTAAACCCTTAAAACTTACAAACATGCAAGATTTGATTTCTCTCAATTTAGCTCGAATGATAATATTTGTGGTTGTTCTGAATTTAGAAGATGCGTTGGGTTTACTGCTATATCAAGCACCAGCTTTCATTTAAACATTTATATAATCGTAATGAGAATAGCTTGTAAAGGAAATGATGAATAAGAATAAAAATAAATCATTCGCTCTAAATTTTTAAATTTTGTTAATTTTAAACAAAAAATTTAAGTAAATTATTGTAGTTTTAATTGTTGAAAACTTATGTTAGGAACTTACGGAATGGCCCTGATTTGAGATATAAATTAAAAAAAGAAAAGGTTATTTTTCTTGATGCAAATATAAGACCAAACACTATTAATAAGTGAAAAGAAAAAAAAAGAAATGAAAAGAAAACATATATATTATAAGATATATGGAAAAAGAAGAGGCAACACAATTTCACCGAACCTGAAAGTTCATCTTATTCACGACTAATTCTGAGAGCGCGAAAAGCTCAAAACCCATAACCCTTTTTTCAAGCATTTTATCAAACATCTTGTGTTCACTGCAGCCTGTAACTACCGCCAAGAATGGCGAGGCTCCCGATGGATATAAACATCGACATCTTAAGCCGCCTATCTGTCAAGTGTCTGCTGCGTTTCAAGTGCGTGTCGAAGTTGTTTTGTAGCTTAATCGACAGCCAAGAATTCAGAAAGATCCATCTCGAGCGCTCCATTGAAACCAACTCCAATGTCAGCCTCATTCTTTCAGGTACGCCAGCTCCTATCCTAGACTCATCAAGGTACTGGGACGGCAAAATCTTCTCTGCAAGCTTGCATTCTTTGAATCTTGGTGTAGAACTTGATCACCCTTTTAAGAATTGCAAAGGAAGGACTCCAATTATTGGTTCTTGCAATGGATTAATTGCCCTGAAAAATGGTGAAAATGACATAGCTTTGTGGAATCCATCAACCAAGGAACATGTAATACTACCCAAGTTTTGGAGTGACTTGAAAGATAAGGTTTATGTGGTTGTTGATGGGTTTGGTTATGATGCTGTTAATGATGACTACAAAGTTGTTAGACTTGTACAATTTGTTAGAGAAAATGTCGAGTATACTGAAGTCGCTGTTTATAGTTTGAGAACTAATTCTTGGAGACGGATCAAAGTCGACTTCCCTTACGAAATTCTTCACGCTTGGGATGGTACATTTGCTGATGGTCATGCACATTGGTTGGTAACGAACAATCCTGAAGGTTATATTGAAAATCTGATCGTCGCATTTGATCTAAAAAATGAGGAATTTCACGAAGTGCCACTGCCTCATCTAGAGAATAAAAACGATGTACTTGTTATGTTTGTGGGCAATTTCAGTGGATGTCTCTATTTCAGTTGCCTTTGTAATTATCCACGACCTGTCGATATATGGGTATTGAAGGGGTGTTGGACTAAAGCTTTTTCTTTTCCCCGAAGTGTTGGTGATTATGTGAAAGCATTGGCTTATTCAAAGAGCGGAGGCAAAGTTTTAGTGGATACGTTTAGGTATGACGAAATTCAAGGGGAGCATGTAAATAGATGGGAACTTTGTTGGTATGACCTACAAAATCACAGAGCTGCAAATCAAGTGACGATTCATGGTGTCCCGCCAGGTTGTCGTGATACACTTGTTTGTGTAGATAGTCTTGTTTCACTAGCTGCTTATGCAGGAAGAGGTGTGGCGGGCAGAGAATGAAGAATGAGTTATAGGAGGTAAAATAACATGAAGTTATAATATTTTTGCTCAAGCAAGTACAATACTTGATCACTTGAATACTAGTCACTTTTAGTGTTTGTGATTATGGATTTACTCTATCTCGCAACATAATCTAAGCTAAGGTTGTTTTAGGTTTATTTTTCTCACTATTGAAGCAGGATAGATAAATGACTTTCTCATATGGTCTATACTATAGAGCCCTTGTGAATCATAGAGAGATAAATATTGTCCTGAGTAGACTGATTATGATTTGTCCCCATGCATTCTTCGCAGCACTTACGTATGGCCTGATAGTTGATATTGCTTCAAATTGGAATAAGACCATGAAACGGAGTGAATAATTATTCAATCCAATTATTGTCGGACGTCTTGGGGAGTTAAAATAATCTGATTTTTTTTTTTATCCTATTCTTTTCTATATTCTGAGATTATATGTATATGTCTGACGTTTTTTTTTTTTTCAGGTTTAGGGTGGCTATTCGATTGGGAAGCTTGGCTAGTCTTCGGAAAGTCTGGTGGTTATGATGGACATTGAAAAGGTTTCATTAATACTTTTTGTAGCTCACATCAAAGTTACGCTTGTTGAAAGTCAGATTCTGTCATATTATCTCTTTGTTGCGTGGATAGTTTTAGAAGCTTTTACTTGCAAACAGAGTTGTGAAAGCACTTTTGACAGACCGCAGATGCTTGTTATTTCCTTTGATTGACATGCTGGTATGATTCACTGTGGAACTACTAATTCAGTGATGAAGTTAAAATGGTTGTCTTTCAGGTTAAATTTTGCTCAGCCCCCACTTAAATCAACATTCATCAAATTTCCCTCAGAATTTTGGAAGTAATTCCGTTGTTTGACTTTTACATTGATGGTTGACCATAGTTAACTAATCAATATTCATGTTTGCTCCTAATGTAATCTAACTGTACCTAAAAGGCAAAAATGCCTTAAAACTTTGTGTATGTGTGTGTAGTCCTTTTCTAGTGGGGACGTCTTTATTTTATTTTATTTTTTTCATATAGATACGCTCTTAAGGCATGTAGTTTAATAAAGTATCTGTATTAAAAAAAAAAATGAGGGCGCCGTATCTAAAAATGATTAATATATATATGCACACATACATATAATAACTTGAGAGAATTTCATTCATGAAAAGATAATAATGTATATATTATAGAATAAAACTTAATTAAGTAATCTAGATATCTACTAATTAAGAAGATCTAAATTAACAAGAGCGAAACAAAGCTCATTATTATTATTCTGAAGTCTTCTGAAAGCATAGGGTTACACCATGGTTCCATCCTGAAGAGCATTCTCAGGTTCGCGCACAACTCGTTTATGCCAGGTTCCACGGAGATTATAAGCACAGGCATCGGTCATGTGCCACTTCTTCAGTGTCACATTCGTCACCTTACTCACGCATGGGTGGATCAAGCTAATATTACGCATTGGTTGGTTTCTATCAACAAGTAACTCCTCCTCCGCCGCCTCGAGAAAATCATTCATAATCTGTCCTTCTGGCATGGAGAATCGATTGTGTTGGCTTCTTGTTTAACTTCTTGTCAATTTTTTTCTGAATGACCAGCACAACGTTTGAACCGCCCATCTCCTCAATCTTGTTCTCGAAGCTTTCTGGCATCTCCGGTAACACCACTTGTGCTGCTGCTGCACCGTTTTGATTGTCGACCATCATCCTTGTATGATTAACAGACACAAACGATACAGAAGAAATCAAACGAAGATATTCAAGAAAGCTTTACAGTTAATGTTGTGGCTATCCCGTTTATGAAGTATAAGTAGAATTAATTAATTAATCCTGGTCCTTACGAGCAAAGGATTTTAGCGCCAAATCTAATTCTGAGATTAATCGAAATATTTGTGTCCGGATACAATTAGAACTTGGCAACATGACTAAATTATCACCGCTAGGGGGTCTTGGCGCCGAAATTGGTATTTAGGGTGAAGGGCTGTTTCCGACAGTGTAGAGATTTCCGAATAATTAATGTGAGAATTAATTAGTTTGATTATGTGGCCGCCTAAAACTTTGGTTCAGGAAGGGCGTTTTAGAATAATTGGGAAACTCATTTCAAGTAGCCCTAGGCCCTAGCCTAGCCTAGCCTAGCCTTAGTTCTCTTAGTTAATTCACGTAGTTTTCTCAAGTTTTTTGGATGCCCACTTCACTTAAGATTAAGAAGAATCAAAGACTTGTGTATACGTACAATTGTGGAAATTGGTCGTTTTTAAGGAATAATAAAAATCAAATTCTTGTGTACACGTACAATTGTAGAAATTGGTCATTTTAAAGGAATATTAAAAACAAAAATAAAATTAAAACTCCTGCAAGAACGAGAGAATAAAAATCAGTGAGAAAGATATTAAGGATCATTATATATATATATATATATATATATATATATATATATATATATAATACATTGGTTTATTGTCTTTTATAATCTCTTGCTCTGCTCCTTTTCTTGCTCTACTTTAGCTTCTAAGAACTTCACCTTCAGAAACTAATAAAGTTGGGACTCTACTACCGACTACCGAGTCTTTGTTTCCGTTCGGTGCCAATTTTATTATCAATTACTTGGTTAAAATCCTTGAATATGATGATCGACAGCACCTTCAGTTGCCATGCAAGCACAGAAATCTATATTATTATGCTCTAAAGACTCTATAGGGTTAACTTTTTTTTTTTAGAAAGTCTCTATAGGGTTAACTAGATACGTACAAATAGTATACAGAGGCACAATTAACTGCAGCCGGATAAATGAAGTAGCTAGTAAGGTTCAAGGAACTTAACTAGAGACAAAAGTAGTAAGGATCTACAAAATCATATATTGGTAACAACCAATATTTAGTGAAATTAGAAAGATAAAGTGGGGAGTTTCTTCTTCTGCTTGCTTAGATCTAATGACTGTGGTGGAACCAGGATTTTAATTCAACATGACCCGTAATATACAAACAACTTCTTATATAATTCATACATAGAATTGTTAGTAACTACCTTAGATATATAAACTTGGAAAATGTTATCCAATCAATCCGGACAGAACAAAATACGAAGAATACAAGGCTTAAGGGAACAATTCCTTTTCTCAGTGCAGACTTGACAGCAATTCGGCTATTATCACTGCACTGTTCATTTTGTGCAAATCCACTCCACTAGCTTCCACCAACCTAATGTCAAAAAAATTCAAGAAAATATGCTTTTATGGGAGCTCAGATGAAATCCACAAAGACCCACCAAGAATAACAATATAATTCTCAAGTGATACAATTACCTATAATGATGGCAAGGGAAAAAACACACCTTAATATCTCACCTCTTTGCATGAGCCGAGTATTTGTGGCATCAATTTAACCTAGAAATGCAAGTCAGGAATTGATACTAATTTAAGTACCACATCATAAAGCAAAATGAAGGTCCTGTATGATATCGATCCCTCACATTAGATTAGTAATCATAGAAATTATTCAATTCATGATCAGAAAAACTATTTTTAAATTTTGGTAAAGTTCAGGATCCGAGGCTGTCTAACTCTAAAACTAAGCAAACTTCTAAAGGTAATTAAATCTGGAAATTTGTTCATATGACTTGACTGGTCGGGTTATGTCACACTAGTACTCCGTAACTACATGAAAAGCAGCATCAACACCTTCTATTATATCCGCAATATCCGCTGCTAATTTCATTGCCTTGAATCCTGCAATTAACAAGGCCCTGAACAAGACGGTAGAGATTTATGCCTGCAAAATGGCATTCATCATAGTTTCAAAGCTTCAAATTAATTACCAGGCACACAACAAATTGATCTGCATGACATGCATGCAGGGTTTTCAACCTCCTCGTGAAATCTGGCACCGCGACCGTATCCCACAGTAAAAGGCATAAAATTTTCGATGGTAACATTAGGATCCTGTGCAAATCTCTGAAATTATTGATGGAATTGAAAAACTAATTAAAAAACCCACGTCACATGTACAAAAATTTTCCACCCCAAATTTATGTCCATACATTTGAAAACAAAGCATTTAATTCCGTCAAGGTTTTGTTTTGCGTTTGCAGAAAATTAAAGAGGGATCATCAGATGAGTCACTCACTAGCATCAGGGAGAGTTCATCAAAACCGATTTGTCCTCCATCAAAAATTTTTTGGCCCTGATACACTAGTTGAACGGTACTGATCTCACTACAGCTTCTACGCAAATTCAACCTACTACTAGCCTTCCGATCAAATGAAGAAAGAAAAGATAAATGTGAGTAAAATTCAGACGGGGCCGAACCTGAATTGAGAAGCGAGGCGAGGCTAGAGGCAAGCCGAATCATGGTGAAGAATCAAAAGTTTTTATTTTTTATTTTCATTTTTTAAAAGAAAAACTATCAGATGACGTTTGGGAGAACTAATCACTGTAATTATGTTATGTTGCTTGAATTGTACAAGATAGGTTTCTTCAAATTCAAGATTTTAATAAAACAACTGCTTTTGTCTAGGATTTAAACTCGAATGATGATAATTCTTTTTGGAATATTTTGTGGCTGATGAGTCTGTATGTTGGACACTTTTATTTTCTTTTACAAATTCTTTTTTTATTTAGATGTTACAAAATTTACGTGAGAACAAAAAAAAAAAATGATAGAAATAAAACATGATGCTATTTCCTAGCTCCTGAGCAAATGGGTTTCATAAACACATTAGGACACTGTACGCTCAAGAAAGTTACCGGTACTTGAAATTAATTAACAACAAGAACGTTTTAGGTTATTTCTCAAAAGCATTAGGATTAATTAAATATTAATTGGATGAAACCTTAGCTAGAAGTAAATGGAAACCCGAGATGAAACTTCGAATTTTATCACATTTAGCTTTCTTGTAATTAATAACATCACAAATTAATTTACAAGATCAATTTTTCTGAATTGGCCAGAAATTAAGCTTTCGCAAGATTTTGATAGTACAAAGAATGAAAAAAAAAAAAAAGTTTTGCTGCTAAAAAAAATTCCAAATAATATCGCATCCCCCGCCAAAATCTTTATTAATTAGCTCATGAAGGGCTCCCCAGAACGCGTTTTGGAATAATTAGGAAACTAATTTCAAATACCCCTGAGCCTAGCCTAGTTCTCTTAAACAACAATTAGTTGATTTAGTTTCCTCGAGTATTTAGGATACTCACTTCACTTAGGATTAGTGTCCTTATTAATTTATTGCCACAACCGAGAACTGCCCTAGCTGACTTTAGTTTCTTGAAGATCATATAATTCAGTTTGATTATCAAGTTCTTTCATTTTAACGATGATGGTTTCCGCTGATCGTCATCCCGATGGTGGGTCTTTTGAGCGCCTTTTGAGAGAGGCAGATAAAGCTGCGAAAGGTGATGAGGACTTGAAACAGAGACTGTTAACGGAGAGAATCATCAGAGAATTTGTTAACAGGTTAGTTCAAGAACGAGCGGCGGCGGGCTTCCATGTGCCTAAAACAAATAGAACCAAGTCGCCGCCGCATGCTGCAGATGATCATCACCAAAACAAGAAGAGACGCTTTGATCAGATAATTAATAAAAAGTCAAGCAGCAGTAGTATTGTAATACGAGAGCCAGAGAAGCAGCGGAAGCGGAAAAAGAGGAGAACGATCACTAACCGAAACCGTGCAGCAGCAGCAGCGGCACAAGTACTAGAAGTGGTGCCAGAGATGCCGGAAAGATTCAAGAACAAGATTGAGGAGATGGGTGGTTCAAAAGTTGTGCTAGTCATTCAGAAAATATTGATGATGAGTGACACAACTGAGCGACACAACCGATTTTCAATACCTATAGGAAGCATAAAGAATGATTTTCTTGAGGCGGAGGAGAAAGCGTCGCTAATTGACAGAGGGGAACCAATAGAGAATGTGAAATTAATTCAGCCATGTTTAAGTACGGTGAATGTGAACTTCAAGAAGTGGGACATGGACAATAGCTATACTTTAAACCTCATTAGAACTTGGTATAAAGAGGTCGTGTGCAACACTGCCAATCAACTTGAAATTGGATCGAGGATGCAGCTCTATGCTTTTAGACTCGAGCATAACAATAATGAGCTTTGTTTTGCTCTTGTTAATTTAGATCTTGTTAATAATTAATTAATTAGTAGATTGTTGGATTATGTACTCTATATATTACATTTTTTGAACGAAATTCTCAAGTTATTTGATGGGACAATCTTTGATTTATATCTATTAAGCAACAAAACAAACCACGTCCCAAGTTATTTCTTCCCACGCATGCGATTATTGGATTTATGTGTAAGCAGAAATTAACTTTAGTCTTTTCAATGTTTATGATGCCGATTAACAACTATTAACAACTACTTGCTATCGTCCATCATCGCCATGCCATGCATGCAGTTCTGTTTCTAAGTGAAAGGTTTTTGTCAAAGTCCTTATTCTTTGTCGAAAAGAATTCGCTGTCCAAAGTTTTCATAAATGTCTCATGTAAAGCCTTAAAGGCTTTCCTAAATCCTAATAACAACTCCTATCACTCAAATCGTTGACCACTTTTGACCAAACAAATTATGCCGTTAATAGATGTCTAAAATAATTATATAATCTCCCAAATGTTGTTAACCATACTAAAGTACTAGTATATATCTCTTGTTTCCATGATCGTTTTCTAAAGCACAAATGTTTTATTGTTCTCGCCTTTCGCAACTCTTTGCTTTTATAATTTATTTCATTTTTAGGCTTCGCTGAAAATTGTTGTTTAGTGGCCGTGGCTTCTAAGGCAAAGTATTTGGTAAAAGTTATAATTATAGTTTAGAAGTTAATGGTTCCCTCTCATATTGTATATAATGTCGATATATAGTATGTTGTTGGAATATACCAATGTCATATACCCATATACTAGCTTCTCAAATATTAATGCAAGTAGAGTTTTAGTCAAATTATTTATAAAATTACTTGTGGAGTGTATTTATTTAGTATTGGTTTGTGGGGCAAATGTGGGTGCAAAGTGGACCAATAACACATAGACAAGTGGCAAGAGGAGTCAATAAAGTAAAGGCATTTCAGGAAATTGGAAGATAAGCTCCTTGAAGAAAAATGTCAGTTTTAGTAAAATATGCAACATCAAAGGGCATTATCGAAAGTAAATTTTGGTGGTTGGAGCCTGTGTGTAAACAATACACACCACCATGTGAGAAATAAGAAATATCTACCTTTTGGCTGAGGATGAGGAGCCAATGAGAATGAAGATTTCTTAGTTGGGCAATGGAAAAATACCACGTCAGCTACCCTCTGTAATATCCCAAAAAGCAACAGGACCATAAGCCAGAGAGGTTGCCATGTGTACAATAGTAGAAGCAAAAAGGTGACTGGTGGTTTCTTTACCTCCCAAACCTAAACATGTCACCATCTTAGGACCACCTGACAAATTACACAAATGCCCTCACCGGGGGGAAGACAACCATTAATTAAGTGTCGTGTGGCCAAAATTACAAAAGAGATCCCCATGTTCACTTCACAAAAGCTCAAGGATTTCTTCCAAATGGTAGCCAACTTCCATTAACTGAAAAGTTACTCACTCATATTCTTCCTGAGAGCATATTCACTATTGTTGATAGCTTCAAGGTCAATTTTGACATTGAGGCAACCACTTATACTCAAAATCTGACTTGAGGTTGGAGTGTGGCCGTTGTCTACCGTCGACTCCACCTCTAATGCCGGTTTTGGCTTTATTTTGCAAGACTCATTTAGCTCGAGTTTGGTGGCCTCCATCTCCATTTTTATCCCATCTTTTCTCCTTTCCATCAACCACTCAACCCGCCCAGCTAACCTCTTCCATCTTGCGAGAAAACACCTCACACAAAACTAGACAACCTCATATCCCCCGTCCTTTAAACCCTTCTTATTTATTTTATCGGGTCCACCCAAAATCTGACCAAAATAACATCAATTTTCTTATTCTACTAGAGATAACGAGAAGAACTTTAGTTTTATGTGTTTGGTTCTGTCTTCTATAATATATCTTACTCTAAGTCAATTTGAGCAATATACAAGCACCATTTTCTTCACAAATTATTGTTGGCACATCTATGCTTAACGGTAATTTATATATAGGCACTTTAGATGACAGATAATAGACTACAATCATATCATATAACCTTGACTTAAGCAGGTCAATATTTTGACATCGCATCCCTAATCTCAATAATTAATTCTTTTTTAAAACTGTTGGAGTTCAATTAAATAAGAACAGAAGATAAAACAAGTAAAGGCCAAACGAGATGTTAAAATAGTCTGAACAATTTGATTTGAAAGATAAAAGAAATTAAAAAATATAAAGAACAATTAATTACTTGAAACACCGGTTAAAAAGAATAGAGTAGTACTACACATCCCAAATTTTTTATCCTAAATGATCTTGAAGGTCCCCTACTTCTCTTGAAAACATAGTTTCCTGATATTTTCATGAAACACAATCGCTTTGGACTAGGATTATAATCTTATACTTACAAATACCCACAAAAATATATGAGAAAATTCATTCTTAATTCACAAACCCTGGCTTTCTCGAATAAATTTGCTTAGTTTTCTTTTGTGTCTATTGTTCCTTTTCTTTTTATAACCAATCTTACAATAACGATGGTGGTTCCCGAGATGCCGGAGAGTTTCCAGAACAAGATTGACGAGATGGATGGTGGTTCAAACGCTGTGCTTATGATTCAGAAAGAACTGAAGCTTAGTGATGCGAGCTGTGCACATGGCCGATTATCCACGCCGGATGAGGAGGAGAGACTTGTTCATCGATTCCAGCTGATGAAGGTTAACCTGATTGAGCCATGTGTAAGAAATGTGACGGATGTGATCTTGAAGTACTGGAACATGTTCAATATGTTCATTCTAGATTGGCAGAAAGAGCAGGTCGTGATGAATGCTGAGAATGCTATATTACACATGGAACGATGATACAACTCTATGCTTTTAGACTTCAGAGTAATGATTATCTTTGTTTTGCTCTTGTTAATTAATTTCTAATTAATGTATTATGTGATTATAATATATATATATATATATATATATATATATATATATATATATATATATATATATATATATATATATATATATATATATATGTTATTACGTTTTGATAAAAATTTATTTAGGCACCTTGGTGGAGGATTGAAAGTTTAAGTGGGAGAGATTGACGAACAAACAGAGATTTTCGGATGATAATGTGACAAAATGCATTTAAAAATAAATCTCTCTTCTAAAATTTGACAAATTTCTAGTAATGATATAATTCTGTTAGCCTTTCTTTAATGATAATGTATAATTCAACACTTCTTTTGAACGCTTAACATAAACAACCCATTTGATGACTGATTAGAGAATCCTAATTAATAACAATTTTTATCACTCAAGTCGTTGACCGCTTGACCAAAACAATTATGCCGTCAACAGATATCTAAAATAATAATTATATGTTTAATTCCATTAACCATACTTACGATTCTGTCTCTTGTTTCCATTCTCATTACAACAATCTTTAACATAATGGTTAATGCAAAACGAACTACGCCAACAGCTTGTTTTCGATTCATTTTTTCTTTCCCAAAATTTTATTTGGGTTAAGAAAAAGATGCAACGCACACACACCTACATATAGGGACGTGTTCAAGAGACGCAATTTTAAAAATAAATTCCTAGCCATCGGATCATACTTATTTTAATGGTATGTGTGTGTTGCGGGCACCGTTCTGAGATGGCCTACGGAGGTTGTGACGAACCCTGAGAATGCTCTCAAACCTGGAACCATGGTGCAGCTCTGTGCTTTTAGACTTGAGACTAATAATGAGCTTTGTTTTGCTCTTGTTAATTTAGATCTCGCTAATTCGTTAGTAGATCGATTCAGATTATTAAGTACTAATTAATGTAGTCTATTATATAATATTCATGAAGATCTCGAGTTAATTAGTTATTTGATTTCGTAATTAAGTGTGCGAGCGTGGTTATGGTTTCAGGTAATTGGATTTGTAATGTCTTATTTGATGAAAGAACTTATAACAAGTTACAAGCATATATATATTCTAGTGACTTTGTGCATGCAATTTAGTCAAAGTTTAAATGGGCAAGATCGACGAAGAAATATGATATAATAGAGCTCACAATCAGAGCGAAAATAGACAAGTGCTAATTTCAAAGCTCACTTGCTGGGAGTATAAATTGAAAATAAATATATTCCCTATGACAATGTGATAAAATGTATTAAAAACTCAAAATAGACAAATTCTAGTAATGATATTATTCGATCTTTTAGCCTTGCTTCACGGATTTAATATTAATATATACAATATTTATAGAGAGACGGAGAAAGGCAAAAACTAGCTGATGATACGTGACCCTAGCTATTTTATGATATCAAAGTTATTATTGGATATAATATCTTATTTAGTCCCTAGGAGAGAGGTTGAAGTAGCTAGTTATTACTATTAGTTCACATATTATAAAAACTATTAAAAAAAAAATTATCTAAAATGCTCTCATAAGGAACATTATAATCATAACCGAGATGCCGGAAAGATTCAAGAACATTTAAGATTGAAGAGATGGGTGGTTCGAAAGTCGTGCTAAGTCATTCAGAAACAACTGAGGCACAGTGAGACAACACTCCAAGACAATCGATTCTCCAGGCCCGTCAAACAGACAAAGAATAATTTTCTTGAGCCAGAGGAGAAGGAGAGACTTGTTGACAGAAACAAACCAATGGAGCATGTTAAATTCATTAAGCCATGTCTAAGTTAGGTGACGGAGGCGACATTGAGGAAATGGGACTTGAATAAAAACAGTACTTACAGTATCATTACCACTTGGTATAAACAGTTAATATCGAGTTATTAGAATTGGGACTACGGATCTGATCTTCTTGGTTGCTGCTGCTGCTGCTGCTAAAGGGATTCCTCGAATACGTGCTTAGCATTGTTGTTATATCACTTCTTTGCTTCTCTTTCGGTTGCATAGGAAAAGGTCTATAAAAACCCTTCCTTGCCGCTTTCTTTCATACAAGTCCTTTACTTGCGCTTCACGGTACTAGGTGCCCCCCCTATATTCTCTTGAAATTAACGGCAATTTCTTGATGTTTTATTCGTACTAGGATTATTATTTACTACTTTATAAAATTAATTCAATTAGGACAATGGAGAGAAAATACAGTGCAATTGCAATAAACTGTTTGTTATTACATAATTTCAAATTAATTTAACTTCCAATTAATTTACATAACTTGGCGCCAAAATTGGTTAAAGGCCTCCATCACTCCAAACCACCATGATATAAATAAAAGTCAAAGGTAATTTGAAGTAAACCCAGTTGCATCAGGACAATATTTCCGAATAATAATCTGAGTATAATTAGATTTACTACTCTCCACCTTATTTTAGAATTAGGAAGCACATCTAGCTAATTAATTTCATGGACTTTTTCTGAAACCCAATTTGTGCGGAACTAGGATTACTGATTTTTTACCTAACTATGAATACCCGCCAACATACGAAAAAACTCCAGAATTATCATTATCAATAAACAAACCCTAGCTTCCAATTATGATGATTCCCGGTGATGATGGAGGGTCTTTTGAGCGTCTTGTCAGAGAGGCAGATGAAGCTGCTGAAGGCAATGAGGTCCTGAAAGAGAGACTGCTAACTGAGAGAATCGTCAGAGAATTTGCTTACCGGCTAGTTGAAGTAAGAGCAGCAGCAGCAAGGGCAAATAATAAGTCCAAGAAAGTTCCCAGCTGGGGCTTCGATCATGTGCCTACAAGAACTAGAAGAGGGTCGTGCAGCTACAGCAAGCCCCCCCAACCCCAAGCCGATCACTATCATGATCATCGAAATAAGAGGAGATGCTTTGATCAAATCCATACCAGCAGCAGCGGCAGGCAACAACAATAATAATAATAATAATATTGTACAAGAGCAGAAAAAAATGAGAAAGGTCACTACAAAGGCTAATATTAATAAAAATAAAAACAGAACTGCCGCAACAGCATCACAAGAAGTAGTGGCAATAGCCGAGATGCCACGAAGATTCAAGAACAAGATTGAAGAGATGGGTGGTTCAAAAATTGTGCTAGTCATTCAGAAACAACTGATGAAGTCTGACACAGTAAAGCAAAACAATCGATTCTCCATACCCTTTAAACAAATAGAGAATAATTTTCTTGAGCCGGCGGAGAAGCAGTGGGTGGTTGATAGAGAAGAACCTATGGACAATGTTAGACTGATTGAGCCATGTCTAAATAAGGTGGCCGAGGTGACGTTGAAGAAGTGGGACATGAACGGTACTCCTACTTTAAATCTTATTACCACTTGGCATAAAGAAGTTGTGTGCAACGCTGCCAATCAACTCCAAATTGGATCAACTGTGCAGCTCTATGCTTTTAGGCTTGAGCATAATAATAATGAGCTTTGTTTTGCTCTTGTTAATTTAGATCTTGTTAATTAATTAATTAGTAGATTTAAAACAATAGATTGTATAGTAGTTTATTAGTCATAGCGCAACCAAAGATTAAGAAAACTTGATGCGATTTTCAATTTTTTTTTAACAAAAAAAAAAAAGATAGAAAAGATGGCTTTATATATGTTGAATTCCAGCAGTGTGCCATACCGTCACTTTCCACTGAGTTGTTATTATTATACAAAACCTAATTAAACTTCAACTTGCTTGAATAACGAAGATGTTAACTCATAATGTCATCATTTAGGTCACATACCATTACCACACACATACTTGTCAACCACAAGCCAATCTCATGCACATATTCCATACACTTTCATGTTTTGAATCGCATTGATCAAGTTTTCTCGTCAATAAATCAATACCCAACTCAAAATCATGACCTTACTCAACACTATTGAAGGTCATGGGAGGTCAGTAGGTCATGTTCATACACAAGCCACGCGCGGCCATACTCATTGCACTGTCTTTTGCATTAGCGGATGCTTCTGGTTCTGGAACGTCTGATCTCAATTGCTATGATTTGGTCTTTTATATGTATAGCATAATGAATGCTTATATATGCCATTTTCACTTCGCCTGTTTTCCTCTGTTTTTTTACCCTGCATTTCATTTGATTCTGGTACTGGCATTTGTTGGAAAAATGGGACTGTGCTAAATGTTTCAGTTTGTCTCACAATGGTCCGTTGAAGGCGTGGGAGGCCTCGTGGGATGACATCTCTCGGACTCAGACAAAGTTCAAGTCAAAGCCCAACATCTCTTATTATTATTATTATTAAAGGAATTTTCAAATCTGCATCAGCTGGGATCTTGATTTATATTACATGGCGCTTGTCTTGTGGATCTGCTTGCAGCAAATTTTATGAGTCCTAAATTGCAAACCAATTTCAAGTTGCAGCTTGGAGCTAGCTTTTCACAAGAAGCCAAAATAATTAACACCAGTGGGCAAAAAAGAATCATATGAAAAAGCAGAAATTTGGTAACAAAATGGTGAAATCACTTTTCTGAATTTTCACCGAAGATTAAGCAACATTAATGAAATAGTTACAATGCAATGTAACCCACTACTAAAAAGGGCCCAGGCCCAGCTCCAGCTCAGTAAGTATTCTTTTGCCTAAAGCATTTTATTATGAAATCTTCAAGTCCAAGCATCTTTCCTTTTGTCTCTTCTTTAAACAGCATATATTTTGACTATTTAACTATACTTTTTCTAATTTATTGTTTCAGGAGTTTTTTTTTTTTTTATTACGTGAAATTATTATTTAAATTACAACTCATATTATATGAGACTATAACTAACATTTATAAATCAGACTATTACTGAGATTAAATATTAATTCGTATGAAGCACTGTCCAGATTTTAAACTCTCTATAATATTCGAAAGTTGTCTACTCCACTCACATTTAGATAAAAAAAAAAACTACCTTCACTCAATTAATTGAAAAAAAAATTATCCATACAATGCGTAAATTGGGTAAGGGAGGCCAAAGGCCGGGTGGCTTTTGTTTCAGGAGTTAAACAGTATAAATATGGCCTAATTTATTGTATCTTCCTGTAGTTAAAGTGACATTCACATGAGCTTTTCCAAGCAGCAAATCATTTCCTCACTGCACCACATCGAATGGCAACTTCAAGGTCAAAAATGTTCACCACAAAGTAATTTTTTTTAAAAGTAGCTTTTACTCACTCTTACATAATTCATCTCTGAACTCGTTGCCAAAAAACACAAGCTCAGGAAATTCTTCTTAGCATGTGTGCAGCATTAAATCTGTTTTGGATGTTTTCATGATCTTATTACGAATCACAAAACTGGTAGTTACTCAAATAAGTGATCTAAAAGATAATAACTTTGATCAAAGATCTCCTGCAAAATTTGAATTTTCCTGCATAAATACAAATGGATGATTGGTGGTTAATAGACAAGAATAAGTGCTCACAATCTAAGTTGCAGCCTCAGATAGGTTACATATAAATTCTTTGTGTAGAAATAATTCACAGCAAATCAAAATACAATTTGAAGTTACCACAATACCACTCCTTTTCACGAAATTTAGATAAGAAGGGCAGGGAAAAAGAATTAAGGACAAGGAATCTCCATCACATACAAGAAACTCCCAGCCATGGGGAGTCACATTAAAAAGAAGGGGCGGGAAAAATGAAGGAAAAAACCCTTAAAAAAACCCTTAAAAGAAAACTAAACATAATACAAGCCTTTCCATTTTAAACCTATTCTGAAAATCAGATGCAAAAAACAATAAAGCAAACACAATAAGTTGCAAGATAGTATCCAATATACCTGCCTGCTAGTCAGGCTAAGTCAGGCCATAAAGTGATTTTCTTCCTCTACTTGGGGGTGGTAGCCTGCTTCTTCTTCAGTAAGCTTCCAAACTTTCGGATGAAAGGTTTCTTCTTCTTCTGCTGCTGCTGCTGTTGCTTTGACGGTGAGCTTCCGCCATTGTCGATGTTTTCTGAAGAAGATAGCCCATTAATCTGATCAACGTTTTCACTGCTCTCCACCTTTGAGTTTGTTTCCTCTTCGAAGGATTCCGGTTCTGGCTCTCTGTCTGGTGAAAGCTCCTTCTCAATCTTGCAGCTCTCCCACATCTTGAATTCAACTTCTACTGAATCGTCTTCTTTCTCTTTGCTTTCATCTTCCTTTAGCTTTCCATTGACATTCTCAATTTTGGGAGCAGCTAGTTCAACAGTCTCATCATTCATTCCATTTTTGTCTTCGTTGGAATTTTCCATCTTCTGTTCCTTGCATTCTTGCACTGGAACGTCCATTTTGGGCTTCTCTTCTCCTCTTGCATGTCCATTCTCTTCAGAGAATTCAATAACCTTGGGAAGGAGATCATAGTCTTTTTCACTGTCTGTAAGCTCACCGTTTTCCTCGGTTTGCTTCTTGGCCATAGCTTCTTCAAGCAAACTAGACAAATCTTCAACCTTTTTAACAGAATCCGCTTCTCTAGCTCGGAGGTCCTCATTTTCTTGAATGACACTTTGCAGCTCGGTTTCTTTGTCCAACAAACTCTCCTTCAGTTTCATGCTCTCAGCCCTTGCTTGCCCAAGAGTTTCCTGCAGATAAATCACCTCAGCTTCAACCTCCTTTAGGCTATCCCTCAGCTGAACTTCTTCCTCTTTTGAGGCACAAGCATCCTCCTCAGTTTCTTTTAGCAGGTTGACCAGCCTATTTATCTCTTTTTCTAGTGATGAGTTTTCTTCTTCAGATTTCTTTACACAATCCACCAAATGAAGTTCCTTTTGATCCCACTCAGCCTTGGATTTCTTGAATTCATCCTTGGCTTCTTTAATGGTATTTGTAAGAAGACCAATCTCATGTTTTGCATCATCAAGCATGCTTTCATACTTCTCATTTGTTGCTTTCAGGACTATCCTTAAATCTTCTATCTGCACCTCATAACTTTCATGCTCGGTTTGACTGGATAAAAGCTTTTCTTTGGCTTCCCTTGCTTCAACAGAAACTTCATGTAAGGCAGACGCTAAGCTTTCCATTGCCTTCTTGCTCTTCTCCTCTTCTTCCCTGGAATTTTCCAATTCATTTATGAGTATGTGTTTCTCTTCCAATAGGTTTTGAACACTAGACGCTGCAAGCTTCTCATTGTTCAAAGCCTGAGCTTTTTCCTCCTTCACAGTCTCCAGCTCAAGCTTCAAAGACTCAACCGTTTTTGCCATTTCAGAAGTTTCATTCTTCGCCGTACCATGCTTACGCTCCGATTCATCAAGATCCGCTCTCTGTCTTCCAATTGTCATTTCCAACAATCCCACTTTCTCTTTAAGAGCAGCAATTTCAGATTCTGCATCATGCAGTTTATCATTGTTACCCTCCAGCTGTCTCATGACTGAATCCAAGGACTCTGATGCAGATCTCTTCAACTTATGCGCTTCCTCAGCCTGCATTTCTAATTCCTCCACCCTGATTTTCCACTCCTCCACTAAATTACGAGCATAAGATTCAGCCATCTTTGCAGCCTCTAGCTCGATGTTAAGCTGTTCAATAGAAGCTTCTCTTTCCTTTAACTTTTTATCAGAAGTTTTAGATTTCTCAAGTTCTTCCTTTAAAGTATCAATCTCCTCCTCAAGCTTCAACACCAGCTCCTTATTTTTAATGGACTCTGTTTCATGCTGTGAATCAAGCAAGGCCTTCAACCGGGTCAACTCAGATGAGAGAATCTCCACCTTTTCAACATGAAGCTCAGCAATCTTAGTGGCATCATCAGCATGGCTCAATGCCTGGTTCTTTGCGTCAGTGGTCATTGCCAGTTCTTGCTTAATCCTCTGGAGCTCCTGCGTGGTCGACAAGAGAGAAGCTACATCCAAAGCATGTTGGTTCCTCACTGCTTCAACCTCTTTTTGCCATTCTTCTTCCTTTTTCTGGGATGCCTCAATTCCTGCCTGTTCCATTTCAACAGCCCGGAACTTCTCAATTTCAGAATTCTCCTCAGCACGCTTTTGAGCCATCAGAGCCTCTTGCAGTTTCTCATTTGCCTCTTCAGCAACTCTCCGTGCTTCTTTTAGTTCATCAACAGCTTGCACCTTCTCTTTCTCAATTAATTCTATCTTTTCTTTTGCTTTCTTAAGATCTTCCTGAACAAGATTCAATTGAGCCTGCAATTCGGATCCCTTTGCAAGCCGTGATTGGGGCTTCTAAAAATCAAAACCAAATAATAACGCAGATCAAAATTTGCATAAGTTTCAGTATAAAGACATGTTTGGTTCTGTTCCTAAGGACAATCTTTCATATCCAATATAACCAACAACCACTACGTTAAAGAAAATACATTTCGGAACCCTCTTTTCCTTCTGATTTTCATTTTAAGTTGGTGTGACATCAAAACTCTCACATTGACAAGCACGAGAGCTTTGTTCAAACGACAACCATTTCATGCTAGAATATCAATTTCCAGTGACCAAAGCAGCTTAATGGTCGTATTCCATACAAATAGATCATATTTAATCACAGCAATCCCAAACACTTTAATTTCATTTTCAAACTTTATGGGAAGTCCAAAATGACATTTTTCAAAACAAACCAAACAAACTCCAAATATTGAAAAGAAAAAAAAGGCACCAAACTTTATTGTCAATTCCTAGAACTTACTTCAGGTGGGGTAGCAGCCTTCACTGGTGGTGTAGCAGCCTTAGCTGATGGGGTCGTAGCAACCTTAGCTGGTGGGGTTGAAGCAACCTTGGGTGATCGACGCTCAATTGAGGGCTTCGAGTTAATAGACCGCGGGGATCTATCAATAGAAAGCCGAGAATTTTGCAGCGGTGAATGTGAATCAGTTTCTGGCTTAGTCACTCCCTTACCAGTTTTACTCACTTTTGGGGTAGCTGGTGAAGCTTTGCTAGGAGTTTCAGATAAAGCAGATCTGCTCAAGTTCAAAATATCGTCATTTATCTACCGAATCAGAATATACGTAAATATAACTCTTGCCAAAATTCAAAACAGAATCCAAGCACTATATCCGAAAATAGAAACTTTGCATACAATTTTAGTATCATAATTTAAAAGTATTTTAACAACACATCTTGTTCAAGAACAGATCCAACCCATTCAGGAAATCACAAAAGGAACACAAAAATTAAGATCAGGATTAAAAGTTAAGCATATTAAGGGAAACTCATATCGACAAACAAAATCAAAATCAAAATCAAAATTTGTTCCGGAGTTAAAATAATAGACTGATTACAGATAAAACTGAAGCAAAATTGTAACTTTAACAGAAAAAGATCCTAACCTGCAGATCCTACACAAATTAAGAACAGTCTTTTTTTTTTTTGTTCTTTTTTAACAAAAACAGGCAAAAAATGAACACAACCCAGATAAAGAAATTAAAAAACGGGAAAAAGAAAACCAGATCTAGACAGAAACAATGAGTGTACTTACTTGGATTTGGTTGCCATGACTGAGGTGATGAGATAAGAAAGCAGATAAAGAGGAAAGAGAGAACTTTAAAAATGTGTAAAATGCGAGAGTCGCTGTGTATGGCTACAGCTAAAATGCTGGCATTTTTGTAAGAGAATATAAGGACTTAACGTAAATGCGGAAGTGAGATTGTGAGTTCCAAGTTTCAGTTTTTGTGTTTTCAGATCATGGGTTTATGATAAAAGATTAAAAAATTTTGTTTTGTGCAACAACAAAAGCAAACACAACAATAAAGTTGAAGACTTTGAAGCAGTAAGTGAGGTGAGCGAGCCAAAAAAAAAAAAAAAATTTACAGCACAGAGAAAGGAAAAATGAAAAGACCAAATAATTTGGCTTGGTGTTTATGTCTCTGAAGTGGCTGACCAGAAACACAACACAACACAAGTTGCAGTTATTGTTTGTATCCCCCCTCTCTTAACACACTGTAGTCTCCCTCTCTCTGTCTTGTGTAAAGATAGTTTTTTTTTTTATTTTTTTAAAATCAAAATGTTATTTGTAAGGTGGAGTGAAGGGAGGAGGAAGTGGTGAAAGTACAAGAATGCCCCTGGACGGTTCTTTATTTGTACTGACAAAGGCAAATTGGCACAACTTTTTCAGAGACAATAGAGACTGAGAGGTGTGCATTTCTACCTTCTTAGGGCACCACCCTGCTTTTCAGGAAGAGGGAGATGGAAAAAAATGAAAAAAAAAATAATAATAATAAAGACACATGGTTGTTTCCATGTAAATATGTGCCCTCTTTCTCTATTTGAATCATTCTTTTCTTCTTATCTATACAGTGTTACATGTTTTTACAAAGACAATGTCATCTTACAAGTTATGCAGTTCTTACAACACCTCGAGAGAGGTGTTGCTAGGCTGTAAGGCACAGCAGCAACAACTTAGCAATTACCTTCTTTTATATATATATATATATATATATATATATAAAATGTCATTCTAATTTTATTTCAGTTGAAACATTTCTTTAATTATTTTATTAATTACCTTAAATATTGGTATAATTACTCCTTTAATTTAATCATCTTAGGCTACACCCCAAACTATATTAATCTGTATCACTTGGATCATCGAAAATAATTGTGACATGGATAAATTCTTATAACTTATTGTCGTGAATACATGATTTTACAAAAATGTAAATAAAATTTTCACGAATTAAATTGATGGATAAAAGTGAAAAAGAAATATTAGGAAGAATTTTTGAAGTAGTGATCCACTTTAAAGTAATCATTGCCGGTGATCTAACAGTACATGATTAAAAGGGGGAAAAGGGGAAAAGAAAAAAAGATTTTCGACATTACTCAATAGATATAAGAAACAAAGCCCTAATCTTAATAGACAAGATTTAAGCGTACGATCAACTTTGAAGTCCCAAATTTGACCTCAAGACAAATTTAATTATTTATTAAAAAAGTCAGCATTAACAAAAATCACAACCTATATGGTGGATGATGTGGCCGAATCCCATTTGCTTTACATGGCGTAACAAGCAATTTTGATTCGTAATTGGACATGAAAAAAGAATTAATATAACAAATATTTTGGTAAGGTGAGAAGCTGACTAGCAACCAACAAACCTTGTAGCATATTTCTTCTAATTGTAGCAATTTTCAATAATCATCACTTGCTATTAGGTATTTAGGTGGGACTTACCCTAAATAGAGATTGAACAAAAATCTCAATGGTAATAATGATTTATAATCGCTTCATGCATGCTTTATGGGATTTGGCAGCTCACTATCTTATCTTTTGGAATAACTATATCTAACTACCATATATGGATCTATCTCATTGTCAAAATTAGTAATCTACTCTTATACATTCATTACTAAATTCAATAGGTTGCTTAAGCTTAGGCCAACAAAACCCTATGGTGTTCTTATTAGGCAGTTCAAGTGATAACATACATATTTGATTGTTCAGTTATAATAAAACAATCAAATACGTATATATATAGATAATTTTGTTATAGCTTGATTTGAATATTTGACAGTATATATTAACCGATAAAATATATCTTTTTGAGATGGGACATTTACAAGAACAAGTAATTAACTAAACTGACAAATTTAATCACTATTTATTTGAATACGTAGCCAAATTCTCACGGCAACTTGGATGTTAATTAACTTCTCTCTTTCTATAGTAATCATTCTATTGCATACATCTTAGAGAAACGATAATGTGCTTGAATATTCCTCTTCTTTTCTTTCTTACCAGTTTATTATTATTATTATTATTATTATATTATTATTATTATTATTATATTATTATTATTATATTTTCCCTCATAAAGAGAGTGTAGAATCATGTGTTTCAACATCTTTTCAATTGGATCAGTAAAACCCATTGACGTTAAAGAGGTTTAAAGTTTAAATTGCTTGCTTGAGTAATTAGGTAGATAGTTAATTTTCATCCATGCAATACTTTAAAAGATCTCCTAAAAAAAAAAAAAAAAAAGATATATATATATATATATATATATATATATATATATATATATATATATATAATATATATATATATATATATATATATATATATATATAGAAATTCATTAACTCTCCCACTTCTTCGAGTACTGTCACATTCAGATATAATTTTGGCTTAATGTGGACCATATTGGAGAGAAGCCAAACAGAGATGCCATAACATAAGAAACTGTAAATTTAAAGGGCGCAAAATGTAAATTTATTAAAAAATAAAATAAAACGTGTAAAAGAAAAATAAATAAATCAATAATGTAAGGGCATGAACGTGAAATTAAAAGTGAAGCGAGTAAAGGGGATTATTAAAATTAAAAAAAAAAAAAAGAGAGTAAAGGATGGATAATAATCTTATGTGGCAGGAAACATGTGACATAATCAATCATCAAACAACCAGGGGGCCCCACGTGCATGGACTCCTCTAAAGCCCTAAATCATTCGCTGGATGCTCGCGGGGTCTAAAATTATTTTAAAATAGAAATTAAATCAGAAAACAAAATCATAACAACTGCTTCAACAGTTTAACTCTATGGTGTGACATCGCAATTGTAAAGAACAATTGACTGAATTATCTTCTTTTTTTTTTTAACTAAACATATAGTTTATATTTATGTTCACTGAATTATACAGAATTAATTTATTTTTTGATATCACATAGTAACCACTTACAAAAAATAAAAAATAAATTGTTCATTACATTTAATAATCAAACAATTCAATCAACCGAATATATCATGGAGCATTGATAAATGAAGTTATAGATTTATATAAGAAAAAAGATATTCAAATGAAAAGTATGATAAAATTTAGAGAAAAATCTCATTTGAAAATATTATCATAACCTGATACTGATCAGGTCCTTAATTTTTCCAACTTTAATATTTTAAGCTTTGATTTTGAAGTAATTATAATTCTATAAGAAACACAATTAGTTGAGTGTACTCGAATACAAGATCTATGAATATCGGTTTTGATCAGCACAATCACAATGAAGAAAAACTTGAGTATATGTTCCAGAGAGGAAGAGATCATTATACAAATTAAAAGTCATTTGTGTAAATCTTAATTATTGCACCGCATGCATGGTTAATGACACAGATAAATCTTGTTTAGTAAACTAAATCTCCTTTGGGATTGGTTCAAAATTGTTGAAAATCTTGGGATTTGGCTGCCGCTTGCTAATTGAACCAGATTTGACTTGGTTCCCATTGTCCTGCCAGCCTAACTTCTTATGTTAATTGCTAATTTAATCTAAATTATAGACCAACTTTAAAAGAGTTTCTGACCAGCCAACAATTATGCTAATAAATATACACATAACTCTTAGAAGAAAAAGCAAAAAAAAAAAAAAAAAAGCTTATTAATAATGTGAAGCCGATGATATAACGACTCAATAACATATGCAATCAATCCACATGTCTACCACATGCCATGTCCCAGCTTTAATTGAATTATGCTTTTACCATATGCCGATAAATGAATTTGCTTTTTTTTTTTTTTTTTGCCCTTTTGGATGTTTTAAACTTTAATGGATCCGTATTGGCATTTTTTTTTTCCTTTAAGAAATTTGAAATTTATGTTTAATCGATTGAAGATAAAATTTGGAAATTTATGACACACTAGGGGAGTGAGATTATACTCCATTAGTTCATTAAATGTTTAGCCAAAGTGATCAATCTCATTACTATTTTAATTTTCTCATAATTAAACCAATGAAGACCCAGAAAAAAAAGAAAAAGAAAATTGTGTTATCATATATAAAGGCAACTCATCAACACCAAAACCAAAAAGATGTAAATCATACTAAATTAATGCCACAGATAATCAAGTTAACAATAGAGAATTAAACAAAATCCAAGTCAAGAATGAAGACAAAATTGCTAATCTGAAAGAAAGAAAAAAGAAAAGAGATAAAATCCAAACAACTGTCAAGCACATGGCGTGGGATCAAGATGTACAGCTGAAAATTGCAGAGTAACAAAAGATGATTAATATTGAATAAGGTCAAGGAAACACAAGATGTACCACCACCACCATCTTGATGTGGCAAGCATGCCCTTTGATTATTCCTCTGCCAGCCACACTCTACCTTTCACATTTTCGCATATCAAACTCATGCAAACAGTTATGGACTTGTCCAATTGCAGGCACTGAGGCACATTACCTGTTTTGGTTTTCGAAAACGACTCCGCAGCATGCATATGATATGTGACTACGGGTTCATACCTCTCAGATCATCATGTGAAATTCACGTCAGATCAACCCAAGGGGCAAAAGAGAAAAAAAAAAGGTTGAAAGTTGAAAATTTAAGAGATAAAGACTTGAATTGTATAACTGAAGAACAGCAGGGAATGATGTGTGTCAAGGGAGGAGACATGGAGATATCTAGAAATTTAATGTACATTCAAGATATAGGTGATTAGGAAGAGAATATTACATCAATCATCATCATAGGAGACATGGACGCTGGTGGTGCAGCCAGAGGTATCAGGATCCTCGACCCCACAGCAGTCGTAAAACTTGGCAGTATAAGGCAGATCATGAATCAAAAGCATGAAATTAAACATCAACTGACTGAGCTCTGTCCAACACTCAGTGTGATGAAAAGCATTTACGAACAGATAGTCTCAGAATCCACTTGCAAGGAGACATTTTTATTCATTTTAAACAAGGGAAAATGCAAGCTATTACATTCATTAATTAGTTTATATCAATATTTCAAATTGTCTGGACGTTTCTGCAATTAATGTTTGCCAGCAGGTTTTTCTTCAACAGCAGCAATCACAAATAAGGGTAAATAACCTGAAAATACATTTCCATATGGAAAATTTACAGTGCATCTCTCGCTCTCTCTCTCCTCATGGAATATTCGTAGGTTTTTCTCCCTCATACTAGTTTTGTTTCCATTTTTCCATAAAACAAGAAGACCGCTGTCATTTATTCTTGATTTGTAATCAACCCAACAATATTGCTCTTGATGGGGCACTGATTATTTCGCACTTGCTCTACAGCATGTCAATTTTACCAAAACTCCAAACTCATTTCAATAATTTTTTAACCAAAACAATGGTCTTAAAAATGAACAATTTATTTAATTACTAGCACATATTATCGAATCTAGGACACTATAAGAAGATCAAGTCAACAATCTGCAGACATCCCTAAATGCTATACAATATATAGGATGCACTCCATTGAGTTCTCCAAAGACTTCTTAAAATTCAGTTACAGTAATGTGTGTTGATGTAGAAAGATTGTTTACTACATGGTTCAGTACAGTAATTTGTTTCCATATCACTGTTAAATAATTAAACGGCAGTATTCATTCCTTCAAAATGTCTAAAACTATAACAATTGCAGGGATGGGGCAAACTTTGAGTATTTCTACCAGTCTCAGACTCCCTATCTTGGAGCAAAGCATCATATGTTCAGTGGTTTGGGAAATTAAATATATTGGCTGGACCAAGCAATGGATCTCGGATATAGCATCCCGAGGGGATCCTAACAGAACAAAGCACTGATTTTGGCGAGATTCTTCAACAACCAACCCAAAAAGGTGGGGGAAAAAAAGCGCACTGACACACAAATTCTACAATATCAAGGGGAGTCCAAAAGTAGTAATAGTGTTGCAAGGAGTCTAGTGCAGCATTATAATGCAAAAGAAGACCTTATAAAGGAAAAGTGAAAATAAAAAATAATAATAATAACAAACATCAGAAAGTAGACTGAAAACTTAGGAAACAAGTAGAAAATTCCAGCTTTCAAATTTGTTATCAACAGTCCAACTCAAAAAAAGAGTTGCTTTAACTTTGCAGTACAATTACTCATCCTACCTACCTATTGAGGTTTCTTCAACATGCAAACAGTACTACCATCTACCATCTTACAGACAAGACCTATCTGATAGACTCTAGACAGAGAAAATAATGAACCAAATTCTATGTATGAAATGGTATCTCAATGGTAAGAGCAGCCTTCTTAAGACTCAGGTCATGGATTCGAGTCTCACTAGCGCGCGTGTGTTATATATTTAAAAAAAAAAAAGTAGACACAGAAGATTGATGCAAAAATATTTAGACTTATTATCAATACAAAACGAAAGGCCATCAATAGTTGTTGTGCTTGTGGCAAATAGCATTTTGCGATTGAAACCACTATAACTGCAACAGAACCTACACTACTCCATTGTTGTACAACCATCCAATGATATTATGCGATGTGTGCATTTATTTACTGTAATTATCAATTTGTATGACAGTTTTCAAACTACACTACTCCATTGTTGTACAACCATCTAATGATATTTATGCGATGTGTATATTCACTTATGGTAATTATCAGTTTGTCTGACAGTTTTCAGAATAAATATAAACATGACTAGACTTCATTAGAACATTGTTCGGATGACTCTCAGCATGAGCTCCTGAAAACTTAACCAGCAGCAGGCTAATGGCACAATGAACAGCATCTAATTATTGCCATGGTACATCAGCATATATAAATCATCCAATAATAACCAACCCAAATGAAAATTAACAAGCTAAAATGAATCCCCAACAAAGTTGATTACTTGATACCCAGTAAAGCAAAGAATCCTAAACCGGATTCAGTTTGATTCAACTTCTAGCCCTAGCTGCCATGAATTTATTTATTTTTCAGAATTCTTTAATGATAACATCCACGAAAGAATGCAAAAGAATCAAAAGGGTATATGAAATTATTGTTAAAAAAAAAACTGAGAGAAAGAATCAGATTGAAGAAAAGGGTATGCGAAATGATGATCAGAAGAGGGATGCGGTACCTTTTTTTGGTAGTCGTGACGACGGCAAATGAAGAAGAAAAGCATGAAAGCGGCATGAAGAGGGCTGTTTGATGAAGCTACATAATAACGACGTCGTTTAACAGAAAAAATTTATCCATACCATCGAGGGTTTAATCAAGATTTATCTATTTTTTTTAAATCCTTTTAATCAAAATGACAATTTATAGCACTAATAATATATGAATTAAATAATTTTGCATTATAATAAATAAATGTTTATAGCTATAATCTTTAAATTTCAAAGTAATATTTAATAAATATTATAAATGGGAGCCTCTATGTTACAGCAGCTGCAACTTGCAGCCGCTATAAATTTGAATGAACAGTATTTACGTGGAATTACTATTTACTTAAATTTTCATAAATAACTGTAAGTTACAATTGCTGAAACTTAACAAAAGTCATTATAAATTTACAATCACGAAGATAGGATTTATTTTAGTCAAATAAAAAAAAAAACAATGTATGCATGTATGTGTGTGTATATATAGTAGTTTTGATCCGCACGATTTTAAAATTCTTTAAGACGTTTCTGTATTTTAAAATTTCGAATTCAAATATATATATATATAAAATATATATATATATATATAGGGAGCTGCTAAGTTACAGCCGGCGTAACTTACAGCCGCAAAATTGCGTAACCGTGGTTACTGTTCACGCACAATTTTTGCGGCTGTAAGTTACGCCCCGGCTGTAACTTAGAAAAATCCATATATATAGATTATATTATTTTGGATCAGCACAGTTAGAATGAGTGCAAGTTGCGTATCCACTTTAAATAAGAAGAGAATGTAATACAAAATCTTTAATCTCAATTCGGGAATGATAAGCAGCCCTTTTGCAAAACTCCAGCGTCTTCAATTAGAGCCACTGGACGGTTTGAAGAGCATCCACTGGAAGCCCTTGCCTCTCCCACATCCGAAAGAAATGGAAGTTGATAATTGCTATTTGCTTAGAAAGCTTCCGCTCGATTCAAATAGTGCAAAGGGCCGCAGAATTGTTATTCGTGGAGATGAATACTGGTGGAGCAGGCTCCAATGGGAGGATGAAGCCACTCAAAATCCCTTTCGTCTCTGTTTCCAGTCTCTTCCTTAATGGAAAGAAATGGAAGTTGACGACAGTAAACGGTGATTGAACCTTGTGTTCTGGTGAGTGCTTTTTCTTAAGATTCCAGTTCTTTTGTTTTCTTCGCGTGAAAGTGAAACACTGTGACTGTGTCATCATATCACTTCGTATGCATTCCATTCTGACATCTTAATACGCGGTTGTGTTTTAGTTATAGAATTTATTTGAGACTCAAACTTGTCATTCTTGTGCTTATTATGATGGATGATTGATTATAAATAAATCCATACGCTAAAATCTCTTCACAGTGATGCTCTATATTTATAATGATAATTTATATAAAAGTAGTTCTTAAGTAGTCATAAAAATTCTTAATCTTAATTCGGGTAAATTATAAATAATAATAAACTCTACATTATAATAAGTTTTTTAGTTCCTAACTTAAGTAACTTGCCTCCACATAATAATAATTATATGTATATTGAAAAAATATATTTGTTACTTTAAAGATTTAATATTAAAAATTTTTTTAAAAAATTATCAGAGACAATTATTTATTCTTTAGAATTGTTATCACATCTTTGAAATTACCTCCACATAATAATAATTATTTGTATATTGCAAAAATAACTCGATACTATAAACACCTTATTAAAAGCCAAAATATTTCTGAGTACCCAAACATGTTTAGAGCTTCATAGAATTGATACGATCCAATAGTTATTTATTAATGTACTTATTTTTATATTACTTACAATAAGAGTAGTTAAATCAAAATAATAATTTTTTAACTAAACCTCTACTAAGTTTTAATCTCCTTATAGTAATAAAATTAATTGACGCCTGAGTATTGCGAAGTTTTACTGTAATCTAAAATGCCTTCCTATTATAATTGTTTGGATGGAAAATTACCTTTACCCCCTTGCTTTTGGCGTAATTTTCAATCGCCTCATTAATTTTTTCTCAACTAAAACCCCTCTATGGTTATTTCTTTCCTGATACAAGTTTGGGTTGATTCTTGATTATTTACTAACACAATATAAAATTGATAATTTGAGCTTAGTTGTCTAACGTTTTGAAAAAATATGTAACCCCCCAAATCATCATCCCTTGTTTTATTATCATTCGCAATTTTTAAATAAACTAAAAGGTAATTTAGTCTTTCATAAGTTTGTCAAAATTTTGCAAACAAGTATCTGTCAAAGTAGCATTACTCTTTACTTCAGATGTGGGAAGGCAATGGCTTCCAGTATATGCTCTTCAAATTTCCTAGACCTACTAATTCCAGAAGTTGGAGTTCTGCAAAAGGGTTAAGATTTACAATCCCTGGAAAGTTGGCCATAGCACCACATGTTGAATTCATGCCAGATCAACCCCAGGAAAAAATAAATAAATAAATATTCAAAATTGAAGAGATAAACTGATGAAAGACCTGAATTATATAATGGTAGAACAGTGGGGAATGATGTGTGTCAAGGGAGGAGACATGGAGATATCTACAAATTTAATGTGTAGTTACAAGCGATAAGGAGGAAAATATTATGTCAATCATCATCATAAGAGACATGGAAGCTGGTGGTACAACCAGAGGCATCAGGATCCTCGGCCCCGCAGCAGTCGTAAAACTTGGCAGCATATGGCGGATCATCAGGTCCCAATTCATAGTACCTTCAATGAATCAAAAACATCAAACATCAACTGGCTGAGCTCAGTCCAGCTCATGTTATGGAAAGCGAGATATGAAAATATAGACTAA
The DNA here is from genome assembly GCA_030449075.1 of Murraya paniculata. Lineage (NCBI taxonomy): Eukaryota > Viridiplantae > Streptophyta > Magnoliopsida > Sapindales > Rutaceae > Murraya > Murraya paniculata. The sequence continues at coordinate 2,775,401 of JAEVFN010000036.1, read as the reverse complement.
AATAAACTTATTTTTCCACATTTTAAACAAGCTAAACTGCAAGCAATGACAGCCGTTAATTAGTTACTGATCAAAATTTGCGCAACCCGTACTCAAACACAAATCCTACAATATCAAAGAGGGTCTGTAAATGTAAGCCCATGTTTGGTTGGAAGAAATGGTAGGAGAGGTGAGGAATGGAAAGGAAAGAAAGGGAGAGAAAATGGGTGAAAAAGATGATCAATCTCATTTTCATTGTTTGGTTGGACATGCAATTTGTTTTTCTCCCTTTATTTCTTTCCTGTCTCCTCCTTTCCTCTTCTCTCCTCTCCTTTATTTTTTGAAACCAAACATACCATAACTTTATTTTAGTTTCCCTGAAAGTAGTGAGTGATTAGAAGTGCCTTGCAAGGAGTCTAATCTTGTGTACAGGCATTACGATGCAATAGAAACCTAATGAAGAAACATTAAAGGAAATGAATAACGAATCTCAACAAGTAGATTTTGTGTGAACTAAAAAATCCAGGAAACAAGATCGAGAAACTTTCAGCTTTTAGCTTTGTTATCAACAGTTCTACTTCTTAAAATTCTGTCTCCTTCAGCCCAGATATTTGAAGGCAAACAAAGAGGTGCTTTTGCCACACAGAACAACTACAAATCCCACCATAACTGAGCTTTCTTCAATATGCAAACAATACTACCACCTATGGTTTACTCATACCACAAGAAAAACAGAAGATTAATGCAAAATCAGTTGATCTGTAAGTACAACATGATATGCCATCAGTAGTTATGGTGCTTGTGGCAAATGATGTTTTGAGGTTCGCAGTTTAGCACCTCTGTATAAGAGGAATAGTACTCGAGTTGTTGTACAGCCATCCGAAGATATTATGTGATGCATGTATTAAATGTAATTATCAACTTGTCAAGCAGTTTTCAAAAATAAATATATACATGGCCGGACTTCATTAGACTATTGTACGGATGGCGCAGTGAAACAAGCCTCAGCATGAACTCCTGAAACAATTAACCAGCGGGCCAAAGAAATAATTATTTAACAGCATCTAAGTATTGCCATTGTACATTAGGATTTCTAAGTCATCCAAAAATAAACAAAGCCCAAACTAAATGAAAATCGATACATGGAAAAATAACAAATAAAATGAATGCCCAGCAAATCTAATTGCTTGATACTTTGCAAATCAAAGAATCCTACTAAACTGGACTGGACTCAGAGTTTCATTCAATTCCTAGCTGCTGTTTGAATTTTATTTTTTTTAAGATTTTTTTTTGTAATGATTAATAACATCCAATAAAGAATGCAAAAGAATCACAAGGGTACATGAAAGAAAAAAAAAAAACAAAAAATCAAATTGAAGAAAAGGGTATGCGAAAAGCGAAATGATGATCAGAAGAGGGACTGGGGTGGGTACCTTTTTTGGTCGTCGTGACGACGGCAAACGAAGAAGGAAGGGTGAAAGCGGCAAGAAGAAGAGCTGTTTGATGAAGCTGTGTACGTTTGCTTACACCTCTTACACACCTTCTCCTTCACTTTCTCAGTCTCCATTTCTTGTGTGTGATTTTTTGAGGGATTTGCGATTGCCGCTCCGTATATACCTCAAAGCTTTAAAGTTTGCGTGCGCCGGTCAGGTCGAAAACATAGACGACAAGTCGTCTCCGATTACATGAACCTTTAAATGACATGTTGATGTGGTAACACTTTTCCGGACTAATAGAATATTCATCGGCTGTCGCTTAATCAAGATTTATCTTTTTTTTTTTTAAATAAAAAAATAAGTAAATTTTTTAAATCGAAGATGAAAAATTAAATCACTATTACTAAGGTTCTATTTGGTATAATTTTTTAAATAAAGTAAGTTTTTATAAGTAGAACTTTCATAAAAAAAAATTATAATTATTTGATTGTTAATAGAAATTTTTATGAAAAATTATAAAATTACTTTAATAAGTAAATTATTTAAATTTATGTTATAAAAGAAATAAAATAAGATTATAAAATAATTAAAAAATATTTTAAATATTTTAATATTTTAAAAACACTTTCAACTTCTACTGTTAAAAGCTCAAAATTTAAACTTTTATTAATAGAGACAAAATAATTTATTTAATTTTTAAACGTTCTCTTTAAAAAAAAAACCAAACAACTACAAAAAAAATTTAAAATTTTTTTATAAAATTAAATAAACACTTATAACCATTAAATAAGTCATACCAACTAACACTAACATTAATTGAATCAAATAATTTTTAATGTATTTATAATTAGTAAATGTTTCTAACAACAATCATCAAATTTTCAAAGAATTCTTTAATAAGTGATCAGATAAGTTTTACCATCACGGATATTTATTTTAATCAAATCATAGGAAATAAACTGCCTTTTGGGGGCATACAGTACACAATCAATGTTTAATTTCGGGCTAATTATATGCATTTCTCCTAAAAATATTGAGAATTCATTTTGCAATTTCAAAAGAATAAATGATAATAACGAGCCTGCAAAGCCAGCTTCAGTCGGCAGCAACAGCAGAATACAGAATGAACAAAAACAGATATATATGCGCTCTAAGTAGTTTTTACATCAAAAGTCAATACAGATGGTATCAATTTATTCCTCATCTCAGAAACAAAATAAATTTCCGAAATATGATAAAAATCAACTAATTCTTCACAGTATTGATAAATAAATAAACAACCTAACCAGCCAAACTGGAATCAAATCATTACAAGCATTTCCTTTGTAAACAATATTGGACCCCTTAGAAAGAGAATTCAGGCCTGCAAAAAGCTCGCGTACTTTGTGCCTAGGAAAAGCCTTTGGATGCAGAGTAAGGCGTTTTTGGTAACCTCAGTATTCTCATGGTTCATCAATTTCATCACCCGTTCCTTGGCTTTGAGGTCTGTCAGAATGACACGCCCAGCTGGATGATACTGGATAAACTGTGAGAGATCGAAGCAAGCGACAGCGAGAGCTCGTGGATCACTGGATGTATCCAAAATTGTTAAGAGGACCCTCAGAATCTGAGAGAGAAGATTATACGTTATTATTGCAGAAATCTTGTATTTCATTATACAAAATGATGCAGAATGAGATGATACAGATATTAGCAGGAGTCATTCAGTGAAGTTAAAGCAGAAAAAATGAAAAATAAAAACTACGAACACCATCCATGGGGAAAAGTAATACCTGGAAATCATTTTCTTCAAAGTTTGTGATATTATCACGCCAGAATAGGGGATCTTTGTGCATGGGAGACCAGTCGAGATGGCCAAGGAGGACTTCTTGCTTGTACTTGTCGAAGGAACTCAATCTCTTAATATTATCCTTCAAACCTTCTTCCAGTTGATTCAGACCCTCCAATAAATCCTAAGAAGATATTGAAATCTATTATATGTAAATACAGCAAGATGAAGTCAACATTGTGTTTAAGGTTAAACAAAATTCAGCAACAGTGGTCAAGACTCATTCTTGCTGGCACTATTCAGGAGCCGCCCAAACTCAATCTAATATCATGCATTATAAGTTTGATGGCTGAAATCTTACTTTTATGTTGGATACCAAGACTCCATGAAAGCAGTATACGGCTTCAGCTCATCATGAGGAAAATGAGTCGAGCCTTGCCAAAATTGAATGGTTCAAGGCCAAAAAAATATAAGGTGATATAGAAGGCACAATTAATTAATTTAACATTGGTCAGGTGACAGGTGCTTGAGAATTAAATAAAGCAGGCATTTGTCAGCCATTATAGGTAGCATTGTCCTAGGATAAATGTCTTAAGTTGTCAAAGATAGTATAGGGCTGCACAAAAGTAGTCAGCACTTTCACCAGCCAGAGCTTCAATCAAAGAGTGGAGGGAAACAAAATTATTCCATGCTGAACAAATGAATAATAGAGGGTAATGGTATCAAAATCATAATTCAATGGCCGACCCCAAGCATGGGGTAAAAAGACTTCGGTGAGCATACCTTCTATCAGCAATTATGCACCAAAACAACTCTAATATACATATAATGAACAAAAATAACAATAGGTTTTGTCATCACACAAGCAACTGACTATTCTAGCACACCATACTTAACAGAAGCCGAAGTAAAATTTTAATTCATATAAAATGATTACCAAATGCACCGATTCGTAGCAAACAGCGCTATCAACTCCTTTAATTTTATGCGATCTATTAACTAAATAATTATGTAATCAGCCAAAAAAGAAAAACTGAAAATAGCCAGGAACTCCTCTTACCTCATCACTCCATGCTTGTGCTTTCAAACTTTGAACAACTTGAGGAAGTCCAAGGTCTATCATCTGAGCAGCAAAATTACCTTTGGGGAGCAAGTTCCTAAGGATCAAGACCACCACCCTGACAACCTAGCAGGATATGCCTATCTTAACCAAATGAACAAAAGAATGTATTCTTCTGGATAAGAAAATAGCCTACTTCTACCACAAGATATTCAAGTGGATGACATTCATCTTGTGCAGCCGTGAGCCTTTACTAACATTAAATACTACCAAGAAACTAGATCTCACCTTTTCCTTTGTGGAACTCTTAACAACATCTATTAGTCGTGGCAGGGTTCTAGTAGTTGCCAAGTACTCCACAGCAGGTTCATAATAAGACAAGAGCCAGACGCAGAGACATGTTTCATAAAGAAGCTGTTACAGGAAAGGGGAAAAAGAAAGAAAAAAAAAAAAGAAAACAGGTCAATAATACAAATTCTGTTGTTCAATTAATGCTTGGTCATCAAGCGAGCATAAGAATTTCATTTATGAGTTCCAGAAGTAAAAGGTTGCAGGACAAAAATGGTGAGTTTCACCAAAATTCTAACCCAGCGTGGCATCTGCTAACTAGCAGGATTGGCAACCGACCCAAAAAAAAAAAAAGAAAAAAAGTGCACATAAAAAAAACACTACCACGATTGGGTGCCCACTTATGTGCTGAATTACATATAAAATAGCTATCTAGAATATGAAATATTACCTGGATAGATTGCTGCGTGGATGCAGGAGAAATTAAAGGAGTCAACAACTTCACCCCATCTGCTTGAACAAAGGAAGATCTCACCATAGGTTCCTTCAGTAATGCTGCAAGGCAATTGATAGCAACTGGAATGCCACGACTAGGATGGGAAGGCTTCTTCAGCTACACACAACATAAGGCATCAGGACTACGGTGTATGAGAATATCACCTCAGAAAAACGCGCCTACCTACTAATATTGAAAATGTACTCGAAAAATGCAAATGGAGCATTAATTAAAAGGAAAATGCAAGACTTCAAAACACTCTATGTAGAAAAAAGCATTTCTTACCTAGTCCAGAGTTATAAAAGAGTGGTGAAATGTCAACATTACTTTAATTAGAGAAAAATAAATAAATAAAAGAGTACAACGGTTCCAGCAAAAATATAGCAACCATCAATGGGCTAGGGATAATAGATGTAGAATATGAGAATCGAAGAGCTGAAAACAAGAAGAAATAAGCAGGCAGTTAAACCTGACTTTAGGATTGATATTCCAACATCAATTAAGAAGAAAAAAACTAGGATTTGGCAGAAAGATAGGACTGTTGAATTAAGTTTGTCCATGATCAATTTGTTATGCGAGGACAGCTTACAAGCAAAAAATTGCTGCGAAAGGTTAAGAAAAGGAAAAGAGGAAAGATAGATTGTCAATATCACACCTAGGATCAGGGTTATTAGGAGATCCCAAATAAGCTCAGAATTTGAACATCAATACCACTCAAATATCAAGCACTATATCAACATGTATAAAATTCTTGTTCTCCTATTCTTAAAGACTCAATGATTTCTATAAAGTCCATAACAAGCCTGAGAATGCCCCTAACTACTAAACAAAACAAAACAAAACAAAAGAATGAAAAGAAAACTAGCATCTGAAGAGGATGTGTGACATAGTAGTATTAAAAAGGCAAATAACAGGTGAAGGTTCCAAATAAACACCATAAAGAATTTAAAAACCTTATGTTCAACTTTTTTACACACTAAGTCAACTTTTCCGTCAAACTTCTTTTCTGCATCATTAAAGAGGGCTGTCAATTTGCTGTGGTTCCTTAACCAACACTAACCAAGGTCCAAATTTTTCAGAAAGAAAGAAAGAGAGAAGGAAAGACAAAGTATGAAACTAGCCATATACTAACCTGTGCACAAAGCCATTCAACCAATCCTTTTAAAACATCATCAATGGTAGTGGATTTGCTTTTTGAATTTGAGGCTTCCCCATTAGCGAAAAAGCGATCCTGTGGTTTTGGCCTAGCACTATGATTACAGAAAATATTACACAATCAGTAACTGAATGTAATAAAATATACCATTTGGTCAATACCTCCAAACTATTGCACCTTTGAGCAAATGGATCATGTTTTTAAGTACCTTACAATTGAAGCTAATATCTTACAGCTCTTTTCTTGTATGAACCAGTTACCTTTCCACAGCAATCTGAAATTGGAAAAGATATCATATCATTCTAGTTAAGATAAGAAGACAAGATATAAACCATAAAAGGATAAATGATTTTCAAATTCTAACAATTTTGTGTATGTACTTAACTTAAGAAAGGTTCGTAAGTATCTTCACTTGCAAGAGATTTATCATGGAATAATCTGGCTCTCTTCGGATTGGCTGACAAAGGAAATGAAAAGAGGTAAATTGTCTAGAATACATATTCTATCCAGAAGACCATAATCATTCCTCTTACCTGTCAGCATCTCATCAATTAAAGCCAGAACATATTCCACTGTTTCTTCCTTATATATATCTCTTAAAATGCTAACAAAAACCCGGACATAAGATGGACCATCCTGTAAGAGTCAATTAACTTGTCAATAAGATTACTGACTATCTAAAATGGTAAGTCATAGAAATCTTCCACTAAAGTTGTAACAGGCATCAAAATTAGCTTTCTGGTAAATTTTACAATGAATGGAACATATAAGAGTAATGCAACATTACATCATCCAGCAATTGAGCCCGGTGACTTTCCGATCTGTTATCATATCGTCTTAACAGCTGAAGCCCTGTTCCTGAAATCAGCTTTGTTGTCATGTAAGTCTCCCATGGGATGTCCCTCTTCAGAACCTACGGAACAAAAGAAAATGTTAACCAAAATCTAGACTGACTAGATTAAATTCCTTGTAACAAGAAAACATTTTTTAAAAATCACAAAAATTTTAACAAAAATACAATAATCAACAGTCAAGAAAAACTAAACATAGCAGCAAATAGTATCCGGCTACACTAGCCATCATCAAGTAAACACACTAGCATTATTGAGCAGGTCTAATTTACTATTTCCTTTCACTTTCATTTCTGAACAAACACAAACTAAAACTAACTAGTAACTACAACACATACATGTACTAGATTAAGCTGAGTTCCAATACTTCGTGTTCCCAGAAAGAAAACAGTCTGTAAAGAACACAACTACTAACCATCTTTTACTTGTTACTCACGCTTTCCTCTTCTAAAGAAGCCTTCACCTGCTTCTGCTTATTTGAAGGCACAACAACTAAACTGTTGAGTAAATACCCACTTTTAATTGGTGACTAATGTTTGTCAATCACCTAATGGCTTATACTAGACAGCTGATAATTTCATTTCACAACAGTGTGCCTTAAATGCCATAATTGAAAAAAAGAACACATTCGGTTCATACTGTCAAAATCACATACACATATAAAATGTAAATGCCTATAGTATGGCAATGTGCAATCATTGACAACAATAAAGCAAGCAAATCAACCGATTAGATCACATCACTGACCTGCTCTGTGGTAAGTTCAGCATGGTCCATTGATACTAAAATACTCAAAACCTCACAAAATTACTCCAATTCAAATACCTGCAAATCAGAGAAAAAAAAACTACAATAATATCAAACAATTCAAATTCAATTGAATCTAATTCGAGACTTACTTATTTCAACTTAGGAAAAAAAATAATAATAAAAGAAGCGAGATTTTATTCACAGCTTCCGAGCAATCAGCAAGAAGGGATCAGACGGCTCAAACCTTCTTCAGTTGCAGTACAAAAATCCACCGAATTTTACAGTTTTAAATAAAATTTTTAAAAAATCATAATTCATTAGATTTTACAGAAATTCACAATAAAACTCTTAAAAATGCAATGCGAATTACCATAAAAAATTCTGTAAAAATAGTGGAACAAAATAAAGCGAGAGAAATAAGAATAAGTTGTCAGATTTAGTAAAACACAAAATGACGAAGCGAAAATTAATATAGAGATTTATAGAGCAGCGATCGATCGCGCACCTGAATTTTTATTTATTTCTCCTTTTTTTCACCACTGTCTCGTTATACTCTGGCGAGAAGACGGTGCTCGTGAAGAGCTTTGAATCAAATGCAAACAACACAGATTTTGATTGGTCAGTTTGTATTGGCTGCAGCTCTGTGTATAGCTGTGTCGCGGTAATTTGAATCTGGAGCGTACACGTGGCCTGAGATGATGAGCATCCACGTGTGAATCTAAGTAAGAATTAAAATAATTATAATTTAATAATTAAATTTAATATAACCATCACTTATATATTCATTTTTTTAAAATAAATTTACATATATTATAAAATAATTTCTTACCGTATGATTAATGTAGTATCTCTAATATATTTCCGTGTGATAGTAGTGAGACGTGGGTTAAAATCAATATTTTCTTTGATTTATCCAAATCAACATTAATTTGTCCTAATTTATCATTGCATCCATATCGATTAAACAGAAGCAATTAAATCTTAATGTTTTCTTAGCATCCCAATAGTACTATAAGTACGTTAAGAATTAACTTTAAGGCTAAGAATCCAATTAATTGAAGTAAATAATTTTCTTATCCTTAATATTTTAATTAAGCAATTTTATTTAGTTAGTTAAAATTTAAACGAATTCGAATCTTAACTTTTAAATGAAATAGGATGTTTCATCGTAAATATTGATGGGGGCTTTGCTCACCCCTCCATATTTTAAGAAAATAAATAAGATAAAAAATAACAATTTTGCTATTTTAGGCTTTTTTTTTTCCTTACAAAATTACATTTTTTAAAATATTAGCCTGGGTGGGGAATAGATGAGGAAGCTTCTTCACAATCGTAAATACAGTAGCAAGATCACAGTTTGTGGAAGGCGTGGTCGGGAACGTATATGCACAAGTGGGCCATTTAAGGGAGCCACGTGGGTCCACTAGCTGCTGCGGGCTTAAATGATCCGGTCAGGATACGAAAGAGTCCACCAGGCCCATCAATTAGCGGCCGGGCTTACACACATATGCGTTGACCTAAAGCATATACTTTTACCTTCTTCTTTGTCATCCTTATCATAAGATAAGGTTCACCTTTTAACAATAAATCTATTTTCATTTATCATTTTTTTGCATATCCATGGATAGTTCATGGAAATTGATAGTAGGCACAAATTCTCTCAGTTTATATCCTAGCGTACGATCTGTTATATGAACAAGTAAATGCCCTCTTCCATTATGGATAGCAAATAGTATGATTGATTATTGTAGGTATAGTGATGGATGTCCAGATTAAGTTATTGTTACTTTTTTTGGCTTTTATATTAAGTTTATCAATTTTTCTTTTAAATAAATGATTCGCTACAAAAGATTTTTTTTTTAATGAACATGTCAAAGTTAATTAACTCTTTCTTTTTTTGTAAATTAAACGAAGATAAAAATTAATTTTTTTCCTCTATTTAGTACGCGATAAAAAATCAAATTATCACTATATTTATTCTTTTATACGGTGAAGCTTTCTTTACAAAGTTTAATAATGAATTAATAATAATCGAGAAAAGTCTGCTGGGTATAAGCGACGGTTTAGATTGGCTGGTGATATGTGGCGGTGATGTGTCCAAGATCCATTCCCATCACCATGGGTTGCTTGGGGCCTTTTCTTTCTTTTCTTTTCTTTTTAATTATCTGATCTCCTTTCGAATCGAGAAAAGAAAAAAGTCAGGTTACCTTGTTAAATCCAAATTGGTTACATACACTAATTTTCTACTTTAAACTTTATTTTATTTATTGCTAAACATTTTTAATTAAAGAAAAAAATAATAAAAAAAAGTTTTATTTTTGTAGAAAAACAAAAATGTTGGTAATTATTTTATGTACAGCAAGGAATTTTTTATAAATTTAAAAGTAGTTATAACCGATATATATGTATTTGTTTTAAATTTTAAATGTATATTTGTGACTGAAAATGCCAATTATGTTTTCTTTAATATTGTAGAAATTCACAATTAAAATCCAGCCCACAAATTCATTAAAAATGCAATCTCAGTAATAAAAGTGAGAAAACTCACAATCTTCCCACCTTTTAAGAGTTAGGAGAAGCAATACCTATCATTTAACCAAAAAATAATTTTAATTAAAAATTTTATTTGACTTTTTCAAAAAACCTCTAACGAGAATTATTTTCAAAGTTCATGTTAACATAAATTTACGATTAAAGTCCAATGAAGAAGCTTAAAATCAAAAGTCCAAAAAATACATTAGAAAATAAACTCACAAAAAAATTATAAAAAATTAATCCATTTACATTTAAATTTCTGTCGAGCAAAAATCGTCTAAATCTCTTTTATACTAATATAACTTAATTCTAGTTGTTCTAGTGTCTCATCAATTCAATTTATTTTTGAAGTTCATGGGAGAATTTTTATTTGTTCAAAACATCTAATTTTTTTTTTTCTATTTTGCTACTACTTAATAGAAATCTAAAAAAAGTTCTGATAAACCTAAAAAATTATAAGCTTCAATTAAGAATCTTTAATGAATGAAATTAAGAATCCTTATTATTTCGACAGGTGATTCATTTAGAATCCTATATATATTCCTTAACTTATGCTTAACATCTATGTATGGTCAAATTTGATTTTAATCGAATAGAATAAAAAACTATTGACGCATTCTATAATATTTAAATATGATAATAGTGATATTCTCTAACTTGTATTGAAAAAACAAAGAAGGGGGAAGTTAAAATAGATTCTTCACAATGTATACAAATAGTATGCTTTAGGAAAACAGTCCAATTCACATCATACAAATAAATAATAAATTAAATAAATAAATCCACTAGATAAAATTCTTCATCTTAATTTCCACCTTACTGTTGTCTCTCTCTCTCTCTCTCTTTTTTAATTTCCAAAAAAAATGGAGTATAAATGGCCGGCAAGTATAGATAGCATTATTTATGTATTACAAGGAAGGTAGAGAGAGAGAGAGATTCGTTATCCTCCTCCGTTGCTTCATTTTAAAATTCAATGCCGCAAAACAGAGAGGGCGTGTAGTTTCTGTTTTGGGCTCTGAAGGCTTAAACTGAACGTAAAGTTTTTGTGGATGGGCATGCACGCTTCTCCACCATAAGCGAGAAGCCAAAAGAAGCAGTCAATCATCAAACGTATTAACGCACACAAAATTTACATCCGAAAATACTTCACAGAAGAATCACTAAAATGTCTCTCTCTCTTCTTCCTACTTCCTCTCCTACATTCCCTCTTCATCGTCCTCACTCTTCTTTATATCACCACTATCCTTACCCCACGAAGCTGCAAGCATTAGTCTTTCGAAATTATTCTTTTGTCAAAGAGCGGCTGAGGGTTGGCTCCATGGGGAAAAAGGGAGGTGGGTTTTTGTGGGTGTCGCCGGCGCCGTCGTCTTCATCTGTTTGTTGGGCTAGAAATGGTGGGGGAGGGGATTTGGGGAGGGATAATTATGAGGAGGATGATGAAGCTGGAGATGAGACTGAGGCTGATGATGATGGAGAAGAATATGATGAAGAGATATGTGGGTCTGCTTCTGTCTTGCCCGAGAGATGGGATGTCTTAGGCCTTGGCCAGGCTATGGTAATTTTGCTTTTTTTTTTTTTTCATAAAGTTTGAATTTTGTTTCTTGTCAAATGAAAAGCTGGGATTTTCGTTTGCATTCGTGTAGGAGAAATTGTACTACATAACAGTTTAAATTTTGTGAAGGTTTTGTGCTAGATTGTTAGTTCCGTAAAATAATCAAATCGTTTGTGAAAAATATTATATGCTCTAGCTATTTAGAATATTTATGAAGGTTCATGAATCTTGGTTCTTCTTATATTCGTGCCTTTGGTAAGCTTTCTAATTTTTTTCTTTTTTCCTTGTGTTATGGGGGAAGGGTTGCTGGTTACTATTACAATTGGTCTTTGGAGTCATCATTTGAATTGAGTTGCTACATTGAGCATTTTGGATATTAAGTGGTATAGGTTTGGGTATGATTCATTTGAGTTAACTTTGTGTAGATCACGGATGGCAAACCGGGGTGTTCTAAGTACAAGATAATGACGGGTCCCGAGAAGGTTTTAGTATTAGAGTCTTATGCATGGAATTTGCTTGTTTATGTTAAAATGGTTGAATTTTGTAGTAGTACCTCCATTCATGTGAAGGAATTGTCAATTTTTTTTTTTTTTTTTTTGGGGGGGGGGGGGGGGGGGGGGTGGTGTTGTAGCTGTTTGATTCTCAGGTGTTTAATTGGTCCAGAAATTCATGTTATTTTTGTTTGATGATGATGTAAATGCCTCATGAGATAAAAAAGTTGCAGTTCACCAGAAGGCCCTGTGCCAATATTTCTAATATCAGTTGAATATTTACCACATTTATTGGAGAATTATCTCCAACTTTGGTACATATACATGCGATGTTATAGCATTATACATAATAATCATTTTATCTTGGCACTCCGTCTCTGTACTGGTATTTTTAGGTAGATTTTTCTGGCGTGGTTAACAATGATTTTTTGGAGAGACTGGGATTAGAGAAGGGAACGAGGAAGCTTGTAAATCATGAAGAGAGGGGCAGGGTTTTGCGTGCTATGGATGGTTGCAGCTATAAGGCTGCTGCTGGTGGATCTCTTTCCAACAGTCTGGTGGCCTTGGCAAGGCTTGGGGGAAAGCCCATTGGTGGCCCAGCTTTAAATGTAGCCATGGCAGGCAGCGTCGGGAGTGATCCATTGGGTGGCTTCTACAGGTTAGGCAGTGTTTTGAATATGCTGAATTGGTGAATATTTTTTTTTTATAACTTAATTACAAGAGCTTGTGGAAAACTTCTTTCTGTAGTGAGGTTGTGGCAGTTTAAATTCTTCTTAGGAAAGATGTTAATAAGGGATTCATAGTCCATTCAGTTTGAATAAATTTGTATTGGATACTTCACAGTTATTGAGTTGTCAATAGAAACAAGTACACTATCTAATCATGAATTCTATGACAGTATAACGATTACATATGAAGTTCTTTATTTCCAATTAACATTCAGGTTTAAACACTTTGTGTTTATATAAAGCATTTACAATTTGACTTTCATAACCTCATCTGGTTGGTGCTTATCTTTTGTGGTTTGTACTTACTTATCAGCCTAGAGAAATAACAAGTAATTTTTTTCATTGGCATTTTTAGATGGCTTGCAGAGTCCAATTTTATTATTCCCTTTATCAGGATGCCCTGCTTATTGCAATGTCAGAATCCGGGGATTCATGACAGTAGTAGCTGTCACCATTGTGTACATAATGTCTTCATCAAAGTGGCTTGTGTAGGTTTAAAAGAATTTTCTTGGTACGGAATCAAGATTAAGAAAGATATAGTTGGTGGTAGTTTAATCTTGAATGGAAGACCGAAGTATTGTTAGGCATCTACTGTGTTCTAAACAATATGAATTTTTCTGTTTAGGCATTAGAGGTATGGTTTTCAAAAGAATAAGAAATATGCTGGAAATTGATACCTGATTTTGCAAAGCTTGACAAACCCATTGTTTGCTAGCTTGGGCAAATCTTTTGGGGCTATGTAATTTCATTGTGTGTATTAGAGGGGCATAAATTTGCCGGCCTCCACTCATGATCATAGGCTGCTCTTGCCACTATAACTGTTTAGTTGTCAACTAGTTATGTTATGCTATATATTTTGCTGTTAACATCAACTTGTAAGCTGAACTCAATACCAGACTGAGTTTGATGCAGAGTTTACTATTTTTCCCTCCCTTTTCCTCTCTTTCTAGAATAATATTTCGAACAGAAGACAATACCAAGCTCTGCCAATCTTTGCCAGTAGAAATTCCTGGATTATGAGGATTATTGAGAACAAAAAATGGTACTAAAATATGGTGCCCTCTGCAAATGGAAAGAAAGCAAAAAACTTTCAATTGATAATTACTAAGAAGAACGTCTTTCAAAGTTCTAATAGGCTGAAGAGGGAATTAAGCTGAAAAAGTAAGTGTATTCAGTTGATTGATGCTTGAGACTCGAAATGATCTATTATTTTATACTCATTCTCAATTAATTAAAAGTCTTCCTGTTATGATACGGGTGTTGTAGCGCCATCTGGGTCCTAAAACATTTCTTTGTTTGATTTAACATTCGTGTTTAGTATTAATCATTGAACTATTTGATCCTTTAGAATTGATATTCTTCTTTTCTTTATTTTCCCTTCTTTCATTGCTACTGTGGCTGCGTGATTTAGATTAAAATCTACCTTCTTAATTTGTTTTACAGGGCAAAATTGCTTCGGGCGAATGTGAATTTTTGCTCTGAACCCATCAAGGATGGCACAACGGGAACAGTGATAGTTCTCACTACTCCAGATGCTCAACGCACAATGCTTGCATACCAGGTCAGCATTCAAAGAAGTACTAGAAATAAAAATTAATGTCTTCCATGTGTAAAATTTTCACTTTTCTTAACTATTATCTTTATGAAGAGAAAAAGTTTTGGAGTTCAATTATGGTTTAAATTCATAACGGTTAAATTATAATCCTCTACACTATATTAATTTTTCAAGTAACAAGGTGCAGAGTCCTCTGCTAGATGCTAGCTAAGCAACATTTATATTTCATGGGTGCTATCAACCTTAACTAGTTAGATTTCTGCAGAACCATTGGCTTATGACTTCATAATTTTCTTTGCTTTTATGTCGAATGACAATAGCATCTGGTACTTCTTCATTATGTATTATTATTTTTCCCTTCCACATAAGAATTATTAATTGAAGTAGATTCTTTATTAACTTCTGTGGTAGATCTCTTCCCTAAATATGTTCTTTTAACATCTTATCTACATCACCAATGAGCTGGTGATAAAGTAAATTACATTAGTTTGTGAAAATTGTAAACTACTTGCTACTTTTTATGGGCACTTAGCAATTTTTCCACTGTAAATAACAATGAGTTCTTGTACTAATTAATACTTCTTTTTAGCATGCGTGTATGGTGTATGATGCTAGTACTATCAGATATTAATATATTTGCCTCTTTGAATATGTCAGGGTACGTCATCGACTATCAACTATGATCCCTGCTTGGCTAACCTTATTTCCAAGACAAATATATTTATTGTTGAAGGCTATTTGTTTGAACTTCCTGATACAATTAGAACAATTACAAAAGCTTGTGAAGTAGCTCACAGAAGTGGCGCTCTGGTTGCAGTAACAGCATCAGATGTGACCTGCATTGAGAAACACTATGATGATTTCTGGTATGAATATTACGTGGTTTTGATTGTTGTACTTGAGCTTAACTGAATTTGTATGCTCCATAAAATAGTTTCAATGTGAGTTTTTGATATCCTGAAGGTAAATTTTGTTTTTAATAGAATCCGTGACGTTAAATAAGCTATCAAAAACATCTGCTTCAAGCAAAGTAGATTTTCTGATTTACTAGGAAACCTCATGTCACATTTGTCCAAGCATTGGATAATAGAAGTGTATAAAGAAGAACAGTGGAGCGACTTTCCTTTTCAGAATCTTAATGTTTTCTTGTCTTAGAGAAGGTTCCCTGAATAAGGTAAGAGAAAAAGTAAAGACTGCAGGGCTTAGAGAGAAAAACATACATGGGAATGGG
Source organism: Murraya paniculata (assembly GCA_030449075.1). Lineage (NCBI taxonomy): Eukaryota > Viridiplantae > Streptophyta > Magnoliopsida > Sapindales > Rutaceae > Murraya > Murraya paniculata. Next base: position 2,759,525 of record JAEVFN010000036.1, on the reverse strand, counting down.
AAATGAGTCAGTTTCCAGTTCATTTGGCCATTGTGTCTTCATCTATTGAACTTCCTTTTACATCCTCAATTCTATATTTGCTTAATAGCATTGAAGTGGAACAAGAGTCATTCAAGGATAGATGTTAACATACATTTTGAGAGTATTGATTTAGTTGAATCTCATCTCTTCAGAATAGTCCCATTTGTGACGCGCATGTTAAATTTATTCAATGTGATGACTACTTGTGTTTATCAATATGAAGGAAATGAAGGATCCCAATACTATGAAGTTCCCTTGGTTTCATTCATCAGATATAATATATACTAAATATTTTTCTTTGTCCTAATCAGGGAAATTGTTGGAAACTATGCCGATATTGTGTTTGCAAACAGTGATGAAGCCAGAGCTTTTTGCCACTTCTCTTCAAAGGAAAGCCCAGAGTCAACCACAAGGTACTTAAGCCACTTCGTCCCCTTAGTTTCAGTCACAGATGGGGCAAGAGGCTCTTACATAGGTGTCAAAGGAGAAGCTGTATATATTCCTCCTTCTCCATGTGTACCTGTGGACACTTGTGGTGCCGGTGATGCATACGCATCTGGTATTTTGTACGGTATATTACGAGGTGTATCGGACCTAAAAGGAATGGGTACATTAGCAGCTAGAATAGCAGCCACAGTTGTTGGACAACAGGGAACACGCCTTAGCGTTAGGCACGCCAGTGAACTGGCCGAGTCATTTGCATACCATATCAAGAGTTCTACGGTCGGATCAGATATCAGTTCTGACCATATTTCGAGCTTGTAATGAAGCTCTCTGGGTTCACCAGGTTGACTTCTCAATTCTTTTGTTAGGCATTATTCATTGTTAATATGTTTGTAACACTGTGCATTATGATATAATACATTACTTTGTATTTAGAAATCCGCCGAGTCTTGCTTTAATTTTGACCTTCATACAAATGTCAAAATAACTAACCTAGATGAGAAGACGACTTGGGGAAAAAAAAAAGGTTTATTCGAGATTTATCTTGGTGTAATATCATGGTCCTTAATAGCTTACAATTTTATATGCGTCCAGAACTATTGATAGTGATAATAGATGGAACATACCATATGATTGCATTAAATTTGCTTATAACAGTTCATCATTGGGCAATAATATGGCAGCTGGCCTCATTATTCAATATTCCAATGGTACATTACTAGAAAATTAAGGTTTGATTCTGTTGGCCGAATTAACTGACTGATCCAGGTTGGGATAGCAAGATTAGGGTAGGATCTAGATAGTGACCTCCAACTTTTAGTTGGGTTTCAAGTTTTTAATTTGCTTGTTCAAGAGCATGTTAGTTTCAATATCTATTTTTTTTCCTGGATTTTTTTTTTTTGGGGGGGTAAAATGACTAGAATTCTCCAGTAAAATATAAGTTGGTGAGTGGTGGTTAAAATATATGAATGTAAAATGTAAGTAGATCTTAATCATAGACTTTTATAATTGCACGCGTGACACAATATCTTATAAAATTCACAAGTGCTTAGACTAAGGAAAAATTTTAATTCTATCTAAATATGAGTTTATTCATCTTAATTAATGGCATCTCTTGTAAATAGTTATAAGAGGAATAGATCGTTTCACCTTTATTGGTATAGATTTTAGAATTATACCATGAGAGACCTCAAACTAGCATATAGTTTTATTTGTTTAAACTGATGTTACCATCCAACAATATTATCAACAGAAAGCTTTCACATGTTATTGAAACTTTTCCAAGAAACCCATTGTGGAAGTTGGAAAATCCATAGTCTTTTAAAGCAGAAGCTTCATAAAGCTATTGGACAAAATGTCCACAGATTGAATGGTTGTGAGCACTTTAATGGAGGATCTTCAAAAGTTCAACATCCTAAACTTGGGCTTGCTTTTCTCTTTTGAATTTTCTCAAGTTTGTATTTTTGCATAATGAAAAGACCAAAGACCCTTGACCTTGACAACTTAGTTGACACCAATGGGAACCTAAGTCTATGTTTAGTTGCAAGAAATGGTAAGAGATAAGAGAAATGAAAAGAAGAGAGGAAAAAAATAAAAAAAAGAAATCAATTTTATTTTCATTGTTTATTTGAATATGTAATTCAATTTTCTCCCCTTATTTTTTTCTTCTTTTCTTCTTTCATTTATCTCCTCTGCTTTTATTTTTTTAAATCAAACATATCATAAGAACATATATATATATATATATATATATATATATATAATAATTTTCTACCAAAGGCATCTTAGTTGACCCAATGGGAACCCTAAGTCCATGTTTAGTTGGAAGAAATGGTAAGACATAAGAAAAATGAAAAGAAGGGAGGAAAAAAAATAAAAAAAGAAATCAATTTTATTTTCATTGTTTGTTTGAATATGGAATTCAATTTTCTCCTCTTATTTTTATTTTTTCTTCTTTTCTTCTTTCATTTCATCTCCTCTGCTTTTATTTCTTCAAATCAAACATACCATAATAATAATAATAATAATAATAATAATAATTCTCTACCGAAGACATCTTCATTTTAATAAGTTAAGATACCACTAATAGATAAAAAAAAATACATATTTTAATGCAGTAACAGACAAAAAATATAATTTTTAATATATTAAAATTTATATTTTTTTTTATATTTTAGTGTGCATCTTCATTTTAACAAAGTAAAAATACTCTCATTAGAGAAAGATTTATATATATATATATAATCGACATCTTAATTATTATAAGTATGTAATTAAGATTTTTTAATTCAAAATTCAGTGTATCAATTTGGATGAGTACAATATACCATTATAAATTAATTTCGAAAAACCTCTTTTTACATGAGAAGAGCTACAAAACTTATCAAATGTATGTAGAGTTTAGGTGTCTATATAGACAATGAAGTAAGAAAAATACTAATGTAGTGTCTTATTTATAGAGGTGGGAGGATGAGTGTGGAGGTTTTTTTTACTATATGTTTTTACTTCTTGTTTAAGAAGGAGAGTGAGAGTGGGACCCCGTAGACCCCACCCACTTTTGGAGTGTAGAGTGGGATTCCCACTCCTATTGGGGGAGGTGGGAATTCCCACTCCATCTCTTCCTTTTTTTATTTATTTTATTAATATATTTATATTTATTAAATAAATAGATATTACATTTATTTAAAAATAATAATATTATATTTATTTAAATCGTATTATTATATTATTTAATAATATTAAGCTTATGACTAAAAATATTATTATATTCATAGAGAATTACTATAGACCATTACTATCTTTATTTGAAAATATATTATTATTATATTTATTTAATTTAATAGTATTATATTTATTTACTAATAATAATTAATAATAATAAATAGTTTATTCAAAAAAATATTAATTTTGTACTATATTATTAATAATAATGTTTCATTTGTGTTGCTCTTATCAATAATTTTTAATTTACATAATTACAATTAAAATTAATAAAAAATTATGATTTACATAACTAAAAATATTAATAATTATTATTAAGTTATATAATTAAAATTAATAATAAAATAAATAGTTTATTTTATAAATATATTTTTTATTAAAATATATTTTTTATCAACATTGTAACTAAAAATTATGATTTTTTAAATAAGACTAAAATTGTAATTTGAAACTAGCTATTTCTAATTCAAGACAATATAAACACATAAATATGATTCTGATTTTTTTTCAACACTTCAATTTCAATGTAAGTAAACAACTTACTCCCACTTTCACTCCCACTTCACATTCCCAAAATTTTTACTGCTCAAGATTTTCAATCAAATTCAAAAAATAAACGTCACCTAAGTGTAGAGATAGATGAGAGAAATAAAGAAAAGAGAGAGAGAGAGTGTGGATGGGTAGAGAGAAAGAGAGAATAAATTTATCTTAACCCTCTCTCATTTTTCAGTACGAAATGCTATGACCCTCGTTGCGAAACATGTGTTATATTCATTTGTCTGTGTGAAACATATGTTAAATTAAACTTTTCATCAGTGCTTTTAAGTTTGGTGATGTGGGTAACCTAACACTAAGACTCACCCAATCAATAACAAGTCAAGAAATTAAAATAATTGTGGGAGATAGCAATTTTTATCTCCTCTAAGTTATTAATAAACTAATATCTACAATATCAAAATAATTTAATAAATGTGATGGGAGGAATTTTTGATGAAGTTTGATTAATTGTTAAGTTATATTATTTGTAATTTATATTAATTTTAAATTAACTTTTTTAATAATTAAAAAAAATAATTTTGGGCAACTGTTGTTGATCACAAATGGGCAAATGGCTTAGGCAAGTCCCATCAAAGGGTGGGACCCCACCCTATCCAATCTCCATGAATTAGTTTTGATGGTGGAGCAAGTGGCGCTAAACAAACAAAATGGAACAAATTACAGTTATTACTAGAATCCACGTGATGACACATACAGCATATTTCCCAAAAGAAAAATTAAACTTGAATTGATTATTCGCATGTCCCACTATAATTGATTGGTGACTGGCGAATGCACAAAATTTATGGCGATCTGCCCACCTCACAGTTTATTTAAATATTGTGTATGCTTTGTAGGTCACTAATTGGTTTAATACTTCACACTCTCTCATCTTATTATTGAAATTATTAAATAATTTTCTCTTTCCGCTATTTTTGAGATTAAATTTTCTTCATTTCTTATCTTATTTACTATTACATTTATGAGTTAGACTCAGCCTACGCATCTAGACATATTCTAGCGGTGGACTTTCTACTCAAAATCACCCATATTCATGAGGCCGATTTGAAAAAGACAATTTCTGAAGGTCTCGTCTTAAGTGAAATAAATAAAACATTGAGGACCTGAGTGAAATTTTCTTGCAATTGTTTTTAATTCAACAAAGTACGGCGAATGATGTTGCAAATGGACGGCTGAGAAGCAACGGGAGTGCAATTATTGGAGTTAATGGAACACGTGGCGTTGCGTAAGCTTACGAAAGCAGCCTGTACCGGACGGAAATTTTCAAGTGCTTCAAGCCGAAAGTTCTTTCAATAAAATAAATTAATTAATTAAAGAACTTAATTTAGTATTTAAATCCTCTATTCGTTTGTGATTGGCTCGTCCATTTTTTTTCCAAAATAAATCCTACGTAATTAATATTTATATGCACAAGGGCGAACAATTAAAAACAAGATGAGCAGAGGATTATTTTCATTTAATTTACGAGTATCACCAATTAAAAAATTGACACGTCAACATCGACGAGCTTCGAGAAATTGAATTGGTCTAAACTTATCTTCATTTCATTTCTCAAACGGCGCCGCATTTGTGTCTCATTCAACCATTTCTTTAACGTTTTGCTCATTGATTGACATATTTTTGTAGACTTTTACATATATAGACATACCGCATTGGAATTTTTTTTTTTGAAACTTGTAAAAGAATCCAAATGCTTAAAAATTTATCTTCTTTTATTTCAAAAAATAAATTATTTCCGATGTTACATAAAATTAGCCCCTACTCAATTAAGGAATCATAATAATATTTTAAAGAAATCAAATTATATCCAATTCAGGAATCGTAATAATATTTCAAAGAAAGAAATGTTAGTATCTACTCAAATTATGCCCAATTCATTTTGCCATTTTGGAGTAATGACCAAATTTATACGATTCAAGGTGGAATCAATTGAATTTAGAGCCAAATCCTGTTCTCCTCTTCCTTGATGATTGACATTTCTATTTTTCCCGTTTTTCTAGTGACTTATGTGACGGCGGTGCATGCACATGAAACCTCAGCTAAGATTATTGGCACGTTTTAGGACTTGAAATAAATGTGCGAATGTTAATTCGAGATATGCTTTATATCCATAAAACATAAAACATAATGCCTTATCCGAGTGTTCGACTGCCTTTACATATTGAATCACCAAAACTTACTAGCAAAGGCATAAATTTTAAATTGATGTGAGAGAGTGAAGGCTTCACAAAGAGAGATTTCTAACAGATCACCAAATGATACACATCTCTTGAAATATATAGGGTCACGATTCAGTTTTTCACAGAGCAGTAAAACTTCAATTCCATATGTATGTACAGTTGAAACACACATTTTACAACATATATTTATATAATAAACTTTATAATAACTTACATGAGCAAAAGCCTAAAAGCAATATATAATAACTATTTTACAACCCATATATGTTTTTTTCCCCTTGAAAATATATATATATATATATATATATATTCCTTATTTTCTATCTTTTCCTTTGCTTCTATGTACAAACACAGAACTATAAATATAAGTAACTTTAATTTGATTTCAACACCGGCCTACACGGATGACAAGGCTCAGATGTTGAGACTACAAAACACAAAGTGGAATATTTTCTAATTAATTGTTAATTTTGAGAGAGAGCGAGAGAAAACCCAAATTTCATTTTCATTTTCATTTTTTTATTATTTTTATTTTTACTATTTTAGTATTCAATGAGTAAACCTCCCATTGGAGCTCTATGGGGAACCCCCTTTCTCCTCTTAGCAGTCCTGAAACTCACGGCGGTCGGTGGCGGCGTCGACGGCGTAAAGCTTTGTATCCTGCTCTTTGAACTCCCATTATTGCTGCTGCTAATCTCAGCATCCGATCCTTGATCCATTTCCTTGCACATTTTCCTTTTCTTGAAATTCTTTGATGTTCCCGCAATCTGAAATTAATCATCCAACCAACCAATCAATCAGTTATTTAATTAACCACATTTACACATGTATAGAACATTAATTAGTCAAGTTAATTAAAAATCCTTAACCCCACACACACACACACATATTTTGTCAACTAGCCACTTGTTATATATATGCATTATGCATACATATCTTGTCAACTAGCTACTTGTTGTACATACATTGTCTTGTCAGAGCATCTAATGCTGAGTAAATGACCAAATGGGTATTGAAAAAAATCAATTGTTAAAAAAAAAAAAAAAAGAATGAAGAAAAATTCAAAACTGATTTACCTTGCAGCCAAGGGAGCAGAAAGTGAAGGAATCAAGGAGGCTGCGTTCACAAACAAGACAAGTATTTGTGACGCCTTTACCAGGCCTGGGCTGAGGCCTTTCATTCAAGAAGACAATTCTTGCACTGTTTATGATATACGTTTGAACTCCTGTTATATCCAAGTACTTTTGAATCTCTGAAACCCTTATCACATCATGGTATGATGATCTCCTTATCTGGTATAAAATCCCCCACATTAATTTGATAAATGAATTGAAATTAAAAAGTAATTAATTACCGAATGTTGTTCAGTCAGTTACCTGGATTGCTCTGTGGTCTTTGTGAAATGAGAGACACAGTGAGCAAAGAGCACCATTCGTACAGTCTAGGCAGTACATGTTACATTCACTTTTGTGAGCATCGGCATGGAGCTTGCATTGAACAAAGAAGCTTGTTTGTAACAGAGGCCTCAGCCATGGCGGCCACTTGTTGCTCATTTCTTCGTCTTCTTCATCTGGCCCTCCTCCTCCCTATTCATCACAATCACAATGAAATAAAAACTTATGATTTTATATACATAAACATGTATGTACGTATGCTACAAGTGTAGTATGTATGGTACTTGCACTACTGACCATGATTCTTCTGTTCTTGGGCTTGAATTCTCTTACGGTGAGCAGTTCTTGATGATCATGATTGCTGTTATTGATCATCATCATGATTAATGGGAAAGGGCAAAACAAATGAAACTTTCTTCCTGGGAGAAAAAAGACTTAATTTTCTCGAGAAAGTGAGAGGGAGAAAAAGTGGGTGGGGTACTTTTGAAGTGGTGGGTGGTGGATGCAATTGTGGCAAGTGCTTATCTCGGGCCTTAAAAGTCTTCTTCCGAACCTCCCTCCGAAGCTAATCCCATGCCTAACAATGCGTTTTTCTCAAGGCACTTAATTTTTTTTTAATTAAATACATTTTTATTTTGGCATGTAATTGCATTTGTTTTGTGAAAATTGGTAAAAGGAGGTGATTTCGCTTGGACAATGGACACAGTAGGTATCTTAGTCGGGCTAAGGTTTGGATTTTTGTGATAATGGTGGTGAACGGTGATGAGTTTGGTTGTGTGACACGTGGACTTTGGCGATTCTGCCACGTGGAAGTATGGTGAGTCAGCTAATATTGAAGGATGAACAAAATGCCATGTGGTGGTGTAGGGGGAACAAAATAGTAAAAAATAAAATGAATGTTTATTGAAAATTTTTTTAATTAATTAATTAATCAATTTGCATGGTCAGATCAGGGACACCGGGGCTTGGAAAGTGCCGCCTCAAAATTGCCTCTTGGAACCCTCTCAGTTAGGTATTGTACAGCCAAAATTAAAATAAATAGATAGATAAATACTACTTTCATTCACCCACTCGTAACTCTAGTTATCTTAAGATATTTTTTTAAAAAAATTTTTATGATCTTTGTTCTTTGATTTTTATTATTATTATGGTAGACTGCAAAATACAAGTCAAATTTGGAGACACAAGCATTCGGGAAAGTCTCACCATTATTCTATGTATAAATGCTTGCATTCAAGCAAGTTTTGGACTAGTCAAAATAGGCATGTAACCTGAGAATTGTCAAACAATGAAGATGAGAAAAATCAAATTTCATTAATGCATACCCAAATTGAGAGAATGCTAATTGATGTTTATTAAGTAGTTGTTAATTGGACCCCTAATACATAATGTGTCTCCCACTTTCTATTTTATTAATTACTTTTCCACCGTGAATGTTGGTTTTATTTCAGGCATGAAAAATATTTTACTAAAACGTGAGTTTAATACCCATTTACGGCCAATCAAGCCTTGCTCGAGTGGTTTAATTTGATGTTTAACATTATGTCATTATTTTATAACAAAACAATCTATCTTTAGATTCACGTGGTTTATTATTGATCACTTTCGATTTTTATATTATTATTATTATTAGGCCACGGCTACGTTGGAGTTGGATTATTATTACTACTACTGTTTTTTCCTCTTAATATGAACATCGAAATCATATAAACTGTATTGATGAACGAAAAAAGCTCCTAGGGTTATTGACTTATTGTCAACCACAATAAAATGATACATGCATCAAGCCAAATATTAGATGATTATTTTAGATAACATTTCTTATGATTAAGACTTCTTGAGAGTTATATGTCATCAAATTTTATTGAAGTTATTATCGAATTTTATCCTATAAAAATTTGATTAAATTGGCAAACGAACACTGTTATTTGATTTTATATATGGCTCTAGTTCCCTCTGGCCAAGATATTTTTAGTAGTGTTTTTACACCCCCCCAACCAAAAACAAAAATAATAAAGTTTTCTTTTGATAAAATTGACTTGTTTTTTTTTCCCTAAATATATAAAAGATGCAAAATAGAACATATTCTTGACATTTTATGAGTAGTTATAAATTAATTTTATTCCAACTTTCTAACCTCACAGAATCACATTAAAGAATCAAACTTCCGAACTTATTCCATTGTATCCCCAAAAAATATATTTATTGTCGATATGGAATCTTGATTTTTGAAGTGAGCGATGACCACAGAGCCTAAACTTGGGAATCAATTAACTTAATTAATATTAATAGTAATTATTAAATCATTGACACCCTAATTTGACTGTTAAATTGGCTTAGAAACAAAACATAGGGAATCCATTAAAATAAACTATTCATTTGCCCCAATACTTTCATCTCATAATGATAGATTGAAGAATCATTTTTTAATCTTTAAGAAAGACTAATCACATGTTTACAAGTTATTTCAAGTAACACAATCACAAAGCATATTTATAATTTATAACGCTTGATGTCAATTAACCACGTGTCCTCAATTGGTGCCGGTAACGTTATGTATCAAAAGATAATTATTATTGTATGATCTGTATATTTATTTAAAATTATGAAATCTATCAGAGAAATTTAAACGGAAGATGCATGATTGATTAATCCAAAAAAATGCAATCATTTATGTTTGCAAAGGGAGTTGCTTGTGGCAGTTGTTGACCGAAATGAAGAAGAAATTGCTGTGCCCAGACTTCACGGCAACAAGCAAGCTCTTCGAAATTGGATTCTGATGTCACCCCACCTAAAATTAAAGCCATTTTGATTGTGAAAAGAAGAAATACATTAATCAAATACAATGCATGCTGCTCCATTTGATTTGAAGGTTCACAGCAGTAATTGCGTATAAATCAATTTTGATGGAAGTGGAAAGACACTCCAGCAGTGCTACTAAATTAAAATTAAATCAGCTTGGTCGAGGGATTTGTGAAGGAAATTCATTGAAAACGACACTTTTTTTTTTTTTAATTATTGTTAAAGAGGTAAATAAAGCAGTGCAATGTGTCCTTTTATGGATTTTCACATTAATACAGAGCAACTTTATGAGCATAATCATGTGAATTTGATAAAAAGATGTTAGATTCTGCTCATATTTGAGCTCACATCTAAAGATTTGAATGTGAATTTGACTCGTGCCTAGTAGTGATAATGTACGTGCAATGTTTTTCTATTTCCTTTTTACCAATAATTACACGTTCATAGGACCCAGCAACAACATAATGGAGTCAGTCAATCAATCTAAATTGATCCTAATGATTCATATCCAATACAGCACTTACGGATATATAAAAAATGTATTAAATCCATTCTTTTTAATGCATAAATTAATTACAACTTCGGATATAGAATTTATAGGAATCATATAGAAAATAATATTAACTATGACGAAATATATAATCAACCAACATTTATCAAATTTGAAAAAGAGTTAGAAGAAATGGGTTTGCCCCTTTGATTTTGATTTTGATTTCTCGAACCAAGAGATTCGTGAATCAAGATTTAAATTGAATTAAATTATGAGATACATTGAATCAAATTAAATAAAAAAAGTGCGTGACTAATTTAAATTGAGTTAGGAAAAGCCGCATGGAGGATTTCTCTATATAAGGGAGACATACAAATTCTTTAATGTATGATTACTACAAAATAAAAATAAAAGAGAATAATTCAACTGTTTTGATTAGTGCTCTCTACTTCTGTCTCATATTATCTTTCATCAATTTTTTCTTTTTGATGTTCAAACTATTGTGTTTAGAGTGCCCATTCACGATAGTCGTTATTAAATCTTGGAGATTAAACTGCATTTTTAGCCATCCTTACACCAGAAAATCTTCCTTGAAGAGTAGAAATTGGTCTTAAAGAGCAATATTTCGCGTACGCCTTTGACGAATTTGGATTTGTTGATAGACGTCACTGTAAAAATAAAAAGACCATATGTTTATATTAGGCTGAGCTTGAACTATGGACTCTAAGCCCTTTAACATTTAGATATTTCAATTTAAAGCCCAAATTTAACTGGTCTTTGAGGAATATTGTAGTAATCTAAATAAAAATGTTTCAATTTCTCTCTTTTTTTTTTCAGCGCCTGAGTCTGAAATTTTTCAGAATACACTAAATTATTTTCACTGAGATGTATAATCAGAAATTTATGTACGGAATTTTTAGATTCAAAATGAATTCAATCTTTTTTTAATTATGTAGAAAAAGAATTAACTTTCACATTCTTAATAGGAAGACTCAAACTCTTTAACTTTAAGAATGAAACCAGAACCGCTCAACCAAAGAGTGGTTTCCAAATTTTTAAATTTCTTAATACCTTGAAAATGCGTTACATAAAGTGATAAAGTTGTAAAAGTATTTGCACCCTTGAGGCTTTGACCTTTCAGAAATACTTTTTCTGTAGTTATTGGGCCGACGGCCCACATCATACCTTGTTTTGCCAAATATGGCCAACAACTTTCATCGGATAAACACAAGCATAGAAGAATCGTATTATAAAACTAGCAATTTTTTTTTTCCTTTTAGGAAATGAAATTATTATGCTTAGAATGATAAAGTTTAAATTCAAAGTAGATTTTTCCATTTATCTAAACTACTCTATATTCTATTGAAATGATATTTCAATAGCACTTTATAGATATATATAAATATAAATACACAGTAGCACTCGACACACGCACGCGCAGACACACACACACATATATATATATATATATATATATATATATATATATATATATATATAAAAGATCTTTATGGAACTGATTTTTTTTTTTTTTTTGGGCATATCTAAAGTTGAACTATATACTAAGAAAATCTTTATCTTTTTACAAGAGAATCTTAATCGATTGGTTTTTATTTTTGTGGCACAACACACAACAAAAGTGAGCTTAGATTTCTTTCAAAAAAAAAAAAAAAAAAAAAAAAAAGAGAAAAAACCAAAGTGCTTAGACGAAAGAAAGGCAGCACGGACAAGGCAAGTGGGCGGTTGGTTGGATTGGATGGCAAAGACTTGCCCAATGCTTTTTCTTGTGTGGTCACAATTTTTCTCACAATAAAAATTTCCGGAAAGGGACTCGGGGATTGATGATGATGAGGAGTCCACTTGTAAAACGATGATGCTGGGTCCACTGGAACGAGTGAAATAGGTACAATGTTCTCACCATTTTCTCACAAAAAGAATAAAGAATATGCGGCCACCCTAACATGTTAAAGACAAAGCAAGCGGTTGAGCAGATCAACGAGACTTGTGGATAGGGATGGCAAAAACAGGTTCGATGCGGCCTTTAATCTGATCGACCTCATTTTAACTTTTAAAGTTTTAGCTTGAATTCAAAGGGTTAAAGATCAGGTTAGAATTTAAGAAATTAGAGTTCGGTTACATTCGTTTCAGAGTTAAGGCCTTATTAAAAAACTCAATCCTGATTGTTGATCTTTAAATTAATTTTTAAAATAAAAAATATAATACTTAAAAGTTATTGACACGCACACACCGCACACGATTACACGAGATTACAACTGCACCTTAAGTATATTCGTCTCTATTTCATATTAATTTAGTTATTTTGTATTCAAATTATTTATTGATTATTAGTTTGGTTAATTTGGTCATTCGATTAGATTGTCACGTGTTATATTGTTGTTAAATTTAAGTAAAAAATAATTTATTTTATTCTTTTCAAATGAATTCAACATAAAAATGGAACAATTATATTACAATATTATCAATAAAAGAATGAAGAATAAGAATTCCATTCCAAAAACAAAACAAAACAAAAAAAATAAATAGTAAAAAATAATAATAATTTATGATGGGCTTGGGTCCATGACCCAACCCTTAGTTTAAAGAGTCAGACTTTCAAGGGTTAAGGCCGTTTCATTGTAAATCATGGGGTCATATTAGAACTTAATATAACCCAAGCCCGACCGGGCCCATTATGAAGCTATTCATAGTTAATGATTGCTAGTTTGTTTTTTCTTATTTAAATCATAATTAGCATGCGAGGAACAGCTAGAAATGTTTAAATCATCGCTAATATTTAAATCACCAGGGCTTGGCATCACGCTTTCCCTGCTGATTCAAACAATTAACCAAATTAGAAATGGCTAGTTTGTGGATTGCCTACACTACGCGAATTAAAAAAACAAATATTATTATTATTATCGTTGCGGAAAAAGACACGTGTTTCGTTACAACAAGTACAAGTAAGTACAGCAGGAGACTGAAAGCGTGAACGTTCGTTCGAAAGCCGGTGTCTTTTGTCATCATGCGTACGGAGCGGTCCGGCTTGTACTTTGGGCATTTTCTCTGACCCGACCGTCAGTTTCTGTCTGGCTTTCTGCACAAAGACGGCGAGGTGCTTGCTAAATGCTAGCCATTCTCGCAGTCCCAGAAAGTTGCTCGCTAATAATTTAATAAACCCACGCCCTTTCTTCTCACATTTTATATAAAAGATTTAATATATTTTTTTTTATTTGTATTTTGTAATACAAGTGAACTTTGTAAATGTAGCTTTAAAAGACATGTTCTAACAAAATATAAAAAATTATTTAAGATATCTTTTGATTTTTTTCTTGAAATCATAACTAATATCATTACTATGTGAATTATATTTTATTACAAAAAAATTTAAGTAAAAATATCTCAATGGTGTTCCTCAAGAAAAGCAAGCAAGATCGATAGATAGATTAAAACGCAAAGCAAGCCCTGCAAGGCCCAAACAGCAAATATATATATATGGGGTCCGCCTATGTTGCAACTGTTGCATCGTGCAACACTTTTTGTCATCATCCATAACTGTCGTAGGATCTCAAGGGAGTCCATCTAACGGATGCGATTAGTCACTGCAATAGGTAAAGTAGTCAGTTGCAACATTGGCGACTGCAGGTAAAAAAAAAAAAAAAAAAAAACCCAAAAGAGTTGAAAATACGTTATTGCAACGACAATGTCGAAACTGAAGGTTAAACGCTTAAATTGCTACAGTATGTTGAATACATAGTAAAATCTGATCATGAAATCAATTGCCAATGGAATTGCGGTCGTATGAGGCTTAATTAAATTTGAAATCGCAGCAGAGAAATTGAAGACAAATATATGGCTTTGGGAGCCAAGTGCGGTCGACATTGAGCTTAGCTGAAACTTTACGAATTAGGCAATTGTAATTATATGGAAAGAAGTCTGTTCGATCTGTTGATGAGCCATTCGATCAGACGCAGCAGGTAAGTACTGATAAGAAATCATAATTTTTTTTTGGTAATTAGGTTAGGATAGTCGGTTATGTTTTTGACGGAAAAATTAGAGAAGGGGAGAATGGTAACAAGGAAGCATTGTTTAATTTCTTTGTAATAAGCGCAGGATAGAAGAATGAAGAGGCAATTAATTTATTGGTGAAGAAGTTTTCACTTGTTGACTTGAACGAACTGAGCAGGTAGAAATCGCTTTAATTTTTGAAGGATCAGTTGGTTATATGGCTAATTATTAAGGTATTACTCATACTGCAGGTTATATTAATGCGTGATTTGTTGATGCTCTTATAGCGACAAATTATGGACTGTCTAATTTGGGTTTAAGAAATACAATTTTCTGTTGCAATTGTAGCTATAGATTTAAACAGGACATGCTTGGTTATGAAAGTATGCACATTGAAATGGAACCAACTGGGGAAATGGAGTTGTTATGCTCGAGGAGATGCAAGCTTTTGGTTTTATTAGCAATTTGTAATGTGTTTGTTGTACGACATGTTATTATATGCATGATCTATTGTATGATGTTCTGGTGACAAATTGTGAACTGAGTATATTGGGTTAATGAATTTTAAATTTCTCCTGGTAGCAGACTGCAGCTGGTAGATGTAAACATGATTTGGTTGGTTATGAAAGTAAGCACGTTGAAATGGAATCCATTGGGGACAAACTCCCTTCAAATGAAATAAATAATGCTTTTCAAAACAAAAAAAAAAAAGAAGTAAATAATGGGGATAGTGGCAGAATTTGTTGATGAGAACAATAAATTTTTAATTGAGATGCGAAAGGTGCATCAGTTGCTGTGTATGAATGTTATCATTGTAGACCTTATGAATGTTTGTTTGTCATAGACAATTGTATATGTAGAGTCTTATGTGTTTATTAGGAGTGGGAGATGTTGACTGCACCTTCATTTGTTAAATCAGAAAAGGTGAGATTGGATTAATCACTTGGTCGCTTATTTGCAATGCAGGAATGCAGGTAGGCCAGGAGCGGAAGCGAAAATGTAACTATTTTAACAGCTGCAATCGAGGCTCCAAAAGCAATCGAACAGCAGAATCTACTTGTCATGATGGACAAACTGGACAGCCATTTGTAAGTATATGAACTATGTGAATAAATAAAATGGAACATTAGGATTCAAATAGAGTTGATGAAAATTACTTGAGATACACAGCTTAGAAGTGAAACCGTCCGGCAAATGAAAGCAGCAAATGGAAGTGCAAGCATTACAAATGAGGTGTGTGAAATTGGAGTAAAATTTTACATACTGCTATAAGAGGCAATGACATGACAAAAATTTGGTACATGTGTTATTTGGTACCATGAACTGCTTTGCAGGTTGGAAGGGAAATAGAAAATATGCACAGAAGCAGACAGCTTGAGGTTCGTTATTACTAAGATAAGTTAGATTATGAAAGATTAACCTTGTTTTATTTGTTTAAATTAATATTTAGTTATAGCATGTTTTACTTTCATAATTTTCGACTATTGTTGTGGACCAATTGTTGTAGGTGCCATTGGTTTTGCGGAAGTTTTGTGAACCGAGCTCAAGGTTGTCGGATTGGGCTGGTTGTGATCGCCAGTATCATGCCCTTATTTCTTACCATAAACTACTTTGTAGGTTCGATGGGAAATAGCGAAGGAGGATAAAAATTTGGTTCCAGAGATGAGGAAATTATCCAAGATCTCTATAAATCCATTCAAGATCCTCATAGGGGTTTAGTTCATGGAGGAATGATAAGGTTAGCAGACATGGAAATACATTTCAGGTGCCTCAATTAAGAGAAATTTATGCTTCTGTTTATCTTTTACAGGGAGCATGATCCACGACTAACAGCTTACTACAATCATGAAGTAACAACAAAAAATGGCTTGTTCCACTTAACTCAAGCCCGTGCTTTGAACTAAGTGACTTTATTTGGGAATAATTGCTTTCATTTATATTAATACTTGTAAATATCGTCTACTGCCAACTTCACTTTTATTTGCATTACTTGCAAAGACTCAAAATATTAATTTCTGCATGTTTATATGTCAATATGTTTGCATATTTCGAATGTTTTGCGTGCAAATGGCCTGTGGGAACTTCACTATAAATAAGGCCACCAATCTTTGTAATTTGGGTACAATCGAATGAAGTATAACAAATGCTTCTGCTTTAGCTTCTTTTCTCTCCCTCTTCACTTGACTTCTCTCAACTAAAACTTTAAAGTTCTTATTTATAATTATTCCATAAACTTAGGATACTTCCATAATAAATCCGTAATAATACATACAACATAACTATTGTACAGAATTTCAAAAGAATGGAGAACGGAAGGAGAAAAAAAAAAGAACTCTCAAAACAGTCTACTGCGCATAGACCCCCTTTATCTGCACAAATTAATTGTGTGTCAAATGGATGCAATATTATTGTAACACAAGGTCCCAGTCATTCCATTGACTTGGTTTTAATGTCATCTTCACTATCTTCACTCAAAACAAATAGGCAGATGTTAATTCATCACTTAAGAGTTTGTACAGACAGTCATTCATTTGAGAAATAGACATGCCGTCAAGAAAATTACTTTAGTTGCTCCTAATCTATTGCCAAATATCATAAAAAAAACCTACCCTCATCTCATTGCAGAATCCACAAAAAACGAAAGTTTTTCATCCAAGGCTTGAAGCAGATCATGGTATTCAGCAAATGTCGGGTAAGACTGAAAAAGCAAAAAAAGAGCATGGTAAATTTTGCACCCAACAAGAGCCAATTTGAATGTCATCTTGAGCACAATCTAAAACATTAAGAGAATAGTCGTAAGGTGATAGCATATGCTTCCCATAATTGCATATCATGCCGGAAAAGATCAAAAAGTAACTGCAAAGAGCCAGAAGGAAAATATTAATATGCAAGGATACTTATCGTAATGCACACTGTCACAATAAATCACATAACAACTTCAGGGAAATTGGAGTGATTAAGTTAGTGCCTACCTATCGTCGTGCGACCATATGAGATAACAGTTATTTTGAATACAATCATCTTTGGATGCCTGAAGAATGATTATTTTGATTCTATCCAGCATTTTATATCATACTCTTCCTAAGTTCCATTACTTTTTGAGCTTCCAAACTTTGCCTCCATAATCTCATATAAAATAAACAGCCAGCAAAAGTTCCAGCAAATTCAACGTGTTATATTTATACAACCAAGATGATATAAAGAAAAAATTCAAGCAACCTGAAATAAAATGGTCAAGCAAAAATCCTCAGAAAAATATCAGTGAAATTTTCTCTCCAAAAGCATCTGGTTATACATCCAACATAATTTTCCTTTTCACAGTAAACTAAGTTCCACCTAAAGCATCAAACTAAGTTCCACCTAAAGCATCAGATGTTATACTTTATGATTTAAGAATACGAATATTTTTACAGAAGTTCAGATCCTCAATTCTGACTCAATAATTTTGAGCTTCTTATAAATTCCAAAATGCTACAAGGTAAAATGGATAAAGCAAAAGTAATTATGGGGCATTATACCTTATATCGTCTCAAAAGAGTTGCCAGAACCACTATCCACTCTTTGAATTTTACAGAGCACATATGAGCCAAAAGGAATTCTGCATCCAACTAGCTCTGCAGTGTACCCATTTGAAGCTGGAATATTATGAAAGCTAATTCAGTCAATGAAGAAATACCAAGATATATATAATTCAACAATTCCTCATGGCATATAATAGTAATGAAATTACAGAGAGCTGAATGATTCAAAAGTGAGAAATCTCATCGGTGTCTAGTTGATCACTTTTGAAAGAAAAATTTATGTTAATGTTATAATTTTCTATGAATCTAGTTAAGAGTAAAAAGGAAGTTATAGAATACCTAAACATCTTGGCTCAAGTGCTTTTCAGAAACTTTTGCAAACAAAATATTTATACTACCAGCTTTGAAACGAAAATTAATAAAACAATCCAAGAGAAAAACTTCACACTTTAGGCTCTTTTGACTGTTGATTTCAACCTGCTGGGTGATCTCATTGAACTTTTCTTGTGTTAATTGTGAACTTTCAACATATTTAATACTTCCTCGTATCTTGTCAGTCACATCACAGAGTTCTTCCAAGGCATCTTGAACGATCAATTTTAGAACATGCGCAGCAAAGTGGACATCAAACAATTGTCCTATCCTACATCTTCGAACCTTAATGCGTGTAGGTACATCTAACCTAAGAACTCGTTCTGCTTTCGATTTCAGAAACTGGATACATTACATCTAACGGTTGCCTACAATGAGAGGCCGTTTTCATGTACTAATGATTGGAAATTTTTAATTCCCCAAATTCGATTCATCCTCTACAACCAATTTTAGTCTTAAGTACTACCTAAAGATCAATGTCGAGATTTTTCCCTAATCACTGGTTGGAAAGTTATGGAACTCACGCTCAGTTAACAACTCCTAAATGAATGCATAACTGGTTGTAAAGTGTTTTTTTTTTTCTCAAAGAAAAATCTATATCTGCCATTAAAATTCAATAGCTATAGTATCAAACTCAAGGAGAGTATTGTCATAAATTTCTTGATCGACATCACAACAATAACATATCAAAGCCAAAATAGAAATTCTGAAATCCAATACTAAAACCCTAACTCTTCCAACAATTATGCATAATAATAACTCAAACAATAGGCCATTGAAATGAAAAATTAAGAGACATTTTATTACCAAAACTTTTGAAAACCCAGCAAAAGTCAAGTAAAAAAATCATTTGACAACAGTTTTTGAGTTATCATCAGTCCATAGATCGCTCTCTTTCTGTTTCTTCTGCAATGACTTCTACTCGAGTTCCCGCCACTTGTTGATTGCAGCTGTGCAGATAAATCTAGCGCCGACGAAATAGAGCAATCGAAGAACCTTTATAGCGGTGGGGCCTGCCGTCATCTCTTCTCCCGTCATCTTTCTCTACAGTGTGTGTTAGTTACTCACTTCGCATTTTCTTGGGGATTTTTTGGCAACCGAGAAATGTAACAAGAGAATATTACCAGTTGTAGAGGTTGCCAGTGGCTGATTAAATTATCCAATAACTAATTTCAGCCGTTGGATTAAATTTGAAAGCATCCTACGATTTTGTTGGAAAAAAACAAAAAGTGTGGTAAGGTACAACTGTGGCAACGTAGGTGAGTCCATATATATGTGTATATATACACACACACACACACACACACACTATATACAGAGAGAGAGAGAGAGAGTCATCCTCCTTCTTCAGCTTCATCAATCACTTCCCCTGTTATGATTCATTCATTCATCATCACTCGAATACAATTCAATTTTTTGTCACATAAAAATGGGAATGGAAGAAGAGTCGAAGAAGTGTAGGGCACTGATCTTCACGTACGGGACGCTGAAGCGGGGCTTCTCAAACCACAACCTGATCCAAGATCTGATGCTCACCGGCGACGCCGTTTTCAAAGGCACCTACACCACCTCCGAGAGATACCCCCTCGTCTGCGGGCCCTACCGCGTCCCCTTCCTCCTCAACATCCCCGGCTCCGGCCACCCCGTCACCGGCGAGCTCTACGCCGTCTCCGCCCGCGGCCTCGCCAGGATGGACGAGCTCGAAGGCACCTCCCGCGGCCACTACCAGAGGCTCGGCCCCGTGAAAGTAACCAGGGCGGCGGCCGATGATGGATCCGAGGCCGAGGCTGAGGCGGAGGCTTATTTTGCGGACAGGAGCTACGAAATGGAGCTGTGGAAGAAGAGTGGGAAGTTAGGGTTTCGTTTGTACGGCGAGAAAGAAGCCAAAGGCTACGTTAAGAGGAAAGATCGCCCCCAGAATCTCTCTTTCTTGGAACATATTCGTATCTTTCTTTCATCCTCCACTGATCAATGATTTTTTTTATTTATAATTTATTATCATTATTATTCATCATATTATAATTTTAATCCTTATTAGTGAGTAATTGAAGATATATTTCAAATGATTTGTGGGAATGCTAATGTGCGTCTGCTTTACTTGCGGAAAATTAATTCTTGAGTGCTCTGATCTATACTTGGTTTTCAAAATTTATGATTTGTTGTTAATTGGCTACCAGAGGATGATTAAGACAATCATTTCGTAGCCCTTCAATTCTCAAAAAGCTTCGGAAAAAAATAAAAATAAAATGATTACAGGGTCAGTTAGTGAAATAATTTAATCTGTGGATTCCATTCCCATTGAAGGTTGTGTTAACGTGGGTTTGTAGATTATTATCTTTTAAAACTATAAGGGAAAATAAATAAATAAATAGATAAAAGATTTTTGTGTCCCCCTTCTAAACGTTCAAGTTCAGCAAGACCAACTGAAGAAGATTTTTGTGTCCCATCTTTGATATAAGGTTATTCATCCATTCCGTGGCTCTAAATTCTAATGAAAGATAGATAATCTACAGAACCCAAATCAATTTTTAACCTTTTTATTTCTTTGAGGATTTTATCTTAAGTGATTAGTTAAATAAAAACACTCGAAATCGTTCGGTTAATGTCCGTAAACTTCATAATGATTTTGATTTTATACAAATAAAAAAAAAAAGTATTGGCCGGAGCCGGACTTTTCCAGAGCAAGCCAAAGATGAATCCAGTCAAAAGGAAGCTTTTCAATGTTGAATACTTAATGCAGGAAATAGCATTTTCACCAGCTCCCAAGTTTAAATAATAAATATTCTCACGCCATTCTTTTAATTCTTTTTAACTCTTACTGTTATTTAATAATTTTTTCCCCCAAAAGGTGACGAGATAGTCAAAGGTCAAATCATTTTTCAATCGTTTATTTTACTTAATATTTGAATTCAAGTGATGAATTAAAATAACAGTTACTCCATCAATAAGAAATTTAAAAATAAAAATTCGCAGCCATTTTTTTATTTTTTAAAAAATTTTCTATGCAGTCACACGTCACAATCTGCATCCTCGTATCCCCTTCGTCGTTACATGGGATTCAAGATTTTTGAAGATGCAGTAGGTGGAATGCATCCAATGCAACTTTTCCATGACAAAATATAATCTGCAGTCAAATCATCCAGCAATCTTTTATGATTTTCACGAAACGAAAAATATCATTTTACAATTGGAATACTCAAATGAGGCTTCGTGGTCGGCAGAATTGTCCAAACTGGTGGATTACGCGATAAACAAATATAATATGTAGAGAAAGAGACTAACAATTCACGCCGTTGGTTTTGCATCAGCGTCATAAATAGTCTTCAATTTCCCTACGGGGAGATACAAAAATAGTGGTAAAATGAGAGATTATTTATACAGATGCGGAGAGTACTCCAAACATGAAACCTTAAATCTGTAACGTCGAATCTAAAGTTTGCAAGTTATAATAAAAATATATGAAGAATGATGCCATGTTACAGTTTATAAATGTTAAATTGTAAGTTTGCAAGCTATAACACAAAACCACACGCATGTCATTTGGTTATGTTTAGCGAGACCGAAACCCGAGTGCAGTTTGTTCACAAAGATGATTGCGAGACAGTGAAGATGGAATTATTTAAAAGAGAGAACTTGACGGTAATCCTATGAGCATCTGGATTTTTATGTTCGGGCATAATATAGGAGGATACAATGGGGCAGAGTAATGCTGAACTGAACAGATACATATTTCAATGTACAAATATATCTCACAGCCCCGTATGAAAGGGCTGTTTACTCGAAAGAATAGTGTCTACTTACTGATCCGGGTCTGCAATTTATTTATGAAGTACTTTACAAACCGATCAGGTCCATCTCCAGCCGCTCCAGTAATATGGTACAAACTTTTTAACATCTCTATATTCCAGCTCCTACTGGTACCAGTAAACCTGTCCATCATTTGATATCAGAAATTTTCATAAGAGATCAGGCATATACTGTTTGTAATGCATAATATGGGAAGACCTTATTTATCAGCAAAGTCGTTGGTTTCTGTCAGTTGCTCGGTCCTGTATTAACATAAAGGTTATTAGTAACATTGCAAATTAGAAGTATAGTCCTTTCTTGATAGAAGATTTGAAGCCACAATAAACTGAAGACAAATGTAATTCAGTGATTTTCTAAGCTGGTAAACAACAGGAATTTGTAAAATCCCCGTGAAAAAGAACCTACAAATAAAATTGGGAAAATAAATTATCTGACAAAGAACGAACTAGATATATGCTATGCTCATGAGCAAATAGGAGCTTTAATAACAGCTAGAAGAACTCATAACTCATGAAATTAGTCATTTTATGAAAGTGAGGACCACACTAAAAGATGAAAAACACATACTCTAATGCCGTGTTTTCATCTTATTGCACATTGGAGGTCGTGATTTTCTGCCTTTTATCTTGCTCTTCATTTTGGAAAAAATGAAGGAGCCCTTTTTAGAAGATGACTCCGGAATTAATGTTCCAATAAATGTTAATCACGCCGGAGGCAGTGTCCCAGTTGGCAACTAATTCACTTGTTATGAGTGCTGTATTTGTAGAGGAGGCAGATTCCATTTAAAAGTTTTCTTAAAGTTCTCTCACATGCCTGGTAGTAACTAATATGCATTACAATTTGACCAAGGTACTGGAGGACTGAGTTCACCAATCTTCATGCTAACCACATAAATCAATGCTAACCACATAAATCAAAATATATGACAGTTCATTGCTTATAGCAGTGATTCAGGAGAACTGTTTGAACAGAACATAGTTGAGTGACAAAAGGATTACCACGTTGATGTGTGACTGATGCCAAGCCCATTACAAGTTAGTATCATTCCTTTAAATCTGGCAAGATATTCCTGTATCGCAGTGGCAGAATGTCTCAGATAATCTATAAACAATACCAATTTATTGGCTGGTCCTCTTCAGCTAAAAGAAGCATAATCTGATAGTTATAAACCTAATCATATCATAAAAGACCTAATCATATCATAAAAGTTTTAATTCATCAAAATAGAAAGATAAAGAGAATAGATAAAAAAAGTCCTTACCCGCAAAGTATACTTATCAATCTCATAAATTCCAGTGAAATCATACTCAAGGCGTTTATCAGGATCACTCAATACTGCAAAAGAATTTAGTAAAAATTTATAGGAGACATGAGCAGAATGCAAAAAGGTCATGCTCTTGTACACCTAATGCAATGAAGATATACTGTGAACTCCAATTTGTTGGATGTCAATAGGTGTAGATAGT
The DNA here is from genome assembly GCA_030449075.1 of Murraya paniculata. Taxonomy (NCBI): domain Eukaryota; kingdom Viridiplantae; phylum Streptophyta; class Magnoliopsida; order Sapindales; family Rutaceae; genus Murraya; species Murraya paniculata. The sequence continues at coordinate 2,735,744 of JAEVFN010000036.1, read as the reverse complement.
TCTGTAACATAAGTTTTACTAAAAGAAGAGAGAAATCCTATTTCTACGGAGAAGAAGCAGCAACTCAGTATTGAAGAAACTATCATTACCATATGAATTTAAGCACAAAACCATTCTTAGAACTTCAACCACATATTCAATCAATCAGGTGTTCACTAGTTCATACTGAAACATTCAAATCCCAGTAACAAATACCAAAAATTAATGTTTGCAAGCACTTGAAAGTATTTTCATTATTTACTTCATCCTCTTGAAGTTGCTTCAGTTGAAAAGAATATTTTATTGATAAACAAAGAGGCAATATCAATCTGATGAACTCTACAAAGGAATCTCTTGGATTTATGTGTGGAGAGGTCGTACATATACAGATGTGGAGTTTTGTGCTTTCAACAATAAATGTTACCTGTGTAGGCTTCATTAATCTCTTGAAATTTAGCAGTAACAGCACCATCACCATTGTGCTTATCAGGATGCCACTTCTATAAATAGACAACAATATCAAGAAAATGTCAGCCAATTTCTTTTATCCAATGACCCAAACGATTACAAACCAGTAAGTGTAAAAGCCCATGCAAAAAGCCCCTGTAGGAGAAAAATAGAAAGTTACTAACCAGGGCAAGTTTTCTGTAATTTAACCGGATCTTCTCATCTGTTGCATCATAATCAACTTCTAAAATCTTGTAATAGTCCTGAAATAGAATGAAAATTCAGCATTGCATATGCATCAAGGTAAAGTTGTACTCTATGCGGTGAAATAAAAACAGAAATCTCAAACACTTGTGATAATGCTACAAGTTTGTGTCAGATAAACATGAATTTAGAATAAATGGCTTTTAGATTAGCAGCCAGCAAATAAACTGTAAAAAGATCCCTTGAAGACCTTAAGTGATGCAAGTTCATCTGTTGACACAATATTAGGTTGTAACCACTGTAAATTACATTATAAAGTTCACGAGGAGTAAATCAGTGATCTGTTGGAACCATTGCAATCATGATAAAAGAACAATACGGTTCCAAAAGGAATTTATCCATTAGTGGGGTAGAGAAAAAGGGGAGCAAAACCAGGACTCGTGTAACAATTGGTACGTAACATGTTATATCATTTCTACCCCTAAATTGGACATAACCATATTAGTTTGTTAAGAAAATAAATAAATTCATAATTGCAAAAAATAAGCAACACTAAAAATTATGAGCCAGCTAACGTAAATTGAAAATTAGGCACCAAAAGCACGGTTTATCAACCAATATAAAGCAGTAGAACAACACACTTGGAACTCCATACTTAATCTGCTCTCACGTGAAGCACCCATTTTCTGCCAGAATCATTCATTACAGAGTGTACACTAGATTAATGTTTTAATCTCTTCCAAAAGCTGAACTCAATGTAAAACATTCCAAACAAATATGTAAAATAACCTTAGTTATGTACACACAATTTGCCTTTCAAAAAAAAAAAAAAAGTACTCACTATTTGAGCAACCAAATTATGTCCATATCTTCTGAATCCTTTTAAATTTTTACCTTCTTAATTGTCAAATAACAACCATTAATATCAAGTATATCATTGATTGCATTTCATATATCGAACAATTCTACCCAGAAAAATCATTACACCAAATGCAGCGTTACGGTAAACTAATTCAAATAAGCCAAATGCATTCTATTCTTGAATCCCAATTAAATTCTACAAGTCAAATTTTACTTCTTTATAATCCTTTTCCTACCATTTTAAGCTACCAAACAAAAACAAAACCAAGGAAACTCAAAAGGCAAAAGGGTATAAGAGAACTACGAGTTCTTGTAATAACAACTGATTTCAACAGAAACTGAAAGTTCGAAAGCAATTAAAAAAAAAAAAAAAACAGAAAGGTGGCATAGAAGCTTTGAGCACCTTTTGAGTGGTATTATCATTGCCTTCCATCTGGGTTTGTGAAGAACAGAGGTTTATTTACAACAAACTTCATTTGATTCCAAGAACCCAGAAAGTTTCTTGTTTGATTCAGCAGATTTTTTTTTTTTTTTAAGAAAAAATAATTTTGATAGATATTGATAAAGGGCAAAAAAAATCGACTTTTTTTGGGTGAATTTTTGGAGTTAATATGAGAAGACGATGAGAATCAAAGCGCCACAACTGTATAGATTCAGGATAAAATAAATCAGGCAAAGACAAGGATAAAAGTGGGTAATATTGGAAACTTAATTACATTTTCTTTTTCTTTTTAAATATTTTTCTTATCCATCATCTTCTTCAAATTTTAGTTTTTTAGGTAGTGTATTTTTTTTATTAGAAATTTTAATGAGTCTGAAATTTTGTTTGAAGTTGTAAATATAAGTATAATTTTTTTTAATATCTAAATATAAGTAATATTTTATTTGTTTTTATAAATCTTAAATATAGTTATTTAATATTTATGTTCTTATAAATCAAAACAAAAAAGAATTTAGGTTTTATAATTTACGAAATAAATATATTTTTAGAACATAATATTTACTTTCCATTTATATCTTTTTTATTAAAATAAAAATTATAGAAATTTACCCTTTTTATTTAGAGATAAATGTATGAAAAAATATATATAACTTATAAAAAATAAATTTTGAAAAAAGATTTAAAATTAATAAAATTATAAATTTCCAGATGTTTAACAGACAAGAAAACTAAAAAAATAAATCATTTCTATTATGTTTTTAATTCAATTAATGATAATATGTCATAACAATTAGTAAAATATTGTCTGTACATAAAAATTTGCTGTTGTATTATTGTTCATAACATATTAATTGTGATTCTCTTCGGCCACGTTTGGTATAATTTTTCACATAAAATTTATTTAAGTAGAGTTTTATACGTAGAGTTTTTATTTAAAAAAAAAAAAATTAGTTGTTTGATTGTGTGAGGGCTTTTATTAAAAATTATAAAATTATTTTAATATATAAATTTTTAAAGTTATGTTGTAAAAGGAATGACATAAAAATGTAAAATAAGTAATTGACATATTAAAAAGAACTTTTAAAATAAATAATGGACATTTTTTTAAAAGCTCTCCAACGGCTAAATATTTTATTTAATTCAAAAAAATTCTACTCAAAATAAAACAAAACAACAATAAAAAAAATTTAAAAAGAACTTTTATAAAAAAAATAATCATTTATGATCATTAGATAAATCATACCTAACTGGTACTTAATTTTTTTTTAAAGGATATTCTCTTAATTGTTCATATTTTTGCTTAATGATTTGGCTACCCACCAATATTTTTAAAAAGTAGTGAATTAATTACAAAGCTTAATGGTTTATTTGTTTATTATACTTTAATGTCATAGTTTGGTTCATGTTCATACTCATTTAATGTTTGGCTATCCACCAATTTTTGAATTATACAGCTGTAGCGTTTTTAGAAGTACTGAATCTATACGTTAACTTCTATTCTTACATAATTTTTATCTAAAAATGTTTAATTAGCAGAAATGACGGGACGGAACTTGGGTTCAGAGTGTAGAGAGATTAAACTTATTATTCCTTTTTAAAAATTTATGTAATTTTAAATAATATTAATAAAGTAAAATTTTGTTTAATTACTTCAGTTTGTCAACAGAGGTAATTTACTAGGCCTGGGCCCAGGCTTGTACCAAGAAGCCCGGATACGGAAATGAAATGAAAATAACAACTGAGTTTTTACACACCCCCCTGCCCACTGACTGCACCCCGTTGTTTATTTCAATAGAAAAATAAAAAAATATAAATGTTCTTAAATACGTGAAGATATTTACTTGTTTTATTATCTTTCATCTTATGGTCATTCCATGATGCCGTGCGGTATTAATACTGTAATTAAATATAAATAATATAAATAAAATATAAAATTTATAAATTTAACATAAAATTTGTAAATCAACAATAACCGTAAAATAAAACATAATTTTTTTGTAAATCAATAAAACTTATTCCATTTTTTTCAGTATAATTTTTTATTTAATCAATGAGTAATTCTTTCCATGTTTAATTAAAGAAAATATTTTTATAAATTTTTCACTAAAATTCTATAGAAATAATGTTAATTTTTTAAATAATTAATAATATTATATAAATTTACTAGTTGTATTTTATATTTACTAGTTTTATGTATAATTTATAATATTTATATCTATCACGGTATTGATGCTGTAATTTTCATTACGGCATTATAGAATTTTCCATTTTAATTTTACTAAAAAAATCAAAAAGCATATTTCATGTAACGTTCAGGCGGTCTTTGGTAGTTTTCTAGTTTGAATTGATTGGATTGATATTTACTTAAAATAACTGTAGCTAAACGATAATTACCTCTAATATTGCCTTTATATTTTCCTGTATAACCGCTACTTTCGGTGGCCGGTTATATGTGCAAATAGAAAAATAATAAACAGCGGCTGTATCTGTATTATAAGCCGACCCAAATTGAACAAGCCTGCTCCTAAGTCAACTCTACAGATCAGTTTGAACATTGAAGCTGTAAAATCAACAAGTCTCCAGCAATAAAGATGAGCATTTCACAAGCCAGAACATGCAAAGGTATGTAAAAGGTTTTAGTCAATATAATTAATTCACAGATTAAAAGCAATTTTTATGAACTGTTGTTTTCTATGGGAAAATTTTTTAATCTCTATGTGTTTTGCAGCTGTTGTATGTTGGGGTAAAGGAGAGCCATGGAAAGTGGAAGAGATACAAGTGGAGCCTCCAAAAGCAACTGAAGTCAGAGTTAAAATGCTTTATGCTAGTATTTGTCATACTGATATCTTATTCTCTACAGGATTCCCATTGGTTAGTATCACATTAATAAAATAATTAATGAACAGTAATACATGACCCTTTCCATACTTACGCTTTTGTTTAAATTACTTGGTTTGACAATCAGTAAATTTTTCTAATTTTAATCTTTTTATTTTCAGTCCCTTTTCCCTCGTGTTCTTGGCCACGAAGGTGTTGGGTAGGCACACCTATTTCTTATTGTTTAGCCCAACGGCAATCCAATTCCCCTCTGCATTTCTTCATTATGTATGTATACATAATTGCACAACATTCATCATATAATGAAATGCAGGGTGGTGGAGAGTGTTGGTGATGAAGTGAAAGAATTTAAAGAAGGAGATATTGTGATTCCAACTTACATTGGAGAATGTAAAGAATGTGAAAATTGCACATCAGAAATGGCCAATTTATGCCTAAAATATCCATTCACTATCTATGGGTTAATGCCAGATGGCACTTCAAGAATGTCCATAAGAGGCCAAAAATTGTACCACCTATTCACATGCTCCACAATGGCCGAATATATGGTGGTTGATGCCAATTATGTTGTGAAAGTTGATCCAAGTACAGATCTTTCACTTGCTAGCTTCCTTTCATGTGGATACTCATCTGGATTTGGTGCAGCTTGGAAGGAATTCAAAGTTGAAAAAGGATCAAGCGTTGCTGTTTTTGGCCTTGGTGCTGTTGGATTAGGGGTGTGTAAGTAGATGTAGAAAATGAGAGACACCATTCTCTAGTTTCTTGAAAAATAATTTTAATAGTTATTGTAATTTCTAATTGCAGGCGATTGATGGAGCCAGAATCCAAGGGGCAGCTAAAATAATTGGGATAGACAAGAATCCGTGTAGAAAAGACAAGGGCGAGGCTTTTGGAATGACAGATTTTATAAATCCCGATGATGAACCAAATAAATCAATTTCAGAATTGGTCAAGGAAATGACTTGTGGAACGGGTGTGGATTATGGCTTCGAGTGCACTGGGGTTGCATCTTTACTTTCGGAAGCCCTTGAAGCCACCAAGTTGGTATGTTTCTTTACTAAAACCCAAGGAATTGGCATTTCCAGCAGGCTTTAAATTTAAAAATAAACTACCAAATTGACTATTATGTGTCCTGTTCAGGATGATGAATGATGTTAGACTATTGTTATATTTGAAATGGTGAGAACAGGGCAAAGGAAAAGTGATGGCAATTGGGGCAGCAAATGAAGCCCGAGTGCCACTGAACTTTCTGGCGATTGCCTTAGGAAGGAACCTGAAGGGCACCATTTTTGGAGGGATCAAGACAAAATCCGAGTTACCCATTATATTTGACAAATGCAAAAGCAAGCAACTTCGAGTTGACCAACTTTTGACTCATCAGGTTATGTTGGACGATTTGGACAAGGCAATTAAGCTGTTGAAGCAACCTGACTGTGTCAAGGTCCTATTGAAGATTTACTAAGTCATTTTGTATTCTATTCAATAAAGACAGCTGATAAAGCCTCATTTTCTTTTGTTTCCTGCGTAAAGCTAATTTGGTAATGCTTTATCTTTTAAATTAATTATTGTTGGTTGTATTATAGAAATAATCGATTGTGAAATAAATTAATTAAATATTTGATAAAATTTATTTTCAAGATTATTCAGAATTTTAAAAACAGTTGTACGTGTTTGGCAAATATTACTTTTAAATTGTTATAAGAATACAAATGACTAACTAGACATAATATTAAATAAAATTTATTTATACATTTATAAATACACACACACAAAACTTTTATTGTGTATATATAATAATTGATAACTAAAATAAATATCTTTATTTTATTAAACTAATAATAATATAATAATAATAATAATAATAATAATAATAATAATAATAATAATAATAATATAATAATAATAATAATATAATAATAATAATAATAATAATAATAATAATAATAATAATAATAATAATAATAATAATAATCCCTTTAAATTTCTTGATTTATTTTTCCCCATTGATTAAGGGTAATATTGAATTTTTATAATATATGTGAGGATTTATATGAAATTATAATAAGTGTAAAATTGGTTCTCAATATCAGATTTCAAAAAGTTACTCTTATTCTATTTTTTAAAATTTACTATAAGATGAGGTGATTTTACAGAAAGTAATTCTTCAAAAAATTTGCCATGTATCAACGTTACGATCGAAAGCATTGTTTTCTCTTTCTCCTCTAGTTATAAGCTTTTAATAGATGAATTTAGATATGTCACACATTTATTCCGGTGCTCAATTAACACGTAATTATTTTTATGTTCTTCTATAATAACTGTCAATCACAGCTTCATTAAAAAAATAAAATAAAATAAACCAACACGGGATCCAGTTTAATTCCAATTAAAATATACTTAAAATAGGAGACTCCGATACTACTGAGAATAATATTTAAGTTAATAAAATTGATTATAAATAATTAAATTATTTGAATACTACATTATAAATTTAACTATATTTTACATTAAAAAAAATTATCGAAATATTTTATCAATTTTTTTCGATGGTACAATGTAGTTTGAATATCTAAATCCATAATGAATCATATTTATTTTCAAATAATTAGACCAAATCAATCCTATAATGCATACAATAATTCTAATGTCTGCCTACCAATCTAAGGATATTTTTTATCCAATTATTGGATGATTATGAAACGATTATCTTGTTGATGATCCATTATAATTACCTATAAATTATTATTATTTTCATTATTTTTATTAATAATAATTGCTAATATTAATATGTTATATATATACCCTATAAAAAAATATTTGTATATTAGACAAAATATAAAGCATCTAATGCCCTATATGTTTAAATAATACTCATAAACAACCTCCTGTGCAAATTAATTCGTGCAAATTAATTCATGCAAATTTATAGCAAATTAATTACTTTATTTATTCCTTTATCTTTTGTGGTAATATCTATTTGATACATTTATTCACTGTTTTCAAGTCACAACAATTTCTATAAATACTTAAAATGGACTCTTACATATGTAATGTTAAGCTTTGATCTATTGCTATTAGTGGTATTGTGACTAATGATCTTATAATATTAAAGTTTGTTATGTTTTTAATAGCCATAATTGTTAGCCAATTTTAATTTGAGTAAGCTAAACTTAATTATGATGCTTATTATCAATATTATATTTCTATTATCAGAATATATATATCAATATTATGATACTTCTATTATTATTATTATTATTATAAAGGAGTGGTTTAGGGTCATACGTGAGTTTTAAAAATATTATTAGTTATAATTATAGTTCGTATGTCCATTGTATAATAACATTAGGGAGAACAACAATAACACACCGCGGTTTAGCGAAATGATCATAAAAACCATATCCTACTATCATAATGATTGCATACACCTCATTTTAGACAATTATGCCCTTTCAATGTAGTGACCAAAATATATTTCATCTAGACAAAATTGTCAAAATATTGAGATAAATGGTAAACAAAACAGATGAGTGGCATATGTATTTGAAATACAAATTAGGTTATAAAAATTGGGATCCTATCATTATTGTAAAGTATTAATATGATAATATCAAATTAGTTTAGGACTCGATAGGGGTGAGCAAATTCAAGTTCGGATCAATCTAATCGAGTTTTTGGGTTAATCAGGGTTGGGAAAAAAATAATCTGAACTCAATTTGATCTTTTAATTTGATCCAATCTGATCCGAATATAGTTAGGATCGAATGGAAAATTTGAGTTTGTTTATGCATTACAATTCAGGTCGGATCGGGTTGGCCAAAATCCAACTCGATTGGGTTGGATTCTTCATCCACATTCAATTTGAACTTGAATTTTTCGGATCGAGTCTAATTGGGTCAGGCTATTTGGCCACCTCTAGTGGTTGAATGGATTTTAAATAATTTTATTTAACTGGTCACTTAAATTTAAATTTTGGGGAGGTAAGGGGATAAAAAATAAATATAAATTTTGTTTAAAAATCAAAATTTTCTAATAATGTAAGTAAATGAAAATGGAAATGAATTACTATTCACTTAGGCCGGCAACGACGGTGTATTGTCTTGCAGCTGATTCACTGTAAACCATCTCTCTTCGTTCCTTATTTCACGAATTCTTGCATGTTTGTATAAGTTTTTGAATTTCTCTTTATATAACTAGATAAATTTAAGATGAAATTTTAGTTAAATATTGCCACTTTCTTAAAATTTGGAATTGTTTTACAGAGCTGGTTTCATTGATTGTTTCCTTCTGTTACTTATTTACAGCACGAAATTGAGCCAGTTTATATGCCTTTAGATCACAATCTAGCTTACTACATGATTTGCTCTTTCATCCAGAAGCCTTAGTTGAGGTGTATACATATATATATATATATATTTTGTCAATGTTTCTTGAATTGTGATTTCCTAGAGCTTGACTTTTCAAACTGCGTAAGTGAAAAACTCCTGAAAGTGATGAATATGATAGTATCTTTTTGTCATTCAAATCACAGATAAAATTATATGATTATTCACTAGAAGAACATTTTATATCTTCTCCTTCCTGCTCATCATTTGCCTCATTGTTTATTTATTTATTTATAAGTTTACCGCAGTTTCAACCTTTGCTGCTGCTTTCTATGGATTGCAACTCAAAATTTAATCAAGTTGCACATTTCAGATGTTAAAAGCTATGATACTTCTAAAATTGATACTTAGTTTGATCATGCTCTAATTTTCAGTTGAATTCTAATTTTTTAAGAATTTTTATTATGGTTAGTTTGATTGTGTTCTGATTTCATATTGAATTTTCTCTCAATTCAATTAGGGATTTACTTAATTATTGATTGACTTGAATTAAATTATGGCTGAATTGAGTAAACTGAAGGTGCTAAAGACATTATTTGGTCATTTTCTCTGCTGAAAGTATCTTGGATTTAAACATTTTTTCTGGTGAAGGGATTGTAAAATTGTAAATGTTGAGGTTCTTATAATGTTTGTTGATTTTGCAGTGAAAATGAATGTTAGGAGGAGGATAAAGGCTGATTCAATTGAACAATGACGTTTAGTTGTCTTAGAATGAAAAAATGGCAACTTCCGCAAGCTGTGAAAGCTTGTTAAGTCTTCTTAAAAACCAGAAAAGTGATGATGGCTACGTGAAAATATTGAGAATGACTACATGGGTAAGGGAACTTGTATGCAAAGTGATAGTTAAAAGTCTGTTAATAGTCTCATTGCTTCTAGAAGGATTATTTTAATTACTGGACCAATATGTCAGTAAAGGGACTTGTGGCTGCTTCACATGATTTTTCAGCATGTTAATAGGCTTATAATTATACAGGTTTATTAATTAATTTTTATTTCATGACAGAGTTTTGGTCTTGTAAAAATAACAGAGATGGAAAAAGTTATAGCACAAACTTAGTTTATACGTTGCCTGAGTTTTTGCGGATAGGTACATCATTCTAATTTCATTTACATTGTTATGCATATTATATATTGGAAGAATTTCATTTTGAAAATATATGTGGCTCCCTTAAAGAAAAACTACAACATTGAGTAAAAAGGCTACATAATGATACATTTGAAGAACGCTGTAGGGCTTGAAAGATTTGGCGATTTGGCGATTTGGCCTCCATTAGGTAAGCAAGCAAAACTAGTGTGGTCTCTCTCTACTGTTAATTCTTTTAATTATATTACACATTTGTTCATTCTTTTTAGTACATGACAAGGATTTTCGTCCACACAAAAAGCATATATATCACGACCAAAGTTAAAAGAGTTTCTCATTTTGGGAAGTGAAAAAGAGCTTGCTATCAAAACATTTGGAGAAATGAGATTGACATTAAAAGCCAATGGATGACTTGACAAATCCATAAACCAACGGTTTATTAACTTTTTCTCATTGTTAAGATTAATTGTTAATGTTTTTTTTTATTGTTTTTGTAATTTGAAAGTTTGGAATTCACTAGTGGAGTTCATAATGGTCGAATGTTTGGGTTAAATTAATGGAAATAAGAACTAATGTAGTGATGGATACTGAATTGGAACATTGTGTTTTTGGTTCATAGAATATCTTAGAAGAAGTACGAAAAATGATACAAGACAACAAAGGAGATGTCTTCCTGAAAAATTGAATGGCCTCCGTTTACTTTGTAGGTGTGATATATATATATATTTTAATTTTAGGTAGATGGCTTATTGATTCTGGTGATAGATTGGTTTGTTACCAATTTCCTTGATTTGAGTTGCTTTGGTAATTAGTAATCTAGTCATCTTTAAGTACTTTGGCTATCTGAACATTATTTGGGTATGCTGATAAATTATAAGAATTGTGGAAACTATAGTAAACAAACAAATAAATAAATAAATAAAAGCTTATATTTGAGTGCATTTTACTTAAATGAATGAATCTCTATGCTTGCAAATTTTTGCCAGTTATTTTTAGGTGCTTAGCTTCTATTGCATTTTGTGAGTATTTCACATTGGATGCTATTTCATGATTTATATTATTCATGCAATCATGAATCAATATTTCTGAAATTTTGTTCTTATTTATTTGGATATATTCTCATCTCTCTTTATCGCAAAGATCAGTTTGTCATTAAATGAAAGTATACAAAAAAGTTACATAGAATGAGTATGCCAGTCGAGAGTGTTTTTTATATTCTTAATATTATGTTAAAAAAGTTCATCTAAAAAAATATGTTGTTCAAATTAGAATATAGTTTTGTGTTTAATTTATCTACAAGTTTCAATTTTTCTATTGAAAACAAAATATATCCGATCCTACCTAAGAATTTAGATGACGCATTTGAAATTTGACTGTTTTTTTCTATTGAAAACAAAATATATCGATCCTCCCTAAGAATTTAGATGATGCATTTGAAATTTGACTGTTGTTTATTTTTTTTCTGTCTTATCATTTGGTTTTTGATTTTTTTTTTTCGTATGCAGCGACCCATATGAAGTTTAGCTTTTGGAAGCTGTAAATTGATTTAATTTTGTATTACTTTTATTGTTGTTAAAATTTTTGAAAGAGTTATTTTCTCACATGGTTCTAAAAGTTTTTTTCAGCAGAAGTAGTTTTAGGCTCTTTTCCTTCTGCAATTCTATATTTTCAATAGCTCTTGCATCAGATCACTATTGTCACTAACTGCTTAAGTGATCGAAGCCCTCATTCTTGTAATTGAAATTTTGATTTGATTAATTTCTAAGCGCATTGGATAAATTAATAGGACATTATAATTTTATTTGAGAAAAAATGCAACAAATTTATGAGTAAAAAACCATTTGAAAGAGATAAATTAGTTAAACATGCAAAATCATATTAAAAAATGTTGTTACCATAGTGTAATATTAAAAAATAAATAATAGTAGTGATAATAATACAAGTATAATATGATAATATTTATAATTAATAACATAAATTTTTGGTTGAAGTAATAAGAAATTAAGAAAGCTTAATTTGAAAAGAAAATAGAGTGGTAAAAGCATAATTTGAATTTAGAAAATGAGAACAGGTCAATCTATACGATTGTAATTCATAAATGATAATAATTTCATCAAAAGAAAAATAATAACAATTGAAAGTACTAATTGTTTATATTGTTAAATTTTGAATCACATTTACGAAGTCTAATAAGTTTATGACAATTAACAGCATAGTTTGTAAAAATGATTTAACTCATGAAAAGTATGGACTTATTTTGTTAGTGGAAAGTTACTTTTCTGTTTTTTTTTTGAAAGATATACATAATTAAACGTTGTTTTTTTTTTTCAAAGAATGATACAAATTATATATAAGAAAATACGTTATTAATTTATTATGATTATTTAAATGATAAATGAGAATAAATATAAACAAAGTTCAAATACGCTCAGCAATAGATGATATAATTCATGATTAAATCTCCTGAGGTAATGAATTACGATTTTAAATAGATAAAGTTTAAGTTTTGTAACTTGTAAAAATTAATTGTGTAATCAAAATGTTAATAATATCGTAATAATCTAAAAAGAGTACAACAATAGTGTACGACATATATACATTTTTATTATATTTAACTATAAATCTTACGAGGCATGATAGTCATAATAATAGTTGTAGTTATATCAAAAATAAATAATAATAGTAGTAGTACTAATAAAATAATAATACTGCTTATAATAACATGAATTTTTTTTATTGAAGTGATGAGAAATTAAAGAAATTATTTTGAAAAGAAAATAGAGTGGTTAAATTTTTATACAAATTAAGTGTTTTTAATCAAATTTATTTTAAAGATAAATAATTTGAATTAATTGATATTTATAATGGACTATCCAACAAGGAAAAAACGGAAACGTTTTAACAAAAATATATTAAGTAAGCTTCAATTTTGTAAGTTAAAATATTTTTGTAACTTAACTTGTATCGTCATAGCTTTAGAAGCATAGCAATTGCAATCACTCTTACTTGTTATTTATTTATTTACCATTAAAGTTATGAAAAATTAAGGCAATTAGTTTGAAAATAAAGAGAAAGATGAAAATAAATGCATAAATTATTTTAAATTAAACTAAATACTATTAAATAAAATGAGTATAAATATGTATAAAGATTAAAAGTTCAAGTATACATACAATCAAGTTCAAAAGATCTCATGAAATAATAAAGATAAAAAGAAGGATACTCATTATTAAAAAAATGTTGCTAACAAATCTCATGAGGCAAGATAGTAATAATAATAATTGTAGTAAGAATAAAAAATAAATAATAATAATAATAGTGATAATAATACAAGTATAATATAATAATATTTATAATTAATAACATAAATTTATGAATGAAGTAATAAGAAATTAAGAAAACTAATTTGAAAAGAAAATAGAGTGGTAAAAATTTAATTTCAATTCAAAAAAATCTTAGTTCTTGATGCATTTTAGTTTATAGATAAATAAATATAATTAATTGAATGATAAAATGGGCATAATATTTATAAAGATCAAATTTAGGTATAAATAAATTCAAGTTTAAGAAATTCCATGAAGTCAATTGATACAAAAAAAGGAAAAAAAAAGATAATTCAACACAAAAAGATTAAGAAAGTTTCAATTTTTGTAAGTTTAAACATTTTTATAACTTATGCTCTCGTAACTTGTAAAAATAATTTTTTTGAGAAGCTTGGCAATTGCATGCACTCTTACATGTTTTTTTTTTTTATTTGTTATCGAAGTTTTTAAAAATTAAAGAAATTATTTTAAAAAGTAAAGAGAAATGAAAATAAATGCATTAATTTATTTTAAGGATAGCTAAAAATAATCAATTAAGATGATAAAATGAGAATAAATATGTATAAAGACTAAATGCTCAAGTATATATACAATCAAGTTTAAGGATCTCATAAAGTAACGAAAATTAGAGCTGGCAAAACGGGTCACCGGGTCGTGTTCGTGTTGTGTCAGCTTCGTGTCGTGTGAAATTTAGGTCAACCCAAACACGACCCATTTAATAATCGTGTTAAAATATTGAAACTCAAACCTGGCACGGAAAATAAATGGGTTACCCAATAACCCATTTAATATCTATATATTTAATAAATATTATACACACACCCCCCAAACTATCATACATTTATACTATTTAAAGTTTAAATTATGTATGTAAATAATATTATATATCGATATCATCAAATATATATATGTATCAATATTTTACACACTTACACTATTAAAGTTCTAAATTTACATAAAATTTTATAAATAAAACACTAAGTATATATATCTTTTAAAAAAATTAAAAAGAGAGAATTATGTTTAATATTTGAGTTTTAATAAAAAAAATCTAAAAATTAATTTAAAATAGAAAATATAATCGTGTCATTGTTCGGGTAAATGGGTCAAGAACTTTAACCCTAACCCGACACGAAAAAAAATCGTGTCAACCCGAACCCAACCCATTTAATAATCATGTCAAATTTGATGACTTATACCCATTTATTCGTGTCGTATTCGTGCCGCGTAATCGGGTCGTGTTAAATTTTGCCAACTCTAATGAAAATAGTAAAAAAAAAAAAAACAGAAAGAACTTAGATTATGGACACAAAATATTGGAAAAGATTAAGGGTTGTAATAAAGATTTTTCAATAATATATGGTAAGTTGATATTTACTAAAATAGTAAGGAGTCAAACAGAATTCACTTTACTAATATTATTGTTTTTTGTAATATAAGTAAATTTGGTATTTGACCAAAATAATTAAAATTTTACCCAGTTAATTGGAATATTGAATGCAAAATTAGTGGAATAATAGTTAAAACATATAAACACATATGCGAGAAAATATAACTAAAATCAGGAATTTACCTAACTAAAAATAAAATTATAAAAAATAACTGGTACCTAGCCTAAATAATTAGAATCTTAACAACTTAATGAGAATATTAAATACAAAATTAGAGACATAGTTAGTTGAAACACATGAACTAATAAGAGAGAAAGTGTCACGAAAATTAGGAATCGATCCAACAGGAAGTGAAAGCTACTTGAAATCTAATACAAAATATTTTCATTTAACGAATTTAGTAGGAATATCAAACACAAATCTAATGGGTTAACAAGTTAAAACATATGAACCTATAAATGAAAAAGTTTAACTAAAATTACAAACTAATCTAACCAAAAAAATAGTTTTGTTATTCAACCCAAATAACTGGAATTTTATAAAGTTAATTGGAATATTGAATGCAAAACCAGTGGAACTTCTCTAACTAAAAATAAAATTTAAAAAATAAATTTAGTATCTAAACCAAATAATTGGAATCTTACCAAGTTAGTGGGAATATTCAACACAAAATTAGAGAAATAATTAACTGAAATGCAAGAACCAAAAAGAGAGAAAGTGTCATGAAAACTAAGAACTCATCTATTGGGAAATTAAAGTTACTTGGAATCTAAACTAAAATATTAGTATTTAACGAATTTAAGAGGAATATAAAGCACAAAACTGGTGACTACTAAGTTGAAACATATAAACCTATAAATGAAAAAGTTTAACCAAAATCAGAAACTAATTTAACAAAAAAAATAGTTTTGGCATTTAACACAAATAACTAGAATCTTACTAAATTAATTGGAATATTAAATGCAAAACCAGTGGAATAATAATTAAAACATATAAATACATATGCGAGAAATTATAACCCAAATCAGGGACTTACCTAACTAAAAATAAAATTATAAACAATAAATTTGGTATCTAACCCATATAATTGAAATCTTATCAAGTTCATAGGAATATTAAACACAAAACTAGAGAAATAATTAGTTGAAATACATGAACCAATAAGAGAGAAAGTGTCAGGAAAATTAGGAACTCATCCAACGGGAAGTGATATTTACTTGGAATCTAATCCAAAATATTAGCATTTAACAAATTCAATAGAAATATCAAATACAAATCTAGTGGATTAATAAGTTAAAACACGTGAACCTATAAATGAAAAAGTTTGACCACAATCAAGAACTACTCTAACAAGAAAAATGTAATTTGGGTATTTTAACCAAATAACTGAAATCTTACCAAGTTAATTGGAATATTGAACGGGTCAGCTTTCGGCCTATATGGCTTCCGTTGCGACTGTTGATCCAGGGATGGGTGTATCTGTGGGTGAACCGATCTGACCTTCTTCGGGAGGTCCGCCTACCGCCGCTATTCGCTCCCCGGCTATGGGTATTCACTCTCCTCCTCCAAACCTCCCATCTCAATCAGACGAGGAGTTTAGCTCCGCGGACAATTCTGTAGCTGATGAGTACTTTGCTTCTGAGCCTGAGGGTATCGAGGGGCATCATCGTGACTGAAGTATTGCTGGCCCGCACTCCTCCCGTTCTAGGAAAGGTCGTAAGCACCGTAAGCGACGTTCTGAGCGTTCGCATTGATGATTTCGCATTTATATTTTTTGTTCTTTGTTCTTTTTCTTCTACTTGGAGGTTTTGGTTTAGGTCCCCCTCTATATGTTTTTTTCATTTTATTTTAATAATCTACAGGTAAGGGGGTCCCGCCTAACCCCCCACCCTTGGGTGGTTTTTAAATAAAAAAAAAAATTGGAATATTGAACGTAAAACCAGTGGAATAATAATTGAAACATATAAACACATATGCGAGAAAGTATAACCAAAACTAGGGACTTACTTAATCAAAAATAAAATTGTAAAAAAATAAATTTGGTATCTAACCTATATAATTGGAATCTTACCAATTATATTAAACACAAAACTAGAGAAATAATTAGTTGAAACACGTGAATCAATAAGAGAGAGTGTCACGAAAATTAGGAACTCATTCAACTGGAAGTGAAATTTACTTACTTGGAATTTAATCCAAAATATTGGTATTTAATGAATTTAGTAGGAATATCAAACACAAATCTAGTGAAATAATAAGTTGAAATATGTGAACCTATAAATGACAAAGTTTAACTAAAATCAGAAATTAATCTAACAAAAAAAAAGTAATTTAGGAATTTAACCCAAAAAACTGAAATCTTACCAAGTTAATTAGAATACTGAACGCAAAACTAATGGAATAATAGTTGAAACATATAAACCAAAAGGGGAGAAAGTATAACTAAATTTAAAAACTTATCCAACGAAAAATGAATTTATTTAGAATTTAACTCAAAATATTCATATTTAACGAATTTAGTAGGAATATTAAATACAAAACTAGTGGATTGGAAAGTGGAAATAAATGAACTTATTAGTGAGAAAGTTTAACAAAAATTACGGGCATATGAAATTAACCTGGAATATATACCTAATATATTAATATTTAGCCAAAAGTGTTGTGACATAATTATTTTATTTTTTTATAAATTTAATTTAAATTAAAAATATTGTTCTCACTCAAGTATTTTTTTTAATGTTAATTTTTTATAAATTTCCTTAATTTGTTTCATTTTATTTTATTTTTCTGCATAAAAAATGATTTTTTTGTAAATTATTGAATGAACAACCGGTAGTCCAAGTTGAAAAAGTTGTACCATAAGATGACTCAATTTGATTTACAATGCGGTCTGTGCAGATGTCACCTGTTAGATGTACCTTCCATTTTGTCCATAAAAGAGTTGGCTATTAGATCTGAAGCATAAGTTGTTTCAACGGGGTGGATGCATTTTTTTTTCGTTCAGGTTTTTAACATTGATGCCCCTGTTGTTTTCTGAAAAAGAAAAAAGAAGCCAAAAGTTTTAAAATTTAATACATGTGTTTGAATTGTTTCAAAATTTTAAACTTTGGTCCACTGATTGTTAAAGTTAATACAGTTCAAGGACAATAACCTGCTAAAAATATTTCTTTGTTACACAAAATCTTTTTTTTTTTTAAACAACATAAAATACATTTAATATACAATTAATAGTTTTTATATGTAGTACAATAATTTAATTTACCAATAATATTAATATATGACCAAATAATGAACATGTCCTCTTTGGTAATTACACACACAAAACGCTTATGATTAATTGACTAAAAGGACATGATAATATAGCAAAAATCATAACTTTCTTTAACATGAGTTAAACGTAATTTATCAAAAGGAAGAACAAAATCTACTTATCTATAGGAAGGAATCTAAACATAAAATTAGAATTATAACCTATGAAGAAGATGATGCATGTTTCGAAAAAAAAGGGAAAAAAAACTCTTTATTATCTGTTTAAACTCATAAATATACTCTTTAAACCATTTTTTCTAAAATAATAATTTAATTCAGTGCTAATTGAGTTGTATTGATGTTTTATAACTTTCTCCCATTCATACATTTTATAGTAGCGTAAGATTAAGATTAATTACGCCTATTTTTTATCCAATGACTTCATATATAATAGGGGCTACGAGCGAAAATATTTCAGTTAGTCTCTTTAATTTGAATTAACTCTCTATTGTTATGCCAATGAAAATACTAATGTTTCGTAAAAGAAACACTAGTAAGAGAAGTCTGAAAAATGGAACCTCAAAAAATTGACGTGAAAATGACAATGTTTAGAAGTCTTATTAAAAGTTAAATCAAGTGAATCACAATCACGACTTATGAGATTTCTTTAATCATTTTTTTTTCGCTTACAGCATTCTTTTAAAAAAAAATTATTTCCTAATTAGTGGGACTGGGAAGCCATTAAAAATTAAAATAAACTCTAATATTATATTTTTCAATTTGGATCTAGATCTAGATCCAGATCCAGATCCAGATCCAGAGGATTGGATTCATTCAAAATGTTGCATTTTAAATGTTCTATTGTAAAACAACTACATCTAGTGTAAGCAAGCTGGAATTTTCATACAATAATTACGCATGATTAGTCGGAAAAAAAAAAAAAAAAAAAACACCAACTTGTGGAAGGTTGACTTGGGGACCAGCCACTGGGAGGATTGGTCCTACGAAAATAATTTATGGAAGATTGACTTGCGGACCGCCCACAGGGTCTGATATAGACTCCATTGCAAGGCCCATAGTTTTTTAATAATAACCGTGTTGACTAGACTCCAATAATTTTTAAAAATAACCGTGTTGACCGGGCTACGTAGGACATTGGTGACTCAATAGGTAAGCAACTTCTGCAATCGCCTCGGGCCCCTTAAAAATTGACATTCCAATTTATCAGCATTAATTAAATATAACGTGTCTCTTTCAAATAATGTTTCTAAATACGGGTCAAACGCGTACGTTAATCATTCAGGTTCCCAACTTTCCACAATCTTTGAATTAATGCATTCCGTGTCATTATTGCTATTATTATTTTAATCATGCATTCAATGTTCGTCGATATTGCCTTGTTATGTGTTCTTACCTTAATTCTATTCAAACTTCAAACTTAATATATATATATATATATATATATATATATATATATATATTTTTTTTTTTTCCCTGTGAACTTATTCTTTTATATATTAGTTATATAATTATTCTTTCAGTGTCCTTCTATCATTTGAAATTTAAATCGATTTTATTAGTTTTAGTGGTCGTGATAAAATGTATGCTTGCAGTTCATTTTTTAAAATGAAAATATCAAAATAAACACTAAATTAATTTTTTTTTCGGTAAATTTAAAAAGTTCTGGTTTCACAGCATATACTCAAGTTTTTTCTCTGAAAATTTAAAAAAGAAAAATTGTCTGTTTCTGGTTGAATTGCATTGCAGGCCTTGTTGTTTGTTGTAAAATACAATAGATGAGAGGTTTTAAAATTTTGACACACATGTCCTGCTTATTTCAACAACAGTTCATCAAAATTGTGTCCCGATCTATGAATTAATTATATTAACAACTTTTTGTTGGAAGTTTTAATCTACCATTGTTGGATCCTTAATTCAACGTTAGGCTTATATGTGAATACTTATACGTTGCAAACTATCATATGAGGGTAAGTCTAACTAAATGTGATCAATTAAGGTTTTCGGTGATTTGAACTTTAATGTATCTAATAAGATGTAAGCCTTTAATATGTAGAGATTTAAAAGAGTAATTTCTATTTTTATGATGGGCTGAAATATGAATACCTAAAGACAATATGAAAAGTTGTCTATATAAATGGTTATGACCGCAGGTTGCACATATTATTCTATTTTTTCTGACATCCCATCATGAAAGAGTGACCACAGAGAAACTTAAAAGATTCTCGAGGAGAATGTATTGATCTGCAAGACTAACCACACAATCTTAGAGAGTAATTCAGTATTATGGATCCAGGTACGCTTTTGCATAATTTGTTATTGATTCTCGGTAATACATCATGAATGTTCTAAAATTATAGGTGATGGTTTTCACCAAAAGAATTTCTTGTTTCAATAAATAATATCAGAGCCTCTTCATGCTGAATCAAATTTATTTTCGATTATTGATTATATTTTTGGGTTTTCTCAAATAAGGTATTTTTAAATTTGAAAAAAAAATTGTGGCTGTTTTTGGTTTTGGATTTTTTTAAGGATTAAAAAAAAAATCGGGTTATTAAGGAACTAAGGTCAGTAGCAACCATTGCTACCACCGGCGACAGTCGCTGGCTTGGTTTGCCCATGCCTTGACGGCAAGGACAAAGCTGCGACGTGCAATGATATAAAAAAAAAAAAAGGGAAACAGACGGCTTCTACCGTTGGCAAGGCATGGGCCAGATTATTGTAGATTATGAAAGTAGCAGCTGTGAGAAAATAAGGAAAAAGTAAAAAATGGGGAAATCAGGTTGGTTCAGGATCTACCCGAACCGGTCCAGCCCTAAATCAGTCAATGGTTGATCGGTCAACAGTCAATGTTGACCGTTGACTTTGATCATTGACCTAATTTTGACCTAATATTTTTTTTTATAATTTTTAGTGCAATTTTAAATTTAAATATTGGTAGATTTATATATATTTTGTGATAAATTAATTGAAGCAACTTGTTATCCAAAGTGATCATTTTTATGAAAATTAATTTATTTTGGAATATAAACGGTTCTATATATATAAGTTCTATAAATATCGATCAGCCCAAAAGAAAGTCCATATTTAATAGAATTTTATGTGCATTTGTGGTGATAAATACGTGATAATTATTCGATGTTACATGTGAACAATAAATCGGCCCAAACGAAGATTCATTGTTTGGTATGTTCTTATTATCAGTGTTTGATTACTACACCACGATATCACTTGTAAATTAATATTTTGTCCAAAGATAGAATATTAATGGAGTGACTGGTATCTTGAGATGAGATTTACTTTTATTTGAATTTATTTTTGTTTGAAGACTAATATGAACTTTTTTTTGTTTGTTGTTCTCTGTTCAATAATGTCTGCCGCTAATATTACTGCCAACATCACTTCTATTCCTATGCTAAATGACTCTAACTTCAAATTATGGTAAGAGAACCTCTTAATAGTTATCGCAGTCATGGATCTTGACCTTATGTTAAAGGTTGATTCTCCCATATCGTTTACGGATGAAAGCACTGCTGATGATAAAAGGGAAATAGAAAGGTGGGAGAGATCAAATCGCAAGTGTATCATGATAATGAAAAAGGCCATTCCGAAAGTATTTAGGGGCTCAATGTCTGAAACAACAACTACGGCTAAGGAGTTCCCTACACAGATTGAACAGAGGTTTGTCAAGAATAAAAAGGCTGAAATTGGTACGCTCTTGACAAGCCTAATTTCAATGAGGCATACGGGGTAAAGGCAATAAGAGGGAGTATATTATGGAGATGTCTCATCTTGCTTATAAGATAAGAGCACTTAAGTTTGAACTCTTTGAGGACTTACTAGTGTATCTGATTTTAATATCTTTACTAACACAGTTGAACTAATTTAAGGTGAGCTAATAATTGTGTGTGTATCTATAATATGTGTCTGTGTGTAATTTCCTATTCATACGAATACTTTAAGGTTGTTAGGCTGGACAACTACATTGAACATAATAAATTGGGTCGTTGATCTTGGTGGATAATAGCCATTTTTATCATGTATTCTGCTCCAACATTACATTGTCTCATAATTTTCGAATAATTTTTTTGCACCTCACAATTTTGTTTTACATGTCTTGTAATTAACGATCATTTCTAATGAAAAAGTTGACTATAATAATAATAATAAAAAACGTGTAGTACATAATTAAAAATTTAAATATGGAGTTCAATTAAAATAAATTGTGATAGTGTAATTGTTGGTGTTGAAAAACGACCTCAGTAATTGAATTTATTTTTTATTAAAAGCAGCATGAATTGGTTCTGTTTTGCTAAGTCAACATTTGCTGATCCGAACACAACTCTCCACACTTGCCAACCATAAAATAAGGGTTAGGATATGCCAGTGGTGGTTACAAATTAGATCTTCCGATACCTAAATCAGATATATGGTATATAAGGAAAGGAAAATGAATTAAGAAAACTGGATATAAACAAAAGTTCAATAGGATTTATGATGTTGTTGTTGAAGATCATGTAGAAAGTAGAGTAGTCAAGTAATTGATCTCTTGTGAGTCTTCTGTGAAATTTGCTAAACGCTTTCTCTGATGTCCTATCTAGCTTAAATAGCTCATGCTCGTGGGTGGTTATTTCCTTGATTGTAACTCACTCTCTCAATAGTTACAGGTAGAGATAGCCAACGGGCGTGCTAAATGCCCATACAGGCTCATACTCATACCGTGCCATGCCCACCATGTGCTTCATGTAGTGTCGCGTCGTGCCTAATTTTTTTTTTTTTTTTTGTGCTTAGGCGTGGCCCAGCACACTTGTTGTGCCGAAGTGTGCCATTTAATGGGCAGTGTCGTACTGTGCTTAAGAAAAAAGCCCAACAAGCTTTTGTTTTTCAAGAAGGTATGCTAAGCTGCTGGGATTTTTTTTTTTTTGAAGCTTGTGAACTTTTTTTGGGTCTTTGTGCCTTTAGTCAAATTCAATAGGATTAAAGCTTACTACTCTCATAAAATGTGAGAGCAGCGGTTCAAGTCCTTAGGGACTCACTCTCCCTCAATTAAGTATAATTGAGTGGAGCCAGTTGCAGTCTTTTGCCCTCGAATATTTGTTAGGGTAGACAATCTAAGCAAGTGTTTCATAAAATTTAATGTATGTAAAGTTATAGTCCCAGCATGTAATTGTTGGCTAAAATAACAGTTATAAATATATAATCTCAGTATGTAATTGTCTGCTGAAATAGCAGTTGTAAATATCTAATGTAATATTAGTTATCTGATTGTATTATCAGTATTAACAAAAATTCAATAAAATCAAAAATTCAAAACTCAAGTCCATATTCAATAATTATAAATTAATTATAGTTGAAAAATGTAATATTAACTACTAAATTAGATCCTACCGTATTAGAATTCTTTTTTAATACTTAACAACAACAACAACAACAATAATAAATTTTTCTTAAGGTTTAATATAATTGTTACCTAAAACTTATATAGAGTTATGGATCATAAATCATAGCCCATAATAACATTAATATATATATTTTATAAAATCATGATATTTATAATTTTATTTATTAAAATCATGATATCATCTATTCATTTAATAAATTATACATATAAAAAAATTAGAGAACTTTTTTTTTTACTAAGAATTAAAATAACTTAAAAAACTTACAGCAATAAAATTTATTAAAAGATTTAGTTTTCAAATTATTTGTAAAATTATAAAATTATAAATTTTAAGTTTAATTTTAATTTTATTAAAAAGAGAAACATGTTTATTGTGGGGCCTTTTCACGTCTCGTGCTTTAGTTCATCTCTAATCGTGTTGAGTTTTTAAGGCCTATATGCTTAAAATTCTTAGCCCAACCTAGCAAATGTGCATACCATGCTGTGCTGCGCCGCGTATCCTACCAAAACATGCTCGTGTTGTGCAATACTATACAAACACGTGGCGTACTGGTGCTGTGACACGTGCCGTCCAACCTGTTGACCATCTGGGTAGTTTCTGCTAGTTAATGGTGGTTTAAAAAGTTGGAGCGCTTAATTTATTTAAAAATAGTATATGTTTAGAGCACATTTAACTTGGTGACTTAGATAGATTTTCAAATCGGCTTGATGAGTTTTGCTCATCTCAATTCATTGTCATTCTGGTGCGGTTTACTCATCTCAATTTCTGGCCGGTCTAGTAAAGTTTGCTCTTCTAAAGTCATGGTCGTTGCTCAGGTCCACGTCAATTCTAATAGCACTGATGAACGTAGGCTCAGGGTAAACTATTCTTATCCGTAATGTCAGAAAAATCCCACCCGAACAGTAACATTCAGAATTTGTCATAATGTAACATTTTCTAGTGCATATTTTATAGACTGAAAAGAATAGATGAATAAATAGACAAAGATGGCGGCATAGTCAGGGAATCAAAAGTCAGAAGTCAATCATTTGTATTGATAGAGATGGTAATTAATTTCATTCAATACACTTGGAACAAAATTTTCTCCCAAGAATTTGCCTCGTTTTTTCTTTTGTTTTTTTTTTTTTGTTTTTGAAAAGGACAGAAGAATTTGCCTCATTTGAAATATTAGGTATAGCTTTAGTACTTTTTAGAAATAGTGAATCTTATGTCATGATTTCACATTATCCGAAAATAGATCTTCAATTCCGAAACCCAAGCGCTTCAACCAGCAAAATCAATCAACAAAAGTTCTCATCTTTTTCATCCTGTACCACTCAGATCCAACCACCGTTTCTAGCAAGGGAGGAAATTCCCCTCTCGCCCACTTTTCATTTTCATTCTCATTTTTAAGTTTTTCTTTTTCTTTTTTATTTTTTCAATTTTTGTAGGGGAGACTTGTGGTTTTTCATTTTTGTACTTTTTATTTTCTTTTGTGAATTTTTTAATTTTTTTTTAATTTTCTTGTCTACCTGTTTTTGTAGTTTCTGCGGTGGCTCATTAGAGGAATTATTTGAATGTTATTAATTTTTGCGAAGCAGTTGCCTTGTGCTTTGACATACGGCTTGCTAATAATATTGTTGATGTCCACTGAAAGTCAAGTACTCAGATTCGTTATGCATGGCACCAAAGTGGGATTTTTAGATTTATTATGGTACCTTTGACTTGTTTTAATTCTTTTGTAAGGAAGTAAAATTTTTCATTCTTCTTGTAATCTTTTGAGGTTCTGGATGATATAATTTATAACAGTTTCAATTTAAAAAAACAATGTTTAGAAAATACTAGTGTCCCAAATTTTATTTCGTAAAATAAAAAAGAAATAGAGATTTGAGTGTTTGTCTCATTTTTTGTATAAGTTTTTATATGAAGCTGTGGTTGATAGTTATTATATAAGGCTATATAAATGGTCAATTTTTGACTGAACGCTGAAATAAATATATGTGTGACATATGCAAATTCATTATTAAAAGCTTGTAAGCAGAAAAAACAGAGAAAAAAGATAAAAGAAGGCTGAAATATTTAAGCCACACAAGGAAGATGAGGCTTATCAGCCATCTTGATTGAATAAAATACAAAATGATTTAAATCTTGATTAGAACCTTGACACAATCGGGTTGCTTCAACAGCTTAATTGCCTTGTCCAAATCTTCCAACTTAACCTGATGAGTCAAGAGTTGGTCAACCCGAAGTTGCTTATTTTTGCATTTGTCAAGTATAATGGGTAACTCTGATTTTGTTTTGATCCCTCCAAAAATGGTGCCCTTCAAGATCCTTCCTAAGGCAATCGCCACATAGTTCAGTGGCACTTGGGCTCCATTTACTGCTCCAATTGCCATCACTTTTCCTTTGCCCTGTTCTCACAATTTCAAATACAACAACATTCTTAACATCATTCATCATCCTGAACAGGATACATAAAAGCCAATTTGGTAGTTTATTTTTAAATTTAAAGCCTGCTGGAAATGCTAATTCCTTGGGTTTTAGTAAAGAAACATACCAACTTGGTGGCTTCAAGGGCTTCCGAAATTAAAGATGCAACCCCAGTGCACTCGAAGCCATAATCCACACCCGTTCCACAAGTCATTTCCTTGACCAATTCTGAAATTGATTTATTTGGTTCATCATCAGGATTTATAAAATCTGTCATTCCAAAAGCTTCGCCCTTGTCTTTTCTAAGTGGATTCTTGTCTATACCAATTATTTTAGCTGCCCCTTGGATTCTGGCTCCTTCAATCACCTGCAATTAGAAATTACAATAACTATTAAAATTATTTTCAAGAAACTAGAGAATGATGCTTCCCATTTTGTAAACGTACATACATACCCCTAATCCAACAGCACCAAGGCCAAAAACAGCAACGCTTGATCCTTTTTCAACTTTGAATTCCTTCCAAGCTGCACCAAATCCAGACGAGTATCCACATGTAAGGAAGCTAGCAAGTGAGAGATCTATGCTTGGATCAACTTTGACCGCATAAATGGCATCAACCACCATATATTCAGCCATTGTGGAGCATGAAAATAGATGATACAATTTTTGGCCCCTTATGGACAATCTTGAAGTGCCATCCGGCATTAATCCATGAAAAATGAACGGATATTTTAGGCATAGATTGGCCATCTCTGATGTGCAATTTTCACATTCTTTGCATTCTCCAATGTAAGTTGGAATCACAATATCTCCTTCCTTAAATTCTTTCACTTCATCGCCAATACTCTCCACCAACCTTCAGTTTTGTTTTTTAAAGAAAAAAAAAATCTCTTAATTTTATGATATATTTGTGCAATCATATATGAATATATAATGAAGAAACGAAGAGAAGTATTGAGTTGCCGTCAGATAAAACAATTCAAAAAATTATACAAATATAATAAAAAAACGAGTATACTTACCCGATGCCTTCATGACCAAGAACACGAGGGAATAGAGGCTGAAAATAAAAACAACCATATCAGAAATATTTATTGACTGCAAAATCAAGTAATTTAAAACAAAAATAAAGTATTGAAGAAGATATGTATTATTCTTCATTAATTATGCAATTGACGTGATACCAACCATTGGGAACCCTTTAGAGCACAAGACATCGGTGTGACAAATACTAGCATAAATCATTTTAACTCTAACTTCTGTTGCTTTTGGAGGCTCCACCTGTATCTCTTCTACTTTCCATGGCTCTCCTTCACCCCAGCATACAACAGCTGCAGCATAATAGATATTGAAAAAGTTTCCATGAAAATAACAATCCATAAATTTACTTTCAATCTGTGAATTAATTATATCAAAACCTTTCACATACCTTTGCATGTTATGGCTTGTGATATGCCCATCTTTATTGCTGGGGACTCCTTGATTTTATAGCTTCAAAGTTCAAACTAATCTGTAGATTTGAGCTCTGGATCAAGCCTTTATATACTGTCACGAGCTCATCTTTGAAGTTGATAATTTTGACATACCGTAGTGGACTTCGAGTCGTTTTCCTCCAATTTGGATTCACTCCAAAATATTTTCATAAGCAGTCGGCATTGACCAAAAATGGTTCTCCGTTCAGTATTAGACAAAGAAAAAAACTAAAATAAAATAAAATAAAATGACAACGTGGATAGGATTTTTTTAATATAAAGCAAAAACGTTTATAGGTTTATTAAAAAAAATTGAGGCCTTTGTAGAGGTTTAGAGAACGAATGTAGAAGTAGTATAACGTGTACTAAAACAGTAGTAAATCAAAAGAATATTAATCCTAATAATATTTAGCGGCAATTAAGCCTCTTATTACATAGAAATTATCTATATTTTAATGTGTAAAAAAAAAAAAAACGAATAATGGTACCTTTAATACACGTAAGAGCGTACACAAAAGTTTGTCTGAGTCCATCATATGAAAGATATGATGGAACCTTAGTGAAGCACTTAAGTCGCCTAGGGATGAGTCGTTCTTAATCACAATATTAAAAAATTCTATACTAAATTCATTTTTTTTTAATATTTTCTTTAGCGTGTACTTTACTTTCCCCGAAGAAATTATGCACAACTTTGTACGTTTAATGTAAGAAAGTTGGAATTTTCATGCATTACTTAAGCAGACCAATTCATACATTAGCACTTTCCAAAAAGGCAGCGTAGTGGGATTTATTTAGGCTTGACAATTTACGGGCTTGGGCCGGGCTTTGTCAAGCCCAGGCCCAAGCCTATTTAACTTGCACAAAGCCCAAGCCTCCTAGGGCTGGGCTGGGCCTGGACGGGCCCGGGCCGGGCTTGGGCTTTGTGTAAATTTTAAATTATTTTTAAAATAGAGCTATAAGTTTAAAAAAAAAATTATCCAATACATAGTACTATAATAAAGTAAAAATCTTAAAAATTCTTATCTAATACATAATTATCCAACACACAAAATATTAATATCACAAGTACACAACATAATAAATCATAACTACTAATATAAAAAACAAACTAATCTAATAGGGGTTTACCGATTTAGGCATTTTTTATTTTTTTTGTTTTGTTCGGTTGTTAACTTATTTCGTTTTTTAAGTTTTTTTTTTAATTTGAATAATTGAATTGGATGATATATATAATATATTTATATATTATAATTTTTTTAAAAATTATATATTATAAAGCCCAGGCTTAAGCCCGGACTTTTATGCAAAGCCCATATCTAGGCCCAATAGATATGGGCTTTGAAAATTTCAGGCCCTTATCCATTTTAATAATCCGCGGGCCGGGCTTAAAGCCCGCGGGCCTGGGCCGGGCTTGGGTCGGCCCAGGCTTTTTTGCCATGCCTAAATTTATTGTAGAACCACCTATTATTTAATATTAGAAAAATTATAAAGAAACTGAACACGATATTAAAGCATGATAAAATTCATGTGCAATGTTATAGTGTTAATTAATTATTTATTCTTTTCTTTTATCCTCATATGAATTTACAATTAATTCTATTCGCTCTATTATACTTTTTTATTTAAATATCAGTGTTTTTAATATTGAATTTTTGTAGGTTTTATATATTAATAGCTCGCTCTTGATATGCTAGTTGTCACACAGGTTTTTGTTATGATGCGGCAAGCCTGTGATGGCGTCAAGTCTCGCCTGACCAGTCACTCAACAACACCAATACATACCCTAGGATTTTTCGCTTCAACGAAGGAGAAACAAACACACACGCAAGATTGTTTCTATGGAGGCACAACCTCCAACTTTTCTATTCCCTCGATAAAAAAAGTTTACAATCTAGCGAGAGGCTATGTGTGCTTAAAGGATCTCACTCTCTACCAAAATCTCAACCCTAAAACACATATTCACCCCCACTATATCTACAAGTTGCAAATGACACCCCATTTGCTATAGGCAATGTGCCACCTCAATTCATTCACACCAAAACTAGGCACCACTAAGCATGAACTAGGGAGCACATCTCCACTCCCCAAATGAATAAGGCAACTGTTGCCAATTAGCCTAGAAACAAAGAAGTTGTGGAGAGTAACTGCCACTGCCCACTTCTCTTGATGAGTAACCGCTACTGCCCATTTCCCATGTTCTCTAAGTTTTTATACATGCATTCTAAAGCGATGTCTCCCACTAGTTGCAGAAACAAATGCCCACCCATGCTTGTTGTTAGGGCCCATTTTGCAGTCCCTGGCTTAGTCTTCCGCCATCTCACATCTTGTTCAACTTGGTTAATGCGCGCGCCTCATGCGTTCCACGCTTGTGCGCTCATACATCTCATGCTTGTGCACTCATGCTCCTACTTGCCCATGCACATGCGAGATGTAGTGTGCATTGCCCATGCACGCCCTTGCACGTGCTGTCTCGTGCTTCTCGCACTCATTCCATAGTGTACGCTTGTTATCGTGCCCCAGTCTACGCGCCAGTCTTGTCTTGCTTTCATGTTGGCCCACAAGAATGCCTATGTTGCTGCCACGACTTGGCACAAGGCCGCAAGCCAAGCCTAGACATTCGATCCTCTTGGCCTAAGGCGGTGACAAACCTTTTCTATTAGAAGAGCGCGACATCTTCATTGATAAGGAGTCTATGTATGGCTTAACATCCATTTCGAATTGCCATAATGAAACTTCCCTCTCCTAGCTAGCATTTGCTTCGCTGCCACCCTTCCATTGAACTAGATACTTTGTTCTCTAATTCTTTTTACTTTACCCCATTGTTATATGATCAAGGATTTTCTCCACTTCCTTGTCATACTGCTTTTGAATCACCGGTAGAGCATGCTTGGATTGTTGGCACTCTGGATCAGCCAAGTCTTCACTAAAAGGACTTAAGGAAACTCACATGAAATGTATGATGGATCTTTAACTGTTCAGGTAGTCGTAATCGATACACCACTTATCCCACCCTTTCTACCACCTCAAATGGCCCATTATATTTCAATACCAAACCTTGGTGTACTATTTTGCTACTAATTTTCCTCCAAATATGTGGCGTTAGCTTGAGCAACACCTTGTCGCCCACATTGAATTCTAGTGGCCTCTATTCAGCATCCACATATTTCTTCATTCGTTGTAATACGATCATTTCCTGCTTGTCCAGCGTGAATTGATAACTAGTAGGGCATGTCCCACCTTTTTGCTGTTTTGTCACTTCATAAGGACTCAATGGTTGCTGCCCTATGACCAACTCTGCCCGGGTCATCCTTATCGCCCAAGAACGATGGATGTTGTAGCAATATTAGGCCACATCGAACAAGTGTACCCAATTCCTCTCACTAGCTGTCATATAATGGTGCAAATATTCTTTCAATAGTGCATTCACCTTCTCTGTCTGTCCATCCATCTGAGGATGATTGGCAATAGAAAACATTCAAATCTGTCCTCATTAAATTGAAGAGCACTGTCCAAAATATGCTTTTAAATCGAGAATTTAGATCACCAATGATGTCTTTTGGAACACCAATGTATTTGACCACTTACTTAAAGAACAGCTCCACAGCCGTATTCACTAGGCAAGTATTAGTTGTGGACATGAATACCGCGTATTTCAAAAATCTACAAGGATTGATTTT
This sequence comes from Murraya paniculata, assembly GCA_030449075.1. Taxonomy (NCBI): domain Eukaryota; kingdom Viridiplantae; phylum Streptophyta; class Magnoliopsida; order Sapindales; family Rutaceae; genus Murraya; species Murraya paniculata. The sequence goes on along the minus strand of JAEVFN010000036.1, from coordinate 2,704,562 downwards.
TGGCCTTCCACTTTAGCCATCCCCAAAATAAAATTCATAGAAACTGATTAGTAAGGTTTCTTCGAATTTGGTAACGGCTGTAGAAGCCATACCGATTTTCTGTTCTCCATATTGTCTAAATAGCATACTAGACAAGTTTTGATATATAACTGCATGTCATCTTCAATATTAGGACAGTAATATGAATGCTCCAGTAGCGCCATCATCCTTTCCACCTCATATGTCTACTGCAAAAAAATCCTCCATAAGTTCCCTACTGCGGGAGCATACATTCACCCACCACATGCATAAATCAGGTCCTTCTTGACTTAATATCTCCGCACTAGGCCCTGCTGATCTTCTCATAGAGATGGCAGTAGCTAGGATCCGCCTTCACTTGCTACCTAAGTTTTTCAAGAAAATCCATCATTATGGCAGTCAAAATGGCCAAATACACCTCCACTTCCTTGCGGTTGAGAGTGTCCTCCACTTGGTCCTGCCCCCCAGCCTTGTGTACCCACATGAAATCATATTCGACCAGAAACTGCTACCACCTTACTTGTTTCGATGATAGCTTTTTCTGAGTCTTAAAATAAATGTTAGCCATATTATCCAGTAACAACAAAAAGGATTGTACCCAATAAGCAGTGCCTCCATGTGCCCAAGCAATACATCACTGCAGTCATCTCTTTTTCATATGCCGAGTAACATTGCTGTGAATCCTTTAGATTCTGAGTTTCAAAACCAATCGGTGCCCTCCTAAACAAGCATGCCACCAATGGCCCTATCCAATGAGTCTATATGTACCTCAAATGGCAAGCTAAAGTTAGGTAGCTTGAGCACTGGCTTCGAAGATACTGTTGATTTGAGTTTATCAGACGCTTGTTGACATGCTATAGTTCACTCTCACTTGTGATTTTTCTTCAACAAGTCCGTCAATACACTCACTTTCTTCGAGTACCCCTCGATGAACCTGCGGTAGTAGTTAGCTAGCCCAAGAAATGATCGAAGTTTAGCCACCTTCGTAAGTGCAGGCTAGTCGAGACTAGTCTTGACCTTCCTCTCATCCACGTGAATCTTATGTTGGCTCACCTAGTGCCCCAAGAACATTTCTTCCTAGTGACAAAACTCGCATTTTTCTTTCTTTGAAAAACAGCTTGTGTTCTCGTAACCATGAGAACACCAGTCTAACGTGATCAAGATGATTAGCCAAAGACTCACTGTAAATGACTATATTGTTAAGATATAGCACCATAAATCGGTTCAAGTACTCATAGAGAGCATTGTTCATCAGGTTGCAGAATGTTGCAGTTGCGTTAGTGAAACTGAAAAGCATTACCAAGATCTCGTATGACCTATATCAAGTTGTGCAAGCTATTTTTTGCTTCACCACCTTCCGTAATCTGTATTTGCCAATATCCCAACCTCAATTCTAGTTTCGTTAAGTAAGATGCTCTGCCCAAACCATCAAAAAAATTTGCAATGTTGGGGACCGAATACTTGTTCTTAATCGTTACCTTATTCAAGGTACAGTAGTCCACACACATTTGTATCAAGCCATCTTTCTTCTTTTGAAACAATACTGGTGCGTCATAAAGGTGCTTTGTATGGTTTAATGAACTCATCCAGCACTTCCGCGTACTCATCAAGCACCTCAGCAACCTGATTAAGTTTTATCTCAACCAACGCTGTTAGGAATGAGCCCTCCTCATTCTTTAACTATTTTCCAAATTGTTTTACAGATTGGAGTGACGGTTTTGATCTACCATGAACTCCAAATCTACATGGTATTAGATATAGTGTTTGCAAGTCCATGATAACGATGCACTTCCAATAAGGCATCACTTGTACCATAGCGGCAATAATAAAACTCCATACTAAGAATTAAGTCAAAATCATCAAGAGGTATAACAGTAAATTTCACTTGTTTTTCTCACACTCCGACCATCAAGGAACTAATGGTTACCCCTTAAATGCCCACACTTGCATCATTGATAGCTTTCACCTTGCTACCTACCGCGGTCACTTCCAAACCCAAGCATAACACCTCGTGCGATGTTAGAAAGCTAGTTGTGGCTCCTGGATCATGTATAGCTGCACTTTATGCCCATTCACCCGTACTGTTGTCACCATCAACCCTTGGCTAGTATCGTTTTGCACAATTTCCTCCCTTAAAGCATTCATCAACTGTAGCAGGCTCTTTTCTCTCACCATCATGCTTAGAGGGGCTAATTTTCCTTGAATCTTTAGATTTCTTAGGTTGCAAGGGACAAAAACTCGTGAACCTAAAATCCACCAAACCATTGATAGTGGCAATCATTGAAGGTAAGTCTTGCATTACCTACCTTCGCAATTCAGTTTGCGTCTGAAATAAAATTAAAAAGCTTGTCTTCTTCGGACATGTTTTTTATGTCAAGCATCAAAGAACTGAACTCTTTGCCATAATCCCTCGTTGAACCAATATGTTTGAGCTTTTTCAAGCTCTATTGTGCAATCTAGCTCTCGTTGCCTGGTAAGAATTAACCCTTCAATTCTCGATTTAGTGAATTCTAACTTTCGATAGGCTATCTTTGTGGTTCGCCATTCTCTTGGAGCCTACTCTGCCACTCTCTTTGTAACACCCCAAATCCACTAATAAGGCACTACGATGGAATTGAAGTGAAACTGCATTTCATTATTCTCATATCCAAACTTTTAAAATGATAACCATCAATAAATATTCTAAACCTCTAAAAGAAAATAAATAATGAAATAACATATCCTGAAATAAATATCATCACAAAGGAAGCTAAAATACCCGTAACATTATTTCCCAAAAGAAACTGAGCCCTTATTCTTCTTCCTAAAAGCATAAGCTCATATCATCTAATTCTATCTGCAAAAATGTGGTAATCAGGGGTGAGCCGTCAACTCGGTAAGTAAATTCATACACAATATTAAAAACCATTAAAATATAATTAATTGTGATACTTAGATATACATAATAATAAGAGAAATTACCTTTGTAAATCAACATCTAGCAAAAATAATTTACAGCATCATAGAATCATTTAAATCCTTTAAACATAATAATAGCATTTGAAGCACATAAAACATAATTAATTATAATACTTAGATATGCATAATAATAAAAGAAATTACCTTTATAAATCAACATTTAGCAAAAATAATTTACAATATCATAAAATCATTTAAATCCTGTAAACATAACAATAGCATTTGAAACACATAAAACATAATTAGCTCATGCCACATGGTGTCACCTGTAGACCCAGTGACCTAGCCATATAACATCATTTAGGGTACTATACCCCCTGGAAATCATTAACATAACATCATATGTGCACAATATCTTGCTAGCATTTCATAACATAATAACATCACTACGGACAATAAGCCAAATCATTTAAAATCATCCTTGAACTTTTAATCATTTGTAAGTTTCTGTAAATTACATTTAAATAATTGATAATTATTTCAAAACTTAATAAAAGCTTTAATTTTAAAGACAATTTATAAAACAAGTTTTTAATAAATAAAGTTTTGTTATAAATAATTTTAAAGAATGATTTTACTTTACAAAATATTGTAATAGACTAATCAAATTGGTTTCATAAACTTTTCTTTGAACATAATACATATCTCGAATTAAAAGCAATTTAATAGTGAAGTACATATACCGTGCCTGAATCTACTTATCTCGATCATCAGCAATAAAAATAACAGTAACCTTAACCACGAGCTCACTCTTGTTCTAAAATATCAAGTCACATTCTTATCAATTTTATTAAACATTTTGACCTTGATATAAATCTAACATAATCAAACTTAATCATAAGCACTAAACCATCAAAGCTAGTCTAAACTTGACTATCCTATACAAGCTGATTTTTACCAAGCTAATCATATGTGGGAAAATTGTAAAATCAAAGAAGAGAAACCATAAACATGTGTAGCATTTCACATAAAAATTTTAAAAAATGAATAAAAGTAAGAAACATATTACAAAAAGAATTTTACATGCAAATATACATACTGTCTAGCAGTGATAAAAACAGAGGATAACTGAATTAGAAAATTTGTAAAATATCAATGAAATTCATAAAAATTAGAAAAATTAATTTTACAATAGTAGGGACATCAAGAAAAATATATAAATTTTATAGGATTTTTGAAGATTTAAAACTATTTTAAACGAATTTATATTTAGAGACCAACAAACCTGCCCAGAAACTTTTAGGTTTGTATCTTGCATTTCAAAAATTCATAACTTAATGTTAACTTAATGAAAATTAGTCAAATAAACTTTAAATCATAGAAGACTCATAATATTATATGATTAGGCCATTCTAAAGTCTTTTAGCAGCCTAAATAATTTTACCATCAGCCATCCCAATTCTGGAAAACAGTTTCCAGAACTATAGTAGCCCAACATAACGATTTTTAATAATTTTTATACTCAACCAAAAATTATGAAATTAAGTAGATAGTAATTAGACATAACGAAGATTAAAAAATACAAATTAACATAATTTTTAGGGACCATTTAGATAGTCAGAAAAATAGACGAAGTCAGACAAACTGCTGAAAATCAAAATTTTCCAACACCACTGTTCCAACTTCGAAAATTCACAATAAATTGGTTACTTGCAATCTCTTTGCAGAAAATATCATTGAAGGCCTTAGGATGTCTAGTTTAATTCTATAGAAACTTTCGTGCAGGAATTGAATAAATAATAAAGGGAAACAACAATCAAATTTCAACACTCAAGCTTTATAATGCCTACCTAGTCATTTATGATAAAGGAAACAATACATGCATTCATTATCAAACACATAAGTTTAGAAAACATGTATTAGAGAATGATAATTACCTCAAAACTTGTTTCAAACATGCATAAAAGAAAACCCTAGAATTCTTTGCTTTTATACGTTTATAGGTTAAGGAGTTTTAAATCGTATGGAGATAGGAAGAGTTTAAATTTAATAAAAACTCTTACTTTTATAAAAATACCTTATATGATAGTTATGATATTTTCTGATAATTTATAAAATAAATAAATAAATAAATTATACTTTATCTCAAACAACAAACAAATAGAGAAGCATAAACAACAAATAAAGAACAGGTGTTACACTCCTGGAGCTTACTCTACCACCAGAGCTTTGCATCCCTATCTAGATACATGCTAGCAGTAAAAAACTTCTCTTCTTTGGGCACCCGAGCAGCGTCGAAGTACTGCTTCACATCCTGCAAGAAGTTCTCTAACTCTTTGGCACTCTGTGTGCCATTAAATGACTTTGGTTCAAGCACCTTGATCTTTGTAGACCTTGCCTCCGAATGCAACGATGTGTTGTTAACCACGCGCTTCAACAAGTTAACATCATTTTCAAGTGCCCCAATGCTGCCCCTTAGTTCCTTTGCCAAGGCAGCAGCATCATCTAGAACTGAGCCAACTTTTTCAGCAATATTCCTTGCCAATCCATTGTAAGAAAGTTTTATTATTTGCCAATTCCAATGAGTTAACTTCCGTTGTGATCGCCAGACTATCTAAATAAGGCGGTAAGTTCTCGACAGTAGCTTCCAATTTGGCCAACCTATCCCTCATCGTTTCCCCTGACATTTCGTTGAAAAAATCAAACCCAACCTGGCTCTAATACTAGTTGCCACACGACTTTTCTTTATGATGCGGTAAACCTGTGATGGCGTCAAGTCCCGCTCGACTAGACACTCAACAAGACCAAAGAAGACTATGTGCTAATAAGCACCCCAAGATTTTTAGCTTCAACAAAGGAGAAACAAACACACCGCAAGATTGTTTTAATGGAGGCACTGACCTCCAACTTTTCTATTCCCTCAATAAGAAAAGTTTACAATCTAATGAGAGGTTATGTGTGTTTAGAAGATCTCACTCTCTACCAAGATCTCAGCCCCAAAACACACACTCACCCTCACTATATATACAAGTTGCAAATGACACTCCCGTTTGCAAATGTGAGGTGGCGTACTGCCCTCGCGGCACCTCAATTCATTCACCCTAAAACTAGGCACCACTAAGCATAAACTAGGGAGTACGTCTCCATTCCTCCAAGGAATTAGGCAACCACTGTCAACTAGCCTAGAAACAAGGAAGTTGTGGAGCATAACTGCTGCTACCCACTTCTTTTGATGAGTAACCGCCGCTGCCCATTTCCCATGTTCCCACTTTTCTAGGCATGCATGCTAAGGGCATATCTGCCACTAGTTGCATCAACAACTACCCACTCATGCTTGTTGTTAGGGCCTATTTCGCTGCCCTTGGCTTAGTCTTGCACCATCTCGCATCCTGTCCAACTTGGGCAGTGGGCGTGCCTCACGCATCCCACTCCAGTGCTTCGAGCGTCCCTGCACTCGTTCGCTCATGTGTCTTGGGCTTGCATGCTTCCGGCGCCTGCATGCTTTCGAGATGCAGCATGCACGCCCTTGGGCTCACTGTCTCGTGCTTCCCGCGCTTGTCCCACAGCTTGCGCTTGTTGCTGCGCACCCACGTACCAGTCATGCCTTGCTTTCGTGCTTGCCCACATGTATGCCCATGTTGCTGCCACGGCTTGGCACCAAGCCGTAAGCCAAGCCTAGGCATTCGGCCCTCATGGCTTAAGGCGGTGACACTAGTCCAATATAATTTTTTCATGATTAGTTGGCGAACAATATTGATTTGGCTGACAACTATATTGACCAAATCAAATTGGGTTGTTATTGTTTCGTGGTATCTACTCAAGTTTTGTGTTTTTCCTGGAAATTAAAAGTTAAAAAAATACTGTTTCGGGTTGAATTGCGGTTGTTATTGTTTGTCGTAAAATAAAAATAATAAGAGATCTTGCTTGATTCCATTTTTCACACTTAGATAAGAGGTTTTTAAATTTGTTAAAACTTAAAAGATCAAATAGATATTCTAAATTTTTTTCCATAGAAATAACACTAAAGTTTCCATCAATTTTTTACACTTAGAACTGAGGTTTATTTACACGAAACTTCATTTGATTCCAAGAACCCAGAAAGTTTGTTGTTTGATTCAACGGATTTTTCTTCTAGATAAATTAATTTTGATAGATATTGGAAGGAAAAAAAAAATCGACTTTTTGTGGTGGAATTTTAAGTTAATATGAGAAGACGATGAGCTTCAAAATTCCACAACTAAGTAGATTAAGGATAAATTCATTTTCCTTTTTCTTATAAGGTCAATTTGGCAAAGATAAAGATAAATGTAGGAATTTTTGAATTATAGTGGAAACTTTATTATATTTTCTTTTTCTTTTCAAATATTTTTGTTATCCATTTTCTTCAAATTTTGGATTATAAATCTAGCAATGTGATAAGATTGGTTAATAAAAATAGATCGTATGGTCCTAATGTGTTTCTAATTCAAATAATAATAATATGTAAGTATGTCATTTCAGCTTCTACAATATTGTTTGTATAAAATATTTTTGGTTCTATCATTATTCATACGGTCAAGCTATTTAGACTCATAAATATACTCTTTACATTTATTTTTTAATAAAAATTTATATTACATAAATACCCATTATTAAAATTATCATTTAGCTGCCTCTTGGATTCTAACTCCGTCAATCACCTGCAATTAGAAATTACAATAACTATTTTAATCATTTTTCTAGACACTGGAGAATGTTGTTTCTCATTTTGTACATGTACATACATACCCTTAATCCAACAGCACCAAGGCTAAAAACAACAACACTTGATCCTTTTTCAACTTTGAATTCCTTCCAAGCTGCAATAAGTCTAGAGGAGTATCCACATGAAAGAAAGCTAGCAAGTGAAAGATCTATACTTGAATCAACTTCCACAACATAATTGGCAGCAACCACCACATATTCTGCCATTGTGGAGCATGTAAACAGGTGATACAATTTTTGGCCTCCTATGGACATTCTTCAACTGTCATCCGGTATTAACCCATGAATAATGAATGGATATTTTAGGCATAGGTTGATCATTTTTTATGTGCAATTTTCACACATTTTTACATTCTCCAACATCTCCTTCTTTAAATTCTTTCCCTTTATCGCCAACACTCTCTACCACCCTGCATTTCATTTAAAAAGAAAAAAAAGAAAACAAAGACCCAAAATTAATATCTTTATTTTATGATGCATTTATGGAATTATGTATACATAAATAATAAAGAAATGGAACGGTGAATTGGATTGCCATTAGGTTAAACAATTAAAATATATATACACACATATTATTAAGAAATAAGTATACTTACCCAACACCTTCATGGTCAAGAACACGAGGGAAAAGAGACCGAAAATAAAAAGATCAAAAATAGAAAATTCATTGATTGTCAAACCGAGTAATTTAAACAAAAATAAAGTATTGAAAATGTTATGTGTCATTGCTCAAGAATTATGTAATTAATGTGATACTAACCAATGGGAATCCTTTAGAGAATAAGATATCAATGCGACAAATTCTAGCACAAAGCATTTTAATTCTGACTTCAATTGCTTTTGGAGGCTCCAATTGTATGTCTTCCAGTTTCCATGGCTCTTCTTTACCTCAACATTCAACAGCTGCAACAGATATTGGTATTCAAAAATTGTCCCATAAAAAGTAGTAGTTCATAAAAATTTATTTTAGTCTATGAATTTTTTATGTGAAAACCTTTTACATACCTTTCCATGTTATGGCTTGCAAAATTCTCATCTTTATTTGTATTGACTTGTTGATTTTGTAGCTTCAAAGTTCAAACTAATCTACAGAGTTGAGCTTTGCAACAGGCCATTTTAGTTTACAATGGGTCTGGGCACTTGGTAGATGCTATTGGATCTTTAATCCAACATTGTTGGATTCTTAATCTAATGGATTCTTAATCTAACGTTGAGATTATATTTGAATAATTGTGTTGCGAACTATCATATAAGGTTAAGCACAATTAAAAGTAATCTATTAAGATTTGCGATAATATGTACTTTAATGTATCTAATAAGGTGTGAGCCTTTAATGTGTAGATACTTAAGAGTAATTTCTATTTCTATGCTGGGCTAAAATAAAAATACCTAAAGATAATAAGAAAAGTTATCTATATAAGTTGTTATGGTCCCCAACTCACACATATCGTTCTATTCTTTCTAGCAGCCCATCATCAAAGTGAGAGCACAGAGAAAATTAAAGAATTCTCTAGGAGAATGTGTTGATCTAGGAGACAAACCACATGACTCTAGAGAGTAATAAAGCATTATGGATTCAGGTACGGTTCCACATATTCGTTCATTAATTCTTAGTGATACAAGATGAATGTTCCTGGAATTTAACTGATAGTTTTCACCAAAAGATTTATTGTCCTAATAAGTGATATCAGAGCCTCTTCATTTTGAATCATTGAAAATTGAATTTCTTTACGATTAATGATTAAATTTTTGGGTGTTCTTGAATTTAATAATTCTAGTATTTTGAGTTTGGAAATAAAATTAGTTGGTAAAATATCAGCAATTTGGTTTGTGTGTGTGTGTGTGTATTTCGAAATTCGGTGGAAATTGTTTCGGTTTCTTAAGATTGTGGCTACCGACATTGAGGTTTCAAGCCATGGTAGATTGGCCAAGACAGCAAACCGCAACACCAAGGCCATCATGCAATTGTTAGGCTATGTTGGCGTGCATGCCGTGGCAACTAGAGGTAAAGTGGTAGCCATGTAAAATAAAAAAAAAAAGGGATGGCTTCACGTCAGGCAAGAAACGGCCAAGCAAGGCGCAGCCTTTGCCAAGCTAGACCACCGCTCAAAGAAAACAAATTAAACAAAAAGTTAGGGTTTCAGTAAAAGTTTAGGGCTGATTCAGGATCCGATTTGAGTCAACTCAAACTGGTTCAGTCATGAATCAATCAATAGATTCGCCGGTCAATAATTGACTTATCAAACCATTGACCATTGACTTTTTTGACTTTGACCTAATTCTTTTTATTTTTTGAGGGCTAATTTTAGTACAATTTTAAATTTAGATATTGGTATGGTAATATATATTTTAAGATGAATTAATCGAAGCAACATGTCACCAAAGTAACCTCTCTCATAGAAATTAATTTGTTTTGAAATATAAATGAATGTGTGTATGCAATTTCTGTGAATATCGTTCGGCCCAAAAGAATGTCTATATTTGACTGAATTGTATGTGCACTTGTAGTAATGAACAAGTGATGATTATTCCGTATTATATGTGAATAATAAATTGACAAAAAGGAAAATTTATTGTTGAACATATTATTATTATTATCGTTGTTTGATTACTACACCAAGATATCACTTACAAGTTAATTTTTTATTAAAAAATAAAATATTAATAGAGTGTCTGGTATCTTGAGATAGAGTTTTATTTGAATTTATTATTGTTTTGTGATTTATATGAGCTTATTATGTTTGTTTGTTGTTCTTTGGTCAGTTATAGCTACTGCTAATATTACTGCCAACATCAATTCTATTGTTATAGTAAATGGCTCTAACTTCAAGTTATGACAAGAGAACCTCTTAATAGTTCTCACAGTCATGGATCTCGACCTTGCGTTAAAGGTTGATTTTTCTCCTCCTCTTACAGATGAGAGTACCCTTAATGATAAAAAGAAAAGAGAAAGGCAGAAGAGATCAAATTGCATATGTATGATGATCATGAAAAATGCCATTCCAGAAGCATTTAGGGGCTATATGTCTGAAAAGATTACTACAGTTAAGCAGTTTCTTACAGACATTGAAAGGAGATTTGTCAAGAACGAAAAGGTTGACAAATATAATTTCAATAAGGTATAAGGACAACGATAAGGGTAAAAAAAGGAAGAACGATAAGAAAGCAATAAATACAACACCTCAAAAGAAATAACAAAAGAAATCGTATGATCCAAAATGCACTAGTTGTTTCTTTACAGAACTGAAGGGCATGGTTTGTTTTGTTGTGAGGTTAACTTAATTTTGGCACCAAGACACACATAGTGAATAGATTATGGTATAACAACTTACATCAGTGTATCTATTGAGAGTTTCTTGAATTGCCGAAAATCAAGTGATGGTGAAAGATACATCTATGTGAGCGTTAACAAGAAAGTCGAAGTTGAAACAAATGAAAATTTAGATTATTATTAAAGACCATATTTTATTTGGATATTGATGAAATATTTATTGTTCTGTCTTTTAGATGGAATTTGATTTTTATTTCTGCTTTGGAAAAGTTTGAATTACTTGTTCATTTGGAAACGAAAAATTTAGTTTATTTAATGATTAAAAATTGGTTGGTTTCAGTGCTTTGTCAGGCAATGATAATCTTTATATGCTTGATACAGTTACTTCATTTAATGAATCCTTAAAATTTAGTACCTGAGCTTAAAGAGAAGATTAACCAATTAAAATTCGGTTGATTTATGGCACAGGGGATTGGATCATATCTCCAGATGGAGAATAGAGAAACTTATGTGAGATGAAATTCTTAACCCCTTATATTTACAGATTTTGATATTTGTGTTAACTATATTAAGGGAAAATAAACCAACAAAAAGAGATTTGAGGCCAATAGGACTTTGGACGTTTTAGTCATACATACAGATATTTATGGGTCATTCCCTATATTTGCTTGGATTAGTCAATAATATTTTATGACATTCATACATGATTTTTTTTTTTTAGATATGACTATATATATCTCATTCATAAAAAGTCACAGTCTTGGATATGTTCAAAATTTTAAGGTTTAAGTTAAGAATCAACTAGGCAAAAAAATTAAAAACATCATATTGGACCGTGGTTGTGAATATTATGGCAAATATGATGGTTTAGGTGAGCAATGTTTCGGACTGTTTACTAAGTTCTTAGAAGAATGCGGTATCATCTTAAAGTACACTATACTAGCTTTGTCCAGCATGAATGGTGTTGTTGCAAGACAAAAAAGGACGCTTAAGGACATAATAAGAAGTCTGATTTGTCATTCTATTTTACCATAATCACTCTAGGAAAAAGTGCTTAACATTGCAGTGTATATCCTTAACCGAGTTCCAACTAAAGTGACTGTTAAAACTTCTTACGAGCTTTAGAGAGGCAAAAAGTCTATTGTAAAGTACTTGCATGCACTACAAGAAAAATGATATTTTATTACAAAATAATTTAGTCACTAAATATAACCAATTAGTCACCTTAAACTTCTTATTACGAAAATAAATCGTCACACACTAGTCGTAGAAAGACAGTCTTAAAAGGTTCTAGCGACCAAAATAATTTTTGTCACGTTAAAAATATGTTTTTGTGACAACAATCATTGTCTTAAAATTAAATAAAAATTGTCACAAATGATATGCAAAATGGTCAAATTAGATATTAAAAAATACAATCAATGACACTTCACGTTTGTCACAATAAGTGATTTATAATGACAATAATATTTGTCTCAATATGTGATTTATAGTGACTATAATATTTATCTCAATATACAAGTTATAATAACTATAATATTTGTCTCAAGAGTGTGAAAATATAGTCTCAATAATTACTAAAAATAGTTATTTTAAACATTAGAGATACAATTAGTGACTCTATTTTTTTGTTGTTGAAGTTTACATATCGCGACGTTATATAATCGTCTCAAGTAGTTGCATTTGTGACAATTTTTACAAATACAAATGGTAATTAATTTAATCTCAAATTTATTTTATGGACAATTTATATAGCCTCGCATAAATTTTAATAACAATATGTAGTCATAGAATTCAAAATTTAATGACAAAAGAACTTTAAAGTAAAAAATATTATTAACATAAATCCATGAAAGGTATACAATTGTCAGTTATTGATACAATTATCATTCGTTTAGTTAATCTAGAAATACTCAATCAATGGCAGCAAGTACAACCGAAATCCACAAAGCTTTTGCAACTCAGAAATCCCGCAAGTCAACCTTATACAGCTCAGAGATCATGTTCAACAATACCTGTAGAAAGCAAAAAACAACTCAATCAACCATAAGCAACTTTGCAAACCAAATAACCAGAAATGAACCATGTAAATGATAAGAAATTAACCCAACCACGAATCAACAAAGGCAACATTTTATCATGCTCAATCCTCAATAGAAATTATGTGATTTCTTTCTTTTAAAGCATTTGTTAACACTTAGATTGGAGTTCTACCCCCAAAAAAAAAAAAAGGAGACATAACAACCTGCAATCTCCAGCAATCTTTTAAAGTATTTGCTATGATTTTAGTGTTAATTTGAAAATATACCTCTTACTTGAAAGGATGGCAATAATTACAGTAAAGACAGTAACAATTGAAGCTATGAGAGCTGTCCCAGAAAAAAAACCCTGATTGAATACTTAGCAGCAGCCTGCAAAGCAAATGATGCATCACCTTATGGTCCACATACAAATTATATAGCATAAACTATTTTTCCAAGAACAAAATTTTGACACATAACAATATTGCAGTTGATACCTTTGCCTTGTCAATCACAGGTTCTACTTTTAACCTAAATGACTTGGCAACAAGCTTTGCACGATAATCATTTGAAAAAACATACAGGAAATCAAATTCATCCGAGACCTGTTAAAACCATCTTGAAAACAATTGCATTAATAAATCATGAACATCAAAGCACTTAGAAACAAATCTAACAAGCACCTAACCAAGTTCAGTTTCAAAAGCTATTGCAGCAAAACACTTCCTCACACATGAAACAAAATAATTTAGTACTTAATAAATCATTTTCATTCAACATACAAGAAAATTATATATGGCTATCATTTCAGCCAAGATCCTTTTGTATTCTTTTTTTTTTTTTTGAGCTGCTTTACACTCAAATCTTTTTTCATTTGAAGCAACTATCACATTCAGTTAGCAATCCATATAATCACGTAGTCTTATTCACTGTTGTTACTTTGGTTAGTTTCCCAGCAAACAAACAGAGTAAGCGAAAATTACCTAATCGGAGAAGTTTCCAAAAACTCGCTGGAAGAGAAAGAAATATTGCGAGATTAGCAGTTGAAGAAAGAGAATATTAAGTAAAATTATTAACTCCCAAGCCCCAGCAAGCACCCGCGTATCTTTGCCGGCAGCAAAACAGCCACGAAGCGGCGGTTTCTCCCGCAAAACGTCACCATAATCGACAAGATCTACCGAATTTTTGACCCACCACTGCCCAGAAGCCGTCGGAGATTGTCGCAGCCAGCCAGCAAATTTGCGCAGGTTTGGATCTCAATCTGTCGTATCCCGCCGCGCATCGGCACTACCACCGCTTCCATCGGTCTTCGCATGGCTTGAAGTTTCTTCAATCGAACAATGGTGGCTGATTTAAGTGGGACGCTGAGTACTATGAGTTGAGTGAGAGGCTGAGGTATGGCGGCTGTGAATGTTTTGTTTTCTTTGGCTGTGAGTGAGAGTTAGGCTGTGTTGTTAGTAAGGTATAGGGCTAAGAGTGATGTCATAAAAATTTGATAAAAGTTACATGATATTTTCATGACATAATGATAATTATCATAAAAATTTTGTCATTGTTTAGCATTTTTTTAATAGTGCAAGTTCAAGTTTTTATTTAAAATTTGAGAATTATTCTTCAATATTTTTAAGGAAAAACTTTAATTTACTCCATACTTAGAATGACAATCATTGATTTATCACTTAAGAGTAGGAAAACTTTCAATTTACTCCCATTTTCATTTAGAAGGTGATGGCAAAAGGGGAGGGGCACAGTGATAACTTTTTTTTTTAGTCTTATTAATAGCAAATGGAGGTAAATTAATGTTTTCATACGTCAATAAGATAGAATATCAACTATTTAATCAGATACATAAAAACAATGGTTGGTCACAAAATATAATATAATTAAAAAAATCAATTATTATTCTTTTTTTCAGTCTGGTAAAGTTCGTCACACACAAAAAAAAAAGTCAGATACTAAATAATGTGCCTTTGAAAAAAAAAAGGTCATGAAATATAATATTACTAAAAAAACAATTTTAAACTACTATTTTTTAGTTTTGTTACAATAGATAATTATCTGTGACAAAAAATTAGGGTCCTAAAATTTGCCAAAACCATATTAGCTTTGGAGACTAATATTTTTGTCACAAATGGTTTGATTAATTTTACATCCCTCTTTTCGTTACAAAATAATTATGTCACCCATGATTATATTTCGCTAACATATTTTTTGTCATTAAAGATGATATTTTGTCAGAAAATGATCAACTTTGGAGGGAATTTTTTGCGCTAAAAAAATCATGCCCTTAATTTTATATTCGTCGCAAAACATTTAATTAGGTAACCAATTAATGGGTCCTAAAACAAATATTATTCGTTACAAAATATAACATGAGCTAGGACGAGATTATTGGTTACGATTTTAAAAAATTGTCACAACAAGTACTATTTTACAACAAAATTTGCAAATGTCATAATAAAAATCGTCTTAAAAAGTCAAATTTCTTGTAGTGATATATGACCAAATAATGAACATGTCCTCTTAGGTAATAATACAAACATACCAAACTCTTGTAATTAATTTACTAAACATATAAATTCAATTAAAATGAAGGTATTTGATCCATCTAAATATTCATGGCACCCACTTTTTCATAAAATATATTTACTACGAAAATACCCACACAATAATTGACTAAAAGACATGATAATATTGCTCATTTAATAAAAAATTTTTAATTACTCTCTACACTAATCTAATATTTATTATCCTTCCAAAAATCATAATGTTGTTTAACATGAATTAAACATAATTTATCAAAAGAGAGAAATACACACAGACACAGACACGCGCGCTCTCATTTTTTTTTAATGCGGACATACTGTTAAACTGCATGAAGAAAAAGGGCACCCAAACTAGAGAAGAAATGTGTGTGTGTGTGTGTGTTTTTAAACTTATAAATGTACTCTTTAAACCTATAAATGTACTCTTTAAACCCACTCTTTTTTTTTTCAAATAACAATTTAAATTATAAACATGGCCCGTAAGTCATTTAGATTAAGTGTTAATTGAGTTGCAATGATGTTTTATAGTTTTATGCTACGCATACATTTTATACCATTGTAAGATTAAGATAAATTATATGTTATATAGCACTAAAATAAAAATGTTTTAAAATAAATGTAATAATATATACATTTTAAAGTAATTTCAATATTAAATTTTTTGTGTCTTAAAGTGGAATTCATTGGTCTTATAATGAGGCTTATAGCCCTAACATTTAGCAAAGTATTAATGGCTGCTTCTTGATAGAAGAGTTTTAAACGAGTCTTTCTCGATTAGTTGCTCGATAACTGTACTGACCTAATTAAGTAGGACAGTGGTGCCTCAAAAATTTTAGCGACTTAGGCAACCGCTTAGGTCCCCTACAAAATTTAAGGTTCCAATTTATCAGCATTAACTAAATGTAATATGTCTTTTTCTACTAGTTAACTTTTGATATTTTGTAATTAGGGATCAAACTTGTACGTTAATCATTCACGTTCCCAACTTTCCATAATTTTTGAGTTAATGCATTCAGTGTTGTTGTTGTTGTTGGCGGTGGTGTTGTTATCATGTATTCAATGTTCAGTGATATTTCCTTATTTTCTTAACCTTAATTCTAATCAAAACTCAAAATTGAAAACTTAATTTTTTTTCCCCTGTGAACTCATTCTTTCATATATTAGTTATATTCTATCAATACTATCTCTCCTTATGATTAAACGAAAAATAAAATGAAGGTGTCGCTGTCAAGATTTTATTTACAGTTCTGCACATTGCCATAATTATAATTAATATTACAACCTAAATAATTGCCTTGTCTTATTTTTGTATATATTTTTATATGAAGCTGTGATTGATACTTATCATATAAGAATAGCAAATTCTAATTGGAAACTGTAATAAATATATGTATGACATATTACATATACAAATACATATACGAATTCAATAGTAAAAGCTTATAACCAGAGAAGAAAGAGATAAGAAGGCTGAGATATATAAGAAACAAAGAAAATGAGGCTTTATCAGCCGTCTTTATTGCATACAATACAAAATGACTTAGTAAATCTTCAATAGGAACTTGACACAATCAAGTTGCTTCAACAGCTTAATAGCCTTGTCCAAATCGTCGTCCCACATAACCTGATGAGTCAAAAGTTGGCCAACTTGAGGCCAACTTGAAGTCGCTTGTTTTTGCATTTGTCAAATATAATGGGTAACTCGGATTTTTTGATCCCTCCAAAAACGGTGCCCTTCAAGTTCCTTCCTAAGGCAATCGCCAGGAAGTTCAGTGGCACTTTCATTTGCTGCTGCAATTGCCATCACTTTTCCTTTGCCCTGTTCACCATTCCAAATATAACAACATTCTTAACATCATTCATTATCCTGAACAGGATACATAAAAGCCAATTTGGTAGTTTATTTTCAAATTTAAAGCCTGCTGGAAATGCTAATTCCTTGGGTTTTAGTAAAGAAACATACCAACTTGGTGGCTTCAAGGGCTTCCGAAAGTAAAGATGCAACCCCAGTGCACTCGAAGCCATAATCCACACCCCTTCCACAAGTCATTTCCTTGACCAATTCTGAAATTGATTTATTTGGTTCATCATCGGGATTTATAAAATCTGTCATTCCAAAAGCCTCGCCCTTGTCTTTTCTACATGGATTCTTGTCTATCCCAATTATTTTAGCTGCCCCTTGGATTCTGGCTCCATCAATCACCTGCAATTAGAAATTACAATAACTACTAAAATTATTCACAATGTTGCATTTCAAATGTTTTATTTTTATTTTTATTATAAAAAACTATATTTAATCGAAGAAAGTTGGAATTTTCACACATCATTTTTGGATGGTCAGTTGGGGAAAGAAAAAAAAAACTTGTGTCGAATTGGCTTAGAGGCCCAGACATGAATACTCAGCCAAATGGTAGGATTGTGGGTTCCATTAAGATCAAAAGAAAACCAACTTCATATATTAACAAGTTATTCATAGCCTTGCATGTTATGGCGAGAGAATTTTAGCTCATCTTTATTGCTGGAGACTTCTTGATCTCACAGCTTCAAAGTTCAAGAGCTTCGAATTGAGGCCAATTTCATAGTGTCACAAATTTATCGGATTGGTCCAAAAAAATTATTTTATTAATATTTTCACTCACAACAGACATTAGGTAATACAGTTTTAATTTAGACTAAGTTGTGAATGACCGGATACAATTTTTTTATCCACCCTTGCGTTGGAGGCTTCACATCTTCGCGCAACATTGAGTAGTCCAAAAAAAACACATGATATATTCACATTGTACAGTAAACGATACGAGGCAACACCAGCATCTTCTTTTGTGAAGCAAAAAGGAGGAGTAACTCTGAAAGCGTTACATCAAATCCACCTTTGCCGACCAATACTCCCATCTCTACAACAAAAGAGTTCTCTATGTAGCTAGAAGCTTAATGCAATATCACTAGATCAATACTGAGAGCAGGAGAAAACACATATACCTTATTTTGTCCATTATGTATAGGGTTTCAGCCTCAGCAGGTGTTTTCAATTGGCGATCAGTGACAAATTAAACTCCAAGCATAATTCCCCTTCTCCTCACGCCTCCAATTATACTATATATATCTATATCCTTGAGAGCAGTGAGTCTTTCTTTCAAATAGGATCCAACAACATGTGCATTATTCCGAAGCTTATCTTTCTGGATCACTTTAAAAGCAGCGTGCCCTGCAGCTGTGCATAGAGGATTCGGACCAATAGTGCTGAAGTAACTGCCGCTAGTCAAGACCTCTGCAATCTCTGGAGTGGTTACCACTACGCCAAGGGGAATGCCATTTCCAATGCCCTTTGCCATTGTCACAACGTCAAATAGCCCTCTCAATAAGATAGAAACTAAAATTTTAATGGAAAAAATGGCTGCTGTCCTTCATTATCAGTTTATGGCATCTCGCCTCTTGTTAGTTGCTACGTATAACACCAAATAATATAATTTAACTATTGTTTTAAGTAGATTTTGGGTGTAATAAATTCAAAAGGAAACCTAGTTAAAACAATAAATTTATATTTTGGATAATCAGAGTACCTCATGTCGTCGTTGTGTATGATGTTTTAGGATTTAAGGGAGATGGAGAAGAATGGTGATGGTGGGAAGTCAGAAATTTGAAAAGGGGGTTTCTCAGAGATAAGCTTTAATCCTGCAAAATAATAGAAAATGAGGTTAGAGGTAGAGCCGGGATAGCCGATGTCTACTCTCCGACGCTCAAGTCAGCTACTCAAGCTTTTTTATAGTGATGAGAGCTTGTAAGCCTTCTAAAAATAGAGGCTGGAGGTTGAGGAAACCTCAGCCTTTTTGTGTAGTATGAGCGTCTGTAATGGAATAAGATAGTGAAAGTGGAACCTATGTATCTTTATATATGGAGTACCTGGCCACGACGTGGTGCCCTGCTAATGGTTACTAACTGTCAGGTTTTATGATTTTTGAACGGTTATGAATATGCTTGGGGAGCAAGAATGGTGTCTATGGTGTATTTTATTCCCTTGGGCATGCGTATACTTGATAGAGTGGTCCAGGATACCTCAACAGAGATTGCCTGGCATGGTTGCTGAGGACCGCGGCCCTTTGGTACGTTGTCTGCCACTTTTGTAGAGATAACAGGCAGCTGTCCCCTCTCTTTTGACAAGATATTATAATACTTGATTCAGAAAATCGAATATTATT
The DNA here is from genome assembly GCA_030449075.1 of Murraya paniculata. Taxonomy (NCBI): domain Eukaryota; kingdom Viridiplantae; phylum Streptophyta; class Magnoliopsida; order Sapindales; family Rutaceae; genus Murraya; species Murraya paniculata. The sequence continues at coordinate 2,684,869 of JAEVFN010000036.1, read as the reverse complement.
TTTTAGGCGATTGAGACATTTCCCTTAACTGAATTTTAGAGATTTGACCATTCCTGCCTCATTAGATGCACCTGATATGTTTCAAGTATCTCGGATACTAGTTAAGATGTATGTTGGCACCACAGGTATCGAGTTTATGGTGCAGGTAAGGTATCCTGAGTATCGAGTTTATAGTGTAGGTAAGGTATCTCAAGTACCGAGAATGTGGTGTGGGTAGGGTGTCCCGAGTACTGATGTTGTGGTGCAGGTATGGTGCCCCAAGTGTCTACAGTGATCACTTAAAATCATGACACCCTTTGTCGGTATGTGACGCTTTTTTTACAATTTCTTTATTTTTTTTTCCCAAACAACATCCCCCTAGTTTCTTTATGGCGAAAGTATTTGAGACAAAAAAAACTTGCTGAAGAAGTGTGAATGACATGTGGCAACACCTAACCGTTCTTCATGAATGGCTGATTAAAGAAGAGGTACCTTGCCTACCCCCCTCTGAGCTGGCTATAGGGTTTCCAAGTGTAGAAACCACTTCTTTTTTTTCAGCCAAATGAGTGATTATTGATCGGGTGCTACAGACGCCATTCCTTTCTCACAAGGTACTCTGCCTTCTCATGCTTCGAAAAATTTTAAGCATTGAACTCTTCTACCAATGATATCCGGGCACCTTAGCTATCTGCAAAAGAAAATTGGGATCTCTCTTCTCTCTGCCTGAGAATTTTACTAACGAAGAGTTGGACCCGATGGCGAATGAACATGTTTTACACTTGTCTGGGTTTATGCACTGTGTCACCAAGAATATTATCCCCTAAAGAGAAGCTTACTTAGCAAAACAAAGCTTGGATACACCTAATCTTACTGCATCAGTGTATGGCAATTTACTTAGCCATGATTTCCGCAAATCTTAGCAAAAATTGTGGCTAATCTTTTTGCGAGAATGTTGAAAAACCTCATGATCTACCATTCGCTCTGAATTAAATATGAGAGAGAAACAATAATAAAGGCTGCTACTCTCCTACCCTTATGTGAAATAGTCGAAACCTCACAATATGTCATTCGCTTGAAATTAATTTAAACAGAAAAGATAGTGATAAAGGTTGCTGCTCGCTTACCTTTATGCGAGATGGTCGAAAACCTCATGATCCGTCATTCGAGTGAAATCAAACAAGTAAAGTGGATAGTGATAAAGGTGGCCGCTCGCCTACCCTTATGCGAGATGGTCGAAAACCTCATGATCCGCCATTCGCGTGGAATCAACCAAGTAAAGTGGATAGTGATAAAGGTGGCTGCTCACCTACCCTTTATGCGAGATGGTCCAAAACCCCATGATCCACCACTCGTGCGGAATTAAATAAACAAAATAGATGGAGATAAAGACGGCTGCTCGCCTACCCTTATACAAGATGGTCGAAAACCTCATGATCTGCCACCTTTTTGCAAAATAGTAAAAAATCTGATGATTTACCATCTGCTTTAAATCAAATGAACAAGATGGATAATGATAAAGGCAACTGCTTGCCTGTCCTTTTATTGGGTCTGATCTCGAGTAGATCGTCATGATCGGGATAGGTCAGGTACCCCAGTTTCCTCTAGAATTAGGCGATCTCTGAATATTATAATGTCAATGTTTTGTTATCATAAAGGAATGGGGATCCCGAGATCACTTATTCTTGTCATTAGAGGCTTGGAGAATTGAAAAGTACAACTGACCAGGATACCCCACACGATTGACCAAATATTACAAACACATAAGAATTAAAGAAAACAAATAAAGTAAATAGAAAAAGGTAAAGTACTTCCCTTTATTAGTAGTATTTCTTCAGTATGGTAGCATTCCGTAGGTGCTTTACAATTGTTCCTTTCATATGATGTAGCCTATGTGCTCCATGTCCTACTGACTTATCCACAAGGTATGGTTTTTCCCAGTTTACCCCAAACAAGCCGTCAAATGGTAACCTGATACTCTGGGTCGTTACCTCTTTGGTTTCTTGAGGTACCCTATCATAGTTTCTCTCTTTGCCTGCATGAATCCCTGGGAACGGTGACCTACTGTAATGCTTGATGGCTCGTCTGGATCTGCTAGTGAGGGTATATCCACCCACTATCATTCGAACATAAACTCCTTTCTTTTACCCCTGGGGTACCTCGATCTCAAGACTAGAGTCAGCGATTTGTTTACCCTTATTGAGCTCCCAAGACTTCCTTGCCTCACGCATGTCGGCCATAAACTCCTTGAGGTACCCACTCAGAATCAATGACTCGATTTCCTCTTGCAAGTTGAAACATTCGGCAGTGCTATGTCCGGAATTCTCATGGAACTCACAGTACTGTAAATGAGGTTTCGGAGGAGGCTCTTGCTGTTCTGATGGTGGAGATCTAGGGAAGTGGGGTACCCTGGGTACACTATGAGTATTATACCCTTGTCCTTGCGGGGTAGCCTACACTGGGCTTCGATCTCGGGGTTTCTATTTTCTTGGGTTTCTTCTTGTTTTTCATGTTCCTGACCTTGTCTTCTTGCCCTTTCAAATGACATTTCTCACCCATCCCAATTTGTTGTAAAGCTCACAAATGGGCTTCCCTATACGAAAGTGGGCATTTCTTTTGAAAAGAATGTCATAACTTGCTCAATTGCAAATTCTTCTCAAAGTGGGTCAACGTGTGTTGGTGACCAAATGCCCCGGTGTGTAACACATCTTGGTGGAAACGGGTCACATACTCAGCCAAAGGCTTGGATTCCCCTTGCTTGATAAAAGCAAGTTTGGAGGCTGCCCTATCTTAAGTGGAAGCATAGGAAAATTCATGAATAAATTCATATAACAGCTAGTGTAAGGAGGATACGTCACCTGCCTTCAAGGACCGAAACCATGACTTCACGGGGCCCGTGAGTGTGTGTAAACATCTTACACATGGCATTCTCATCAACACCCTTGATAATCATTTGGTCACGATACAGCTTGGCATGCTCAGAGGGATCTGTAGTACCCAAATACTTGGGTATTTGAGGCATGGTAAAAGCTTTTGGGAGAGCCACCGTCCGGATTTCCATGGTGAATGGTGAGTGGCACGTCATTGGTGTTGGAGCAGGGTTGATGTGTTGCTTTTCAAAGAGGAGCTTCACTTGGGCTTCCAGGTGCCCCATTTTCTCCAGGAACTCACGGGGTACCTCATGTACACCTGCCAATACGATAGCCATCTAAGAAGCTCTTTTGGAGTTTAACTTATCTCAGAGATCCTCGCGGGCTCATTTTCCGAGCTTGGTACCCTGGCTGTTGTGGGAGTTGCAAGAGGCGATAGAGCATTCATCTTTAAAACCCTATGTTTAAAACTTAGAGCGGGTACCCGACGGCCTATGTTTTGGGCTGCTGCCCTTGGGTTTCTCAGTTGTTTGCTTGACTTATTGATTTGACTACTGTGGTGAAGCATCTAAAGTCACTGGTGGAGGTGACTTTTTAGGTACCCGAGATCTCACTACCCTAAGGATCTCATGAGCGAGATCCTCAAAGCGCTTGTGAAAGATGGGTTCGTCTTGGCGAATGCTGGCCGATTATTTGACCGATTTGCCCTTGCTGAGCCGCGCTACTCTCATTGTAGGATCACTAACTTCATCACTGCTATGGTCTCCCATTCTTGCAGGATCTGTAATTAAAGCATCCAAAGGTACGTCAGGTGCCATGTTTTGAAACACACACAACAATTAGTGTGGTGACCATTGTGGAGGCTTTTTGTGCGATCCCCACCCAGACAGCCCCACTTGTTTTAAGTAGATTTTGGGTGCAATAAAAACAAAAGGAAACCTAATCAAAACAATAAATTATATTTTGGGTAATCATAGTACCTCACTTTGTTATTGTGTGTGGTGTTTTAGGATTTAAAGGAGACGGAGAAGAATGAGATGGTGGGAAGTCGAAATCTGAAAAGGGAGTTTCTCGAAGATAAGCTTTAATCCTGCAAAATAATAAAAAATGAGATTAGAGGTGGAGCTGGGGTAGCCACTCTCCGACGCTCAAGTCAGCTACTCGAGCTTTTTTATGGTGATGAGAGCTTGCAAGCCCTCTAAAAATGGTGGCTGGAGGTTAAGGAAACCTCAACCTTTTTTGTGTAGTATGTGCATGTGTAATGGAATAGAATAGTGAAAATGGAACCTGGGTGTCTTTATCTATGGAGTACCCAGCCACCACGTGGTGCCCTGCTAATGGTTACTAACTGTCAGGTTTTATGATTTTTAGGCGGTTATGAATATGCTTGGGGGAGCAAGAAGGGTGTCTATGGTTTATTTTATTCCATGGGGCACGCAGTGCATGTGATAGGGTGATCCAGGATACCTCAGCAGAGATTGCCTAGTATGGTTGCTAAGGACTGCAGCCTTTTGGTACGCTGTCTGCCACTTTTGCAGAGATGACAGGCGGTTGTCCCCTCTTTTTTGACAAGATATTCTAATATTTGATTCGGCAAATCGAATATTATCTTTTAGGCGATGGAGACATTCCCCTTGACTGAATTTTGGAAATTTGACCGTTCCACATCATCAGATGTACCTGATATATTTCAGGTATCTCGGATACTATTTAAGGTGTATGTAGGGACCCCGGATACCGAGTTTATGGTGTAGATAGGATATCCTGGGTACCGAGTTTGTGGTGTAGGTAAGGTATCCCGTGTATCGATAATGTGGTACAGGTAGGGTGTCTCAAGTACCGATGTTGTGGTGCAGGTAGGGTACCCCAATTGTCAACGTCAATCACTTGAAATCATGACACCTTGTTATCGGCATGTGATGCTTTTTTACAATTTCTTTATTTTTTTCCCAAACAACTATATCATTTTTCTCCAATGAGGACATTCTTATTTTAACAAAGTCAGAATATTGATAACAAACGATTTCAATTAGGGGTAAATTTAGGTCATGATTTATTTATTCGATTCGATTCGATGCGAATTAAATGGTTTGGGTTTAAAAAATTTGATTCGTTTAATAAATGAGTGAATTCGATTCGAATCGAATATGAATTTGAGGACATTGATTCTTCTATTCGTTTAGGATTCGTTTAATAAATATGTCATAAACGAATTGAATACGATTCACTCATTTAAAATTCATTTATTGTTTGTTTAATTAAATTACCTATTTATCCATAAATATGTATGAAAAATTTTAAAGTTTGAAGGCTAATATAATAATTATAAATGATAATAATTTTGTATTTTGTAGGATGTTAAATTTGTGATATTTTATATTTTATTTTACTTAATTTTTGTTTATTAATTATATTTTTGTAAACAAATTCCTATTAAAATTGATTCATTATGGATTCATTATAGAATAAATGAATAGTAAACGAATACATATTCGATTCGATTCGATTCGATTCGATTTCTTTATTAATTCAACTAAACGAATTAAACGAATCAAACCGAATATTCATTTAATAAACGAATTGAATCTGAATCATGAGATTTCAATTCGTTTAATAAACAAATCGAATCCAAATCAGCAGAATTTTGACCCAATTCGTTTACGATTCAATTCGAATACGATTCGATTATTCATTTTGCCACCCTTATTTTCAATATACTAATAGGTAAATGTACTAAAATATGTGATTATTTATATTTTAGTGGTATCATTGGTTTAACAAAATAAAAATACCCTTATTAGAGAAGGATTCGTTAACTGTGCAAGTAAATAATTGAAAAACGTAAATAAGCTAAAACTTTTAACTTATGATTCTAAAAAGCGATGAGTCAACAACTTGTTGTCTCTCGCTCTCAGTCTCTCTTGGTTTTTACTTGAATTAGCTTGCGAACATTGTCTCTCTTGCTTCTCCCTTGTTGAACTCTATATTTCTGTTACATTTGGTTCAGATTATTGGGATGGAAAGTGAGCATATAAGCTTAGCACATGAAAGCATCAATGCAGAAGCTAATAGAGGAAAAAAAATCATTAAATCTATTTTTTATTATAATTTTTATTTCTAAAATGTCTACAAACTAAATTATAATAATGAACAAATGAATTACTCATTAAAACTCTCTTATTTTCTGGCTCAAAACCAGTACAAGACTATCATCAAACGAATATATTCAGATACTAATTTTGAATATTTACAAAGCACATGTAACCACCATTCGTCAATTACAGAAGAAACATTGATGCCAAAACGACTAATATTGATCTATTTGCAATTAATTCACCGTTCCAATTTATATTTTATTAAGATACAATTAATTAAATTAAAACAAAGGAGAAGAAATTGATCATTTCAGGAAACAAATACTGACTAGAACAGATTTATTCAGGAGATATAGTCCTGTAATGATAAGTTTGTTAGGTAAGGGTCTATTTAGTATTTAGATAAGTTTGTAAAGTATGAATTTTCAAATTGTTATGGTAGTTTTTTTTTTAAAATTAATGTGTTGTTTTAGTGGATTCAAATAACCTCGTCTTTTATTATTTATTAATATTATTGTATTTTTTAATTTCTATTTACGAAATCTATTCTGTCCTACAAATTAATAAATGAGAGATCTATCCCTATCCACACTCAATTATGTATATTATATAATTAAGAAGAGAATAGTAGACTAGGAGCCCACCGGCGAGAAATGATTGTTAACGTCAATAATTAATGACATATAACTATCTATTTTTCAGTTCAGACTTCAGAAAAGATTATAAATAAAGCGAGTGACTCATGCAATAATTCAATAATTTAACATAACAAAATTATTGAGATTGTCCAATAAAATCGGGGCCCATCTTAAAAAATTCATTCGGTGCAATCAGCCGCTGTCTTATCGGTAGCACGCCTGGTAAGATAATTTGTTTGAGTCAGCGGGTTCATTGATTTTGCTTATTCAAAGCTCATCTCTCTACAGACAGTCTGAACTTGTGAAGCTGTAAAATCTACAAGGCCCCAGCATCACTGACAATGAGCAATTCACAAGCCATAACATGCAAAGGTATGGAAAAGCCATTAATATAATTATTGCGTAAATTTTAATAACAAGTTATACGAACTTGGGATTTGTTCTTAGGATTTTGAGTCATTATGATGGGAAAATTGTTTTAATATGTTTTTGTTGCAGCTGTGGTATGTTGGGGTTTAGGAGAGCCATTAGAAGTAGAAGAGATACAAGTAGAGCCTCCGAAATCAACTGAAGTTAGGGTTAAGATGCTTTATGCCAGTGTTTGTCACACTGATATCCTTTGCTCTGAAGGATTCCCAACGATTAGCATATATAATATCAACTGTATATCATAAATCTTGGTTAATAATTTATTCTGCTTTGTTCTATCTTTTCAGCCTCTTTATCCTCGTGTTCTCGGGCACGAAGGTGTCGGGTGAGTACTTGTTTCCTTTGTTATGTATGCATATGCACAATCGCACGAATGTACCACGTCATTTGTATACATAAAACCAAGAAGTTAGATTTGGAATTTTTGTTTCTTTTTTAATTTTTGTTCTTTAATGCAATTCGTAGGGTGGTGGAGAGTGTTGGGGATGAAGTGAAAGAAGTAAAAGAAGGAGATATTGTGATTCCAACTTACATTGGAGAATGTAAAGAATGTGAAATTTGCACATCAGGAGTCAGCAATTTATGCCTAAAATACCCAGCAACACTGAATGGTTTAATGCTTGACGGCACTTCAAGAATGTCCATAAGAGGCAAAAAATTGTATCATATCTTCTCATGCTCCACTTGGTCTGAATATATGGTCATTGATGCCAATTACGTAGTCAAAGTTGATCCAAGCATAGATCTTTCGCATGCTAGCGTCCTTTCATGTGGATTTACAACTGGTTATGGGGCGGCTTGGAAGGAATCCAAAGTTGAAAAAGGATCGAGTGTCGCCGTTTTAGGACTTGGTACTGTTGGATTAGGGGTACGTTATGTACAAAATGGGAAAAACATTTTTTTAGTGTTTGTCAAAATCAATATTGTGATTGTTGTAATTTGTAATTTCAGGCTGTTGATGGAGCCAGAATGCAAGGGGCAGCTAAGATAATTGGGATAGATAATAACCCATGGAAAAAAGAAAAGGGGGAAGCTTTTGGAATAACAGATTTCATAAATCCTGGGGATGAATCAAATAAGTCAATTTCAGAATTGGTGAAGGAGATAACTCATGGAATGGGTGTGGATTGTTGCTTTGAGTGCACTGGGGTTCCATCTTTACTTTCTGAAGCAATTGAAACCACAAAAGTGGTAAGTTAAAAATCTTGCAACACTTGAGATGTGTAACCCCCCAAAAAAAAAATTTACTGACACCCTTTTTCGAATGGTGAACAGGGAAAAGGAAAAGTGATTGTAATCGGTGTAGGAGTTGATGCGATCGTGCCACTGAACGTAATCGCTCTTGCATGTGGCGGCCGGACTTTGAAGGGTACCACTTTCGGGGGGATCAAAACAAAATCTGACCTTCCGATACTGCTTGACAAATGCAAGAACAAGGAATTTTAACTTCATCAACTCTTGACCCATCATGTTAAATTGCAAGAGATCGACAAGGCAATTCAGCTATTGAAGCAACATGATTGTGTCAAGGTCCTGATCAAGATTTGATAGGTTTTATTATATGCTCTCCTTGTCTTAAATTTCTGATCAAAATCTTAAGAACCCCACTTGGGATCCCTCCTATTTATTATGTTTACTACTGATCTCATCGCCAAACTTCTAATTTGTAATAAAGAAAGAACGGAGCTTTTGCAGATTCAACTTAAGCTCGAACGTTACACTTTTTAAGAAATGTAAACATTAGAAAGAACCTCAAACCAATATAAAAAACCATGAACACATCTGAGATTTCTACGCATCTGATTTTCAGGCATTATGCGATTTGCAGTAAATTGGAAATTGTTATTCAAAGTACAGTAGGTATCTTTAGAACTTTGGAAACAAATCCTTACATGGTAGCTTCTACTTCAGGGTCAATTTCCAACGGCACTTTAGGAGTACTATTGCCACCTCTCAAACGTGAAGATACATTGTCAATAGCATTATTAAGTTGGCTGATTTTCGCGTTCAAGGTCTGCCTGGTCCTCTGCTTCAGAAGAAAGGGAATACAATTCAAAGTTTGGAGAGAAGGAAAGGAAAAATATGACCTCGTGTTCCAAGTAAGAGTGATTAATTGTTACCTCTAAACCTTCATCATAATAAATTGGTCGCTTGGCCCTCCGAAAACCATATTCATCTTCATTCAGCAGGGATCTCCTGATCTAATAATCACAAACAACAAGTAGAAGCTTCAAAGGGAGGATAAGAAAATGAGTCTGTTCCTCTATGCAGGAAATATGATGGATTACAGTCGAGATTTTATTGAAGTTATCAGTCATCTCTAAAGCCCACAAAATCTGGGAAACATAAAATCCACAAAGAAAGAAAATTGAAAATGATAATTACTGAAAGACCATTTATCCCAAAGGCTTATGGTTATAGGAAACAGCTCAACAATACTATTAAAACTGTTTCCTCCCTGACGTGCAATATAAGAAAATAATTAACTGGTTTGTTATGCTGATCCAAATGCACACAAAAAAACACATCAAACCAGATACACAACATTGATCCAGAACAAAAGCAAACAAAAACATAAATCCAAACATAGTCCCATTATATTAGGGATTCCAGTCGAATAAATCCAATAAAGGAATTAATGCACAAGCCCTTTTGCTCTCATATCACGTTGACAAACTATTAATTCCAAGAGTTTAAACTCACAGAGAAGAGTCGAACATTAGTATTTAAAAAAATGATAGTAATAATAGAACAAAACACAGATTATCCAGTATTTAACTCCATAACCTGGGACCGTTGCAAGCTGTTTGCTATGGATTTGTAGCAGGGAATATCAAACAAAATCTAAAAGCTCAGGAAAAATATTGTCCATAATTTTATAAATGGAGGTAATGATGCATATGACAACTGAAATTTACCAAATCAGTTTAGTCCATAAACAGCATTCATCAGGGAAATTTAAAAAATTTTCAGGTTTAGATCAACCCCATTTACAAATGATGTTCACCGAATTCATTTGCAATGTTCACAACTTGCCAGTCATCCTATTTTCAATACAAGCTTTTATAGGTCTGCATAACCCTATTCCACAATATGGGAATGGCACAGGAGGATGCTATGATAGGAAAGATATAAATTCATGTTACAGACTACAGAGTGAGCGGCAAGCAGGGAATGACAATTAGGACAACTTAATCATGCACATAGATTTCCTAATCTTCAAAAAGAGCAGTAATTGCCTGCACATAAAAGATGGCAAGTCATAGTTATTTGCTTGTTTCACTGACTCAGTCTATGTACAGCTAGGACCATTACTTGGATGTTTTATGTCCTCACAATTAGAATTCCAGATACTTTGTCTGTCATATATAGAAATTAGATTGGATGAAAATTCTGCAACAACTTGGACATGCTATGTATACCCATCCATGTAACAGAATTGGACATAAAAAGTTTCCCTCGTCAGCAAATGAACTTTGCATAGTTGTCGTTCATTAGATATCCTGAAATGCTAATAGCAGGACATGGCAAATAAAGCTTAAGGGAGAAATCCAATCACCTGAGGGGCAAAGAGATAGGCTAAAGTTCCAAACACAGCACCTCCTAGAAGAAAACCGGCAATGAAATCACCGCCTCCCCTCTGACTTCCTTCACTGCATATATTATAAAGTGTAATGAAAGATAAATACAGATAAATAGATCACTCATTCGAACAACTTATCCATAAAACAACAGAAGAAAATATAGTAAAAGTGAATATTGAAACTAGACCCCATCAAACTCTAAATTCATCGGATCAATGTACTTTTGACTGTTCACATCAGAGCTTATTAAGGAGCATTAAATTTTAATGGTCCAAAACAGTAAGATAAATAAGCAATGGCCAACCATTCATTTGTCAAATTAAAAAAGAAAAAATTAAGTATACTTCAACAACTTCAATCTCAGCCTTCTCATGATCCAACGGCTACCAATGCAAGTTCGGATCTTACAAAACTTATGGTTTTCCTGATGGGAGGATGTGTGTAAATATTATATCATTATTTGTTAATAACAACCTGAATTCTTTGTACAAAGAATTACCAAAATACAAAATTTCCGCTCCAACTCTTTGTAATAGGAAGTTAAGAATCTTCTGTCCTAACTAAAGAAGAACCACATACATAAGATATGGTGAACAATGTCACCTACTACGCTGTTATTATATTATATAAACAGAAAAATCTCAGGCACATTCCAACCGAATACGTACAAAGTTGCCAAAAAAGATGCCTGAGAAAAGGGGGAAAAAAACTCAAATTCCATATAAACTGTTTGCAAAACTTTGTTGGACGTTTAGCAAAACTTCAGGAGGAGTTGTTTGTCACCATTTTCAGAAAATTTGAACGTCCACTCATTCACACACACACACACACATAAATTTTACTTCTAAAATGATGATGGCCAATGCTTCATATAAGTTCGTTTCACGAAAAAACTATACATATTTTTACCCGTACTCAGCACGAATTGAAAATTTGTGGTTGGTATCCAGTTGGTTGCTTTTCCTCTGAACAATCAGCATCGGCGCTTTCCCAAACGCAGCAGATTTTGCCGATGACAACTCACGCGCCTTGAGATGCGATCCGCCTTTCACACAACCGAAAAGCAAATGATCGGATACAAACAATTCTTCTCTTACGTAAAAATATTTCCACCAGTATTTCAAACTTAAAATTAGACCAGGAAAAACTTTGAAGTTCGACACGTCAAATTGCTAAATATGAATCCAGTTCTTAATCGAGAAATCACAAAATTTAATCTTTGGAAATAAAATAAAATTGAAACTTCAAATCCAAAAGAAAAATCAGAAACTATAAACGGAGGATACCTGAGATTGATACAGGAGCCAAACAGTACGCCATGATAGAGAGAAACAAACTGATGTTAGTTTCAGAGAGAGTGAGCGAGCGAAGCTGGAGAAGATAGAGAGTGAGAGAAAGCGAGAAAATGAGAGAGAAAATGAAACCGAACAGAGAAAATTATGCTTGTCTTTTTTCTTGGTTTCCGAAAATGCCTTTGGATTCCAGGTGGTTGTAAGATTTCTGACGAGGGTATTATTGGCAATGACGAGGCAGGTGGCGAGGATACGCTCTTACGCAGTCGTTAAGCCCCAGTTGCCCAGAGAAGTGGTGGCTTTGGCTTACCCGCCTAATGCTAACAAACAGCCAAAACTGTTCTAATGGATCGTCAAATCGACCGACGTGGTTCACGATGTAACTATTTGAGCTGCAATATATTTTAATTAAGGATAATGTGAAAAGATTTCATGTTACCTTTTTTTTCTTTTCCCTTAAAATTAATCAACATATAGTAGTATATTTTCCGAGGACAAACAAAATAATATGACAATCAATCACCTTGGTGGTAATTTGGGTCAAATTTTATTTATTCAATTCGATTTAATTCGAATTAAATAGATTTATATTTATGTTTGAAAAAAAAAATTGTTCATTATAGAAAAAGCAATTCGTTAAATAAATTAATCAAATTCAATTCAATTTCTATTCAATTTAATTCGAAGTAAATAGATTTATATTAGTTCATTATAGGAAAAGCAATTCGTTAGATAAATTGGTCGAATTCAATTCAACTGGTTAAGTAACGAATTAAATCCATCCGAATTTGAGTTCACTGATACATTTATTTGGATATATAGCATGTTTGAAACTTCAAATATTTGTAATATTTTATTTTGTTTCAATTTTTTTATTTATTAATTATTATATGTTGCATAATTCTAGAGGCATAAATTTAAATGAATGTTACCAAGTATATAATAGGATAAATTTCATATTACTTTCTTTATAAATTGATTATCTTCAAATTACTCACTTCACTTTTTGAAAACCTCAATCTTCTTCAAATAACAAAAAAGAGATAAATTAAGATTTTCAAAAATAAGAGAAGCAATTCGGAGATAATAATTTACAAAATGGGTAATCTAAAATTAACCCAGTATTATGTCATCTTGTAGGTGTAGAATGTGTCAGCTAACACGTTGCTGCTTGGCTCAAGGGTATCTGAAAAAGTATAAAATCAAAATTGAATCACCCAGTTGCACATGCAAGACTCCTTCATGTTCAGATTTCTGAAAATACCTTCTCCTGCAGGCTCACCTGTGACACCGACACCAACCTTTGCTATAACTCTATATTTCATGATCCTTCATTATTACAACATCAAGAAAGCCTCTAAACTAAGAGGTAAAAGGGCCAGTCCAGGCCCTGCATTTTTCATGCAACCTTCCAAAATCAACAACAATCATCCATCTCAAATTTACTACATCCCGGCAACAAACAGTTGAAATTTGAAAACAGCGCCAACAGCAACAAGAAAAACCAGACACAGCAGAAAAGATGATACTAATAAAAGCGAAAGCAAAAATTCTTCTTCACCAACACATTGGTCTGGAAATTTCTTGTAGCATTTAAAACTGTGCCGGCTTTGATTCTCTTTATATACAATCAGCCGTGACTATGCACCCCAAGAGAACAAGAAAATCTAACATAACATTAATAAGGAAAAGTTATTTAGTAAAAGTCCTGTATGGGTTATGAACAGATGGACAAGTAGACCTCCTATAAAGCCCATGGATGATCGTTTTACAAGAACATGATCTTGGTTGGTATCCATCCTCATCGGGCACTAATGTACAAACTGTGACAGACATTCCCTGTTGGTCTCTATTTATCCAAGAGGCCTCCGAAGAGGAGCAATGATGTACTCACATGACGCCTTTCGGGCAGGAGCTGCTCTGTTTTTGAAGCAGGTTTGACACTTGTTTGTTCTTTGTCAGGGAACGGAAATGAAAGAGAAAGTGAAAGGGAAGCGGAGACATCATCCTCTGCTCCCGCTCCCTTATCAGCCCCCTTATCCGGAGGCCTATCCTGGTTATTATTTTTTTCTACAGGTCCAACAAAGAAAGGCAGCATTCCCTTGTTTGGTTGTTTTGTCTCAGCCCCCAAGGCAAGATTCAGATTTGGAACCCTGTCAAGGAATTCATCCTCATCCTTTGATGAGAGCTCTTCCCAAGGCATGGAGTTGGCACCCAACTGGAAATCATTTTCACGATGTGAATCCACATGAAAAAAGTACCTCTCAGGAGATTCCAAGCCCTTGTGTATAACTTTTCTGTCCAATAATTCCTCACTTCTCTTCTCCTGATTTGAGGAACAGGGACACAGATCATCTCTCCGTGATGAAAAACCGTCACTACAAGAATCACCATCTCTAGAGCTGCTACATTCATATGCTCCGGCAAGACCTGTCTTCAGCTTCTTAGTAATACTTTCACCATCTAGAAATGCCTCATTCCAAGGCATCTTTTGACCAGCGCCACAAGAACTTGCTGCTGCTGTTTCAGTAAGGTCCAAGTGCGGAGAATTCCCATGATGGAACTGCTGATGCTTCAACCCTTTCAAGTTCAGGTTTGCGTCTAAGGAAGTTTCTGTGTTGATATACCTACCCTCCTTCAAGTCTCTTTCAAGGTCAATTTGGTCTCTATCACTTTTCACTATATCCGGCAATTTCTCAGCAACATCTCCTCTGTTTAAGTCTCTTTCTAGGTTAATTTGATCTCTGACTCTTTTAACTATATCCATCAAATTTTCTGCAACAACACTCCCCTCGTTCAAGTCTCTTTCAAGGTTAATTTGGTCTCTGCCACTTTTAATTTTATCAGGCACTATTTTGCCACCAGCAGTACCCTCATTCAAGTCTCTTTCGAGGTTAATTTGATCTCTTCCGCTTTTTGTTATCACTGGCATTTTGTCGGCATCAACAGTCCCCTTGTTTAAGTCCCTTTCAAGGTTAATTTGATCTCTGCCACTTTCCATTATATCAGGCACTTTTTCAACATCAAAACTTCCCTCATTCAAATCTTCCTCAAGGTTAATTTGACCTCTACCACATTTCATTATACCTGGTGCTTTTCCAGAATCAACACTTCCCTCATCATGAACACCTTCATTGCCAACAGGGAAATTCTTCAATGATGAACTATCTTCTCCAAGTGAAGCATCTCCATTCATTTCTGTCGTCCCACCTTTGCTAGAACCAATGCTGGTTCTAGTTGCTTGAAGAGAAGATTTGACCTCTGTGCCTAGTCCACCCTCTGCAAGATTACATTCTTCCTGCAAAGTAGTTGATAAAATATCAATGTGTGTAGTAAAGACTTGTGACCATAAGGCTTCAAAGTGAACAAAATAAAACATTTGAAACCAGGTCAATAACAAGGCAAATAAGCAACAACGAATCTGACAGAAAACAGTGCAAAACATTTGGACCACAAATACATACATACTACCAGATAGAATAGTAAATAGGATCCACAAATGATAGCATGGAGCTCCTAACATCATGCAAACCAAATAAACATTACAAACGGCCAACCTGAGCAGCAGCTGAATTTGAAAATTTATCTGTCAGATCGGCCAAGTAATTAGACACTTCTAAGATTGCAAGGTAGAAAATGTACAAACTATAGCATTTAATCTCTGCAGTTCTCAACTATATATTTCAGATAATTCCTCTAGATATAAGAACACAATCAACAGACCAGCTAGTTCGGTATAATCATTTACTATGGATGAGGGCATGAATATATAGAAACCAAGTCATTGCTTAAAGAAACAACCACGATGCACTTGATGCATTGGTGTTCTAATATAGAAACATGTCCCAAATCAGGGTTCTTTTTTTTTTTAAATTTTGTTTTACAACAAATCTGAATGAACAATTTATATATGAAAATAAAGAATTATATACATGGTAAGTGACAAGCTTCCTATGCAGACAAAACAAGAAAACAAATCCCAACCCAGTATCAAATTAGGAATCCAATTAGAAAACACAAAAACCAAAAAGTGCTCTGTAAAACAAAAACCAAAAACAGAAAAATCAACAGAAACATCCACAAGGAAGTTAACATTACCAGGGGAGGACTGGCACGTCTTATTTCTCCAGACAACAGTGGAAGGGTCATTGCAGCCCTCAACGATAATCTGGAGTCCAACCTACCATCCTGTTTTATTGAGTTAGATTGAAAACCCAAAGACGTCTGCTGAACAGAGGATGCCTTGTTATCACAATTCTCATTCAGGGTGATACATGTCCTGTCAGGACCATATGATCCTGGGACCATGTTATGAGAAGCATCACATGCAGCTGAATCTTTATCTGCATGCTTGGGCAAACATATGTTCTGAGACAAAGATAGATTATCAGTGGTAATGACTTTATCAAGGGGCACCATTTTTGAACCGGCTATACATGAATACTTTGTGGAATTTGAGCAATTCACTTTCCTTACCCTGAACACACCCCATAAGAAAAATAGCAAATTCCATCCTGCAAATTACAGATACAGCGATTAGTAAAAATTCAAACATAATTTACAGTACTTATATTGGCCAGAAGTTCCACCTCTCACACAGCTGACATCTAATTTAGTTCAACTATGAGAATGCTGACATCTAATCAGGTACAACTATGAGAATTATTCTAACAATTCTACATGAACTAAAAGATAATGCAATTACAAAGAGGCATTATCATCAAACTAGAACATAATCAGATAGGGAAAAGTTTCAGCTCCCATTTAGCATCTTTTCACCCTCAATGAACAGAAAAAACACACACGCATACATGGACATAAATCCCCTGAAGTCATATTTCCAATTCTACATTGCCGACCATTGTTCATAATCTTCATTGCAATGTAAGCTAGAATACTTTAAATTTGATATCATGCATGATGTAGACAACAACTAAACAGGTTGATTAGTTGCTACAGAGTTAGCTCCACAATATTAGTATTGCACCAGAAATCATTTGGGCCTCATCCAAGGGTAACATCCGAGATGTGAAGTCAAAAAATGCTATCAAAAGCTGTGAAAGGTACATTATAACTATTTCTAAGAATCTTAAGACTAAAGCTTACGCTGGCAGTTCTCAGGAAGCTGGTTGGATGGGAAAATCAGGAGTTCGATGCCATCCAGGTTTCCCATCAGTGCTAAATCATTTTTCATCATGCTGTCTACGAGAACCTTGTAGCTTCTCTCATGACTGTAGTACCAGAAAAGTATATAAAATTAGAAAGCAGTTAATGGTATATGCTTCAGGAAGATAGCTATCATTTGAAAAGAAGTGTGCATATCTTAACCTCTCAATATCTTCGGCAAAGAAGTAAAGAGCAATGTTATCTTCTTTAGCACCACTTTCATGAAACATTGTCGGCCACGTGCTTAATCGATGTACTTCATTTAAGCAAATTCTCTGGGGAAACTTGTTCACCATTTCAAGAACTTTAGGCGAAGCACAAGAAGATAGATGCGCTTGAATTCCACCACATAAGTCAGGAAGTTTTTCCCCTCTATGCACCTCAAAACCACCCCTGCATGTAAGCATGTAAGCATTGTAAGCAAAAATAAAGAAATATCCAGATACAAGATACAGCCACCAATTGAAACTCATGAAAGCAAAAAGGGAATAAAAATGCAATATCTCAAAAGGAAGAAAAGAGTTCTAAGAAAAGAATCCTACTGCCAGATGTATTCATGCTCTGGGACGACTGAAATCTTCGAAAGGGCAGGCTTCAACTGATTTATAGTGGTTTGTTTATTTATTGGCATTTCCTGTGTTCCTTTCATTTTATTAGAGACTGAAAATTGATCTTGAGAAGATCTCTCGCAATTCAAATCCATGTTTGTGACACCCAATCCATCCAATTGATCATTTACTCTGTTCCTCCCATATGTTCCAGGCAACTTATGCATTGCTGCCTCAATTGCAGCTTTCAATTTATTAACTTTGATCATCCCCTCCCTACAGTTCCTTCCAGCAGATACATCAATACCAGAAACCTGCGTACTACCAAGGGGGCAACTATCTACATCATGACCCACTTCTTTACATTTTTGACATAAAACACCTTTTGAACCTGCAGTGATAGTAGGCCTTGAACGACAAGAACTGGATTTTTCACCCTGATTTGTTGATTCCACTGATCGAGGTAAACCATCTTGCACAATTTCATTAACAATAGTAGACGGCTTCTCAGCAGTCCAAGAAGAACTGGAAGAGGGCTCTTCTTTAGGGCTAATAAGGTTTGGCTTCTGTTCAACTGTCGAACCGCACATTGCACTGGTAGACAAAGCTCCAACTGCATTGTTCAAACAGACAAACAGTCTCATGATTTACTCAACCCAAATGAAAAGAAAAGGTAACAAACACCTAGTCAAGCAAAAATGGTACGATTGAGCATGAAAGCAAAGTAAATAAACTTGATGTGTTGAATTTGTTAAGTAGTGCCATACCTGGAGTTCCCGAAACTTCTAAACCTTTACGAGCTAGAGTGCTGTTTGATTTTGTTAAGGTACTTCCTTTGCCTTCAGATTTCACAACCTTTGCCTCGCGGTTGTTGCTTGCGGATGAAAAAGACACAGCTTCACCACGAGGTGTGAGCTTCTGATCAACCTTAGGTGTTGAGACAGGATTTGCCATTGATGAAACAGTTAGAGACCTATCCAACCTAGACAAACTTTTCCTCTCAAATGCGTTTCGCTCTTTCACTTGCTTTAATCCTTTTAGATCATGAAGACGAGAAGGTCTAGGTGAAAGTGCTCTAAATTTTGATTCACCAGCACTTGAACGTCCAGAACTTGTGGATTTGAATGACATAGATTTGCCCATCACTCTGCTAGGCCCTTCCTTTAGATCAAGGGATGCTTGGTCTCTGGTCCCTTTCTGCTTTTGAGGAACAACTTCATCAACAAGTTTCACCTTTGCTTTGGAATTCAAGGTGCTGAATGAACTGGATTTTAATAGAGTACCTGATCAAAGAAAAAGAATGATTGGTTGCTCAAATAACACCCAACAGATCACCACAGAAAGAGCATTGTCGACTTTTGTACATGTAATAAGAAAATATAAAATGAGGAGGAACGACAGATATAAAAGAAAACATATTTAGCCAACAGAAAAGCCACATACCCTTTGTTGTTTGAGGCAACACACCACCAGGAGAACGTGCCGTTTCCACAACATCATTGCTGGAATTATTGCCAAAAGATACTGGCCTTACTTTTCCCTTATCTAAGCTCTTGAATGAACTATCCCGTGATAATGCAGCTGTTTTGTTGGGACTCAATGGTTTTGGAGACCCCAGACTTGTTTCAATGGCCTGCTTTTTTGCTGCTGGTGCAGCGTCCAGATTTTCTGCAAGCCTCTTACCTGAGCTTTGCGTGCTTGTACTTTGTTTGTTTGTTCTTTTACCCTCTATATCTATGCCTTCGAAATAAAATGTCGCAAAATGATCAGCATGTAAGCACATAGGCATACAGAACAATGATTTTCCTGACACCCAAATATTGTACCTACCTTGCTTTTGCTTTTCAGTTTCCTCAGCAAGCTTGCATTCTTCACACAGCCAATCGCCTTCAGGAACTTTTTGAAGCATTTCTTTCATGCAATAGCTGTAATGAAGACCAATAACAAATGTCAAAGACTCCCCCTGAATATTGACAAAATAACATAAAATCTAAAACCTTGCAGCTTGGATAGGAGGGGATATATTCTTACGTGTGCTCTGCACCATCACTACACCTGCTGCAAATTGCAAGCAAATCCTCCCGACCCGCATCCCCACAAATGTCACATACTTTTACCTGTTTCATACCAAAGGAAGTACTCAGCAAACATCTATCATTCTCCAGATAAGAAACTGAGATTATAATAAAAACAGTATATGGGGAAGGGAAGGATCCCTGCAAAAGAATGAAAAGGAATAAACAGACAAGTATATAGTCTCGTCAACTCCTCTCAGGTGTTGAGAGACAGAAGACCTCTTAGCTGAAAAAAGACAACAAATCTTGGTTGTAACTCCCACACTTAAACTATACCAAGAGACATTTGAAAGCAACCAGAGAACATTTAGTGAACAATTATAAGTTCTAAGACATAAGTTAAAAGAATCATGAGCTCACAGTTAACAGTAAATGCTTTCAGAGATCTTTATCTATATAATAAAAATTAATAAGAAGAGAACAACAAAAAATTACTTACATCTTGTTCCATGATGTCCGACTCATCAGTTTCATCACCCGATGCAGCTGGAAAAGGCTGTACATCAGGCAACTCAGCCAACTGAGTGGACTTCAATTCTTGTTGATCTTCATGTGAGCATTTTAAGGCTTCGTTAGGTGGTTCCCCATTACCCCTGTCAGTTTCTGCTTCTGACTTTTGATCGACTTTAGTCAAGGCATCAGAACTGCCTTCAACAAGACACTTATCACTCTGAGAATGAGTCACTGGACTTCGCACCTTTGGAGAGCCACAACTTGCACCAACCTTTTCTAATGAAGGAATTTCAGACAAATCTAATTTCTCAGAAGATGATGCCTTCTCCAAGCCTTCTGGACCTAAACTACAAACTGACACTGAACTACGAGATAAATTCTTAATGTCCACATTTCTGTCGTTTTCACTGAGAGCTGTACTTGTATCATTGGCTCTACTAACACAAGATATGTTGTCATCAAGGCCTTCTGCACCTTTTGGATCGTCATACTTATTCAAGGAGATTCTCTGATCCAAACCAATCTCCGGTTTTGGAGATATCTGACCCTCTGCAGTAGCTCCACTAGAAGAGAACTTTGGATGGATCTCAAAATCTTCCGAAGCATCAGATACGTCTGAAGACCTTAAAGTTACTTTACTTTCAGCATTTACGGAAAAAGAATCATGACTTGAATTGACGCTGAGTGGGTTACTTGCTTCACTGGCTGTCTGTTGAAGGCTGTTCCAAGATCTACCCTTAAACGAATGTAAAACATCACCTTCATTGATGGAATATTGACTACCAGTAGTCTCACGACAGGTTTCATCAGAGAATTCCTCAGTCTTAGATCCCATGTGAGCTAGGTTCAGATGCATGCAAGATGAACAAGGAGCGGAACACACGTTACAAGTCCCAGATTCTGCTCTCATACGATTTTTTCGACTCATGGAACGCTTACCAAATCTTCTTTCAGACTGGGATGTTACCTACTAAACATAAAGCAAAAGTTAATAAGCAGGCAAGAGCAGAAAAATAAAATCGCAGCACTTCCGAAAAAACAGATTATTTATTTCCGCCATCCCCAAAAACTTGTAGTAAATTCTGAGTTAGCAACACTGCCATACCAAGAAAGACAACTTTAATATTGGATGAAGTGATAAAACAATTTAATAGGAATCACCGAGCAACAGTGCATTCAAACGGACTATTAAAAAATGAATTTACTTTTGAAAAATATTCAAACAAAACCAGATCCTCAAACCGACAATCACAATAGGAAACTAAAAAGTAACCTTTGGTTCATTTTGTTGTCCAGATATTTAACCACTCATTTAATTGTCAAAAGAAAATCTAGCCACTCCTCAATTGTCAAAATAAAATCTAATCGCTCATTTGGCTTGGGAAATGATAGATTCTCAACAAGTATTAATCTAACTCAGCATCCTGTCTCACACTGTGAAATATCCTCCACCTATCGTAATTCATGAGACGTAAACAAAGTTGGCAACCACATCACTACTTGGTCCTCAATTTCAACTGCCTATTAACTTCCTATGTCATAGACGATACCCTCAATGACCTATCTGTAACTTTATTGGCCGGGCTTCTTTCGAAGCATCATAACAGTACACATCTGATACAAGCATCAAACTTCACATTATTAAGATGCCTCCCCTTTAATTGGGTCCCCCATTCTGAATACCTCTCAACAAAGATGGCTTTTTGCAAGTAGTAATATTATTTAGCATAAGATTTCAGTTCTCAATCCATAAACAAAGCATTCAAAATATGCATTACAACTGATATAACCCAGCCTCATCATCTATGCAACGCAATTTTCATTTTACACCGGGTGTGCCCATATAAGTATATACTGTAATCAAACTGAGCTGCAGGCCAAAAAGCATCTAATTCAGTATGCTTCTAAATTGTTCATTTATATTCATGTGTTCTTAGATATAGAATCAGTAGAACCTCAATATGAAAATCCAAGATCACAGCTGAAGCCAAATTTAATATCAACCACAAACTAACTATTGCCCAAATGTAAAGTATGGTGTTCAGATTCCTTCACCCTTATACCAGTACAAGAGAATGACTCCATGATGAATTTAGATTGCTTGTCCAAATCCTATTTCATGCATACACAAGAGTTGATGTGCGGGTCTTCCACTCTTCCTTGAAAGATTCCATAAACATAGGCCATCACAAACTTAAGATTTGCCCTCCCAATTCTGTTAACAGACTCCAAACCATATCTTTCCTTACATGGAAATTAAAAAACTCTTAAATACAAAGCACGTCGCTTGAGCACAAAGCCCAGCTCAAAATACTGCCAAACAGAAAATTATCATTTCCAAACACCTCTAATCTCCAATCCACTACCATTCCTGTTCCTACAATATTTATTTGTCACCATAGATATGTTACTTTCAATATTTTCAAAACGCATAATGTTCTGAATCATTTTCCCATATCAATTGAACCCAATATCCTTTCACATCATAATGAAAGGAAAACATGGTTAGATGGATGCAGCATGTTATGAAGCCTCAGACTCTGTCACTAAGTCTCTAGATGATATTTTCCAGCAATTGAGAACACTAAAATAAACGATAAGCAGAAACCAGCCAAATAGTCACATGCAAAAGCCTCACAATCAAAGAGATTCAGAAAACATTACACTGTAAGGTTCAGAACATGTGGAAGTTATGTGCATCTTGACATTTTTGCATCCTCTCCTAAAAGACATCCCCAACGTTTAAGAAAGCCTTCTTTATTATTCTTGGATAAAAACTGTGAGCATTTATATTAATATATAATGGAAGACTTCTGAGATGTCTGTTTCAACTTCTTAGAAGCCTCCCTAATTTCTAGAATTTCTTGCAAGTTGAGTTACCATGGTATATTATAACTGCACCTAAAAATTACATAATCCCAATATCTTTAGTTTAAGTTTTGAAAAAGAAAAAGAAAAATTGTATATTCCTACACCAAAAAGAAGGCAAAACAAAATACGTAGGTGGGAGGCGGCAAACTAGATTTTTTGGTCACTGAAAATAAAACATTCAGTCTCATATCACCAATTTGTCATGCATAGATCTGATACTATAATTTTCTAAAAGGAGACATCACCATAGTCTCATCACATCATTTTTATCATACGAAACATGTACACATACCGATCAAACTTGTTATTGATTTCTTCCACATAAAAAAGAAAATGGAAAACCTATGGGAAAACAAAAGGCAAGTTCAAAGATAGAAACACGAAATGTAAATTACCCTGTTATCTCACCATATTCTTCTGGGTATCACGATTTCTTTCCTCTGCCGGTCCTTGCATGTGAGAACTCCCACTCAATACTGATGTGATCTAAAAAAAACAGGAAAAAAAAAGGTTACATCAATTAGTGGAAGTATTGTGAATTACTATCTCCAACACAGCTACTGAGAAACTGGTGTGTATATCAAAAGAAACATCACCAAAGCCCATCAAGAGCCAAGAAAAAAAAAATTGTAGAAACATTTCAGCAATACCCAAAAACCTTAATTTCTGACAAACAATCAAAATCCAATCTCATATTAACAAAATTAACAAATTATCCTATCAAAAAGGCCTTGATACCAAACCATAAAAATTAATTTCCACCAATCCAAGACTAAACTTAATCAAAAATCAAATCTTTAAGAAACCAATACACTTATAAACATAAAAATTAAATTACTTAATCATCAAACAAACAAAAACCCTAATTAAAAATCCATCTTGCCTCTGCTTCATCAATTGTATCCGTTGCATTGTACAGCTCATCCACTCCCCGTTCCTTCCGCTTGGCTCCCACTCGATCGCCACCAAACCCTAACATCAAACTCCTCAACTCCCCAATTTTAGCCCTAACTTTTACAATCACAAAATCCCTAACTTGCTGTCTCTAGATTCTCACTCTCATATCAAGTTTCATGCGCTTCACAGATTCAATTGGATACAATTATTTCTCATTTCCAAAAATACAAACAGCATATCAGATAGAGATATAAATATATAATTTCACAGTTTCTCTCTCTGTGATCTAATTAAATCTTGGCTCGTAAAGCCTCTTGATTACCTGTTTCTCTCTCTAGAATTAGGGAAAAATCTTCCTTGCTTTCTCACTCTTTATTTTTATTTTTTAATTTTTTTTGCGAATTTTGGGCTTTTATATTGAAGTATGAGTCAGGTGTTCTAATTTCTGAGGCTATTTTGTTTGTTTTTTTTCCCTTAATTATCTTTTTTGTTTTTTTTTTAATTTTTTATTTTTTATTTTTTTTGGTTAAAAGCTGCGGAGAATATAAGCCAATGAGGAGCGCGTCTCTTCGCACGAGCGGTCATGGCAACGTTAGCGTGGCGAGTGATGTTACACGTGTGAGGCAATTTACACATGGTTCATCGGCATCACTATCTTGCACCAGGGGTGTATTGTATCCTCCGTCGTGGAGCAGGGCGGCCGCCATCGCTATCGAAGTCGAATTCTATAAATATTAAAAAAAAAATTATATATACATATATAAGACTAAAGACTTGTTCCTAATTTATAAGAATATTCTAGAGCCATAAATATTTGTATAAATAGTTTTATATAAACTTATATAATTAATTGAAAATATAAATAATAAAAATAAATCATACAGTTTTTATTTCTGATAGTAAACTCCAAGTAAATATGAAGCGCATGGATATAAGTTATGTCTTGAAATGAAAGACAATTCTGAATCAACTTTGTCTATGAACAATGAAGCTATAAGCAATGTAACTATGAATCTCATGTAGAATTCAATCCTGGCTCAGGATGAATGCTGGCTATATATGTATATATATATAATTTTTTTTAATTCAAAGCATTGTAAAAATGCAAAAAAAAAAAAAAAATTGTAATGTTGTTGTAAAACACATAGAGTTTGAGAAAATCTAAATTTTGTAACAATAAATGTTTTTTTTCCTTTTCACAATTTACATGTCTTAAAATAATTTGATTATAACATTTAAGTTTTATCACGTAATTACTATCTTTAATGCGTAGTCACGACTGATTCTTTATTATTTTTTATTGATTTTTAGTCATTATTTTATTTCTATTTAAAAAAAAAACAATTATACAAATGAATAAATGGAGCGTGATATTATTTATATAATTTTTATAATGACTGTAACTTATCGCAGCTGCAACTTAATAAAATTCATGAATAAAATAACAAACAATATTTTGTCCCTTAGCGGAATTAAAGTGAAGTAGGAGTGGTGGGGTCATCTGAAAGTTACTGCAAGCGTAACTTAGCACAAGACCAAAGGAGCCAAGAGCTAGAATATGATCGAAGCAACCTCCGCAAATTATAAGCGAAGCGATGGTGACAAATATGTGTTGATGCCGAATTATGTGCTTAACTCGGATATCAGCGTATGGGAGGCATCATTAAGATTTTGACTTAATAGGAAACTTAAGGAGGCCAAAATCAAGCCTACGTAAATTAAAGGGGGCAGGAAAAAAAAAAAGCTTTTCAAAAAAAAAAAAAGGCTTTTCTAATTAGCGTCCTTCACAGTTAAGTGTTTTTTTTTTTTTCTTTGAACGTAGAGGCCCACAAACGTAGGTCTTGTTAGACTCATTATTATTTTTGTAACCTAAAAAGATGCGATTAAATTTTTTTTTTTTTTTGTGAACTGAAGCTTATTTATTTATTAATTATTTTGTGCATACAAGGTATGTGATATGTAGCTGGCATAAGAGTCAATTCTGAAACATATATAAATCACAAGTTATTTATAAATAAAAGATAGTTTACGTTCATCAATAAAATTAGCATTTCGTTATATATATATATATATATATATGTTTGAGTTACCATAGAGTGGGATCTAAAAATTGTAATGTCTTACATATGTGATTGTTAGTATTATTCACTCATTTAAATATGCAACTATAGTTCATTAAATTGTTTATTGAATTAATTCCAAAAATATTATTTATCGAATAAAAATATTTATCTATAAAGATAGAATCTCTAATTTATACATAGAGAGATTAATCTAATCTCACTAATATTTTCAGAGATATCTCATCTATTTTTATAAGAAACTTATAAATAATGAACTAAGGACACAAATCGACAATTTTAATTAAGAGAATGAACTAAGGACACAAATTGACAATTTTAATTAAGAGAATGAGCAATAATTTTTTATTCAAAAATCTTGTGTATTTTCAATTTGTTTTTTTTTTTTTATGTATGTACTTTATTTTGTACAAAAAACAAAGACAACATAAAAATCGTTGCTGTCAGTAGTTCACTGTCGTGTTTTTGAAAAATGAAAAACGACAGTTGAAAAATAAGGTGTCGCTAATTATATTCGAATAAAAAAGTTACGGCCAGTAACTTAAGATACATGGAAAATGTTTAGAATTTGTGGGTACCACTTTTCGTTAGAGCATGAATTACATACATATAAGTGTAACAAAGGCGCCCTTGTGTATTTTTCGGAGAAATAAAATGAGATACAAGCATCCACAGGCGAGAAGCACGTGGCGTTCGTGAGGAGTCACGCGCGAAACTAGCAGTTAAAGCCTTGAAAGGAATGCCTGCCTCAAGAACAAGGAAGAAAGAAACCGACTTTAGTCAAACGGAGATAAATAATAATAATAATAATAATAAAATTAAAAATATATCGGTGCATAAATAAATAAATTACCGTATCGAATTTAATGGCTACGAAACGTCGAAACGCACAAAAACGAAGCAAAAATTTTTTTTATAACCAAATGAAAAAATAGAAAATGCAAAAAACAATGAGCAAAAAATATTTCTTTTTATGATCTGAAATGAAAGGAGTACGCTCTCTCTCTCTCTTTCCCGATCTGCATGTCGTCTGATTCATTCTCTAGAAATCGACGGCCGTGATTGATTTGAGATTTTGAGGTATTGTCTGTCTTTTATGGTCATTTTCTGAAAATTACGCCATGATTTTAGGTCTTATTATTAGGTTTGATTTGTTAGTTGAATAAAAATATATATTAATAATTCATTGGTTGACTAAAGTTTCGTTTTTTCAGCTGAAGAATCAATCAATTTTCTTCAAATTTTTTTTTTTTTTAGTTAGTCTGGAGCCGCTAATGCTTTACAAATTTTCATATGAGAGTGTAATGAACAAACATAAATAGCTTTGCTAATTTTGAAGTGTGAAACTGAAAACTGAAAGGTCCATGATTTGGCTTGTTGCAATGAACAAGCACTTGAATTTTTAATTGTCTTCGGTGAATGTCTTGAAATTCAAGTAAACGCGTAAATCTTACATTATATGTGACTGTTGACTGCTCATTTGTTGAATTTTAGAGGAAACTTAGTCAATTTTCAGAATTTCAGGTGGGGTTTCTGATTAATTAAGTAGTATTTCTGTCAAAACATCATGAGTGGTAAATGGAATCTACCGTTTAATAAATAAATAAATAAATAAATATATTTATATATATGCATGTATATATATTTTGTTGTGTTTCAATATTGTTTTCCAGACTTGAAGTCAAAAGCAGGATATAGATGTAAAACAGCTAAAGGGTTTGGTGAACACTCGCTTTCACAGTTTCACTTCCTAGCTAATACTTACTAACCACCCAATCACTTATATGTGACTGTAATAATTTCATCCCACAACAGTTCTCGATTAAAAGCCATGGCACCTCTATCCCAAGTGTACCCTTACGTTGTTCAAATTATTGTATCATTTTAGATTGTTTGTCGGCACTGTTTGTTCTACAGTCTCTAAATCACTTATTGACAGATTTTGTTTCTTTTATTTGCTGTCTATCATCAAATAGTGTCTGGACTGCAGTTCTCATTCAAAATGGTGTTCAGAGATTTCTTAGAAGAGCCCAAGATCGGAGCGGCAGGGGATTGTGGATCATCTGTCATGCTTGATTTCCAAAACCGTGTCATGACAGATTTTTCCAAACACTTTGGTCAAGACTTGAAATTCGTAAAGGAAAAATTGCTGATGTTGGTTCATATTCTCATTCTCTCCACTAGGAGAAACACCTTAAAAGATGGTATCGAAGATTTAGTAAGCAAAGAGATGCTTATATCTAATTTAGACCGTGCAGGATTGAAGAACAAATGTCCTATGGTCAGCACAAGGAATGGAGACAAACATAATTGTCAAGCATCAGATGACAGTTTCTTACCAGGTCTTCATGATGATGCGGCATTAGATATCTTGGCCTGGAGTAGTAGGTCAGATTATCCAACCCTATCTTGTTTGAACAGAAAATTTAAATCTTTAATTGCCAGTGGATATTTATATAAGCTGAGACATCAGCTTGGAATGGTTGAACACTGGGTTTATTTGGCCTGTATTTTAACGCCTTGGGAAGCCTTCGATCCCATAAGACAGAGGTGGATGAGATTACCTAGGATGCAATGCGATGAATGTTTTACTTCTGCTGACAAGGAGTCTTTAGCGGTTGGGCCTCAGCTGCTTGTTTTTGGCCGTGAGCTGTCAGGTTTTGCGATTTGGATGTATAGCCTGATCACAAATTGCTGGTCTAAATGCCCTCAGATGAACTTGCCTCGTTGTTTGTTTGGTTCAGGCAGCCTTGGGGAAGTTGCTATTGTTGCTGGGGGAACTGACAAGAATGGCTGTATTTTAAAATCTGCTGAGCTCTATAACTCTGAGCTGGGTACTTGGGAAACCTTGCCGGATATGAACTTGCGACGCAAGTTATGTTCAGGTTTCTTCATGGACAGTAAATTTTATGTCATTGGGGGCATGTCGAGCCCAACTGAACCTTTAACTTGTGCTGAAGAGTATAACCTTGAGACGAGGACATGGAGGCGAATAGCAAACATGTACCCTTCCAATATAAGAACACAATCCAATCCTGCAATGTGCTCACCTCCTCTGGTTGCTGTTGTAAATAATCAGCTTTATTCTGCTGATCAAGCGACAAATGTAGTTAAGAAATATAACAAGACTAATAACTCATGGAGTGTTGTGAAGACGTTGCCAGTTAGGGCTAACTCTTTTAATGGATGGGGACTAGCATTTAAAGCATGTGGTAACTCTTTACTGGTAATCGGAGGGCATAGAAAGCTTCAAGGCGAAATAATTATTTTGCACTCATGGGATCCAACAGATGGAAACAGCAGAGAAGCACAATGGAATGAACTTGCAGTCAGGGAGCGAGCAGGTGCTTTTGTATACAACTGTGCAGTAATGGGTTGTTAATGATTTGACTTGTTTGTCTTTGGTGCGAGCACATCCACCAGTGGGGCAAATAAAATGCTTCATTGTTTTGGAGGCAACATTTATTTTGCTGTTATCATTTATTTGAAAGTTTATATTTTAACATGGAACAATTCTGTTTCGAAATTTTGTTGTGCTTATCCGTCTCTAGGGCGTTTAGAATATCACAACTGACCTAGTATTTCTCAGCCCCAATACTCGGTACTGGTGGTTCTCTCATGTTCTGCGGTGTGCTATCTGATACCTGTCAAAGAATAATATACCTAGTAGTCCTCAGAAGCTAGTGCTTTTTACTTTTACCCAAGACAAACAACTGATCCTCGGGCTTTGACGATAGAAAATAACACGATTTAATATATAGGTCTCAGAACTGAAAAGCCTATTAATAGGAGATGAGAATTGTTTTGAGATTGTGTTCCTATTTATCTGCAGATATAGTTAAATGATATGTCTTATTTTATCATTGTAAGTATGCGTGGTCCAGCATATGGTACTAGAAGAAAGAACCATGCTGTAGGTTGAAGTTGAGTATTTGGCATTGTGTCATCTTCCTTCCTCCCAATTTCTCCATTACCTGGTGATTTGTTGCGAGGAATGCATGAATGCTCAGAGAATTTTGCTGGGAACACGAAGTCATGTTTAGGTCGGGGATGAGGATGGTTGTTGATGGTCTTCTTATTGGCGTAACTTGTTCTCAGAGCCACTTAGCTTGATTTGGCTTTAGGCGAAGGTAAATCCTGTAGCTTGATTTGGTTTTAGGTGAAGGTAAATCGTGTGCATTGCCTTGGGAAACAAATATCAACGGGAATAAATCAGACACTGGAGTTAATTTGAAGTGAATGAATGGTTAAAAGATGTTAGAAGTAACAGTTAACTGATTTTTTGACTTGCTTTCTCTTGTGAGGTTACTGTTAAAACACAATTGCTGACGACTTTTTGAAACATTAGAAAAAAGAAACAAATGTAACAAATAATTTCATAGCTCAATGATTACGATGTAGCACAAGGTCAAAGAATGGTAAATTTAATTAATCAATTAACAAAATCCAATCTTACAAGTGTGATATTTTGTCCACAAAAATCTTGCACGTACAGCTTTTGACTAATTTTTTCTTCCATATACAAGAATTAAGTAAACAATTTCTTGCCTGGAGGTATTCAATATCTTCTTTCTACAAACTGATGTAATTTATGTAATTTGAAATCTGCAATTTGCAAGAAAATATTCATTTTCATAGGAAAACAAGATATAAATAATGCAATCAGCAAATGTGTCATCTAATAATCTAACTATTATTGAGAGTAGTTTGCAGAAACCTAATGTGAGATAAAGAGGCATATTGCAAGTGAATTGCTGCAGAACAAGAACGAATCCTATCAATGGACGTCTAATAGTTGAGAACTCAAGGACTCATAATAATAAATCACTAAACACATACTTACATATGAACACTTTAATCAATTGGGTGCTTGTCAGCCTGGCGAGATGTATAATGTGCAGACAGCAAGAGAAGAGAGAGGAAAGCACTAGCTACAAAGATTGCATCAAACCACCGATGGTAAAAGTCAAATTGAATTTCCCCACCCAGTACCTCTGTTATGATAATCCTGCAAAGAATTATCACCCACAGAGTAACTCTGACAAGGTTCTAATGCCATATGAAAGCGGCAAAAAACAAATACATGGTGCTAATGCACTATTCCATCAATATTTGTGCTGGTTTCAGAATTCATAATGGCTTCAAGCTGTTCAGAAAGGCTTCAAACAGTTATAAAATCTTCTATCCATATTAGGAAGGAAAATTTCACATGAAAAACTTGACCGGAAGAAAGGATTTGCAGCACAAAACTATGCAGTGCATAACTCGATCACCATTTCAGTAAGTTGCTTCTTAATCATAAAAATGTACCTATTGTAATATGTGACATAAAATGCATATATCATGCGTCAACAATAAGCTTACCTGTATTCAGTAGCAAGGCTTTTTCTTATCAAAAGAATTGAAGAGACAAAATACATTCCCATAATTTCAGACAGGAAAAGTACAACATTGCTAGAAGATCCACTCCCCACTCTGGAGACTGCAAAGAAAAACTGCACACAGCCAAAACAATTTGAAGTCAAGCTCTAGGGTATGCGAAGCAATTGGGACAGCTATTCCCTCAAGCTTGTGCCACTTTCGTCCTAAGGCAATTCTATACTGATTATTAATGCACTGCCATAGCCATCTACCAATCCTGAACATTTTAAAAAGCAAAGTCCATGCTATAACTATCTGAAAAGAATGAGAAAACCACCAGTATGTTTATCCGTATAAAATGAAGAATTTAAGTTTATAGGCTTGAGAGTTTTTTACAAGCTACTAGTTCAATGACTATCTAGTTTGCTCTCAAACTTGGTACAGAAAATGGTGATGCTCAATAGGGCTTTTTTTCAGGGGTTTAGACTCAAAATTAAGGACAATCGCCAAGTTGATAATAATTCTTCCATAACATGCATAAGCAAAACGATTAACCATGAATAACTATGAATACCTTCATTACGTTCATTAAGAAACCCCGCACTGACACAACGATCAGCATTCCGATAAACAAAAGGGAGATATACTGCACAACTATTATAAACAGCATTAGATAGATGATAGCAGTCCACCCAAGCAACAGATTTATCAAAGCAGGTAACAATTTTAGCAGTTATGCGCTTTATAGTACATTTGATTTTTACATCCTACAAGGTCCAGGAAGTTCTGCACAAGTGAAATATAATACCCAAAAGCTTTCAGTACCTTTTGTGTTTCATAAACAAGATTATTCAAAAGAAATATCAAAGATTTTAACGAGACAGGAAGTTGTTAAATTTTATTAAACACAGGAGAAACAATGATTCACTTTTAAATCACCGAAAAGCGTGGCAAGTTAGACCAGCACAAGCTATGAGATCTGTCATCATGAGATATCCAGGATTGAGAACTAACCTGTGATAATAATTGAGCATTGATTCCTATATCAAAGAACTGCAAGAATATGCTAATTGTCATTGTCACAGGATCAACTGAACCTGCCTGTGAAGGAAGAGAACATAAATGTGTTAAGAAGACAAAGCAAAGTGGTTTGACAATTTGAAACCATATCCAAAAAAATAAAGCCTATCAATGAAAAGGATCATTGAGCAAGAGAAAAGTTACCTCCTTGAAAACAACACTCTGCAACGACTGCACATAACAATTAGATTGATCAGAGACCTAAGTTTCAATTCATCAAAACTTAAATGCTGAATGAGAATCATTTAAAGTAGTGCTATCAAAAACGATTCCTGAGCCATGAATTCCCATAATTGTTCACAATATTCCAGAAGGTAGCTCTTCTAAGCACAGGGAAAAGCCAACATTGAAAATTTTTAGAATATAATCCATTGCCTTAATGAATTAAGTTGGAATTTAAAGCTCTAAATTTTATGTCAGATTTCAAGATTTTTCTTTCTAATTTTTTTTTTTTTTTAATGTCAGATTTCAGATAAAATTGAATATTGTGAATAAAAAGCAAAACATTTACATCTACTCATGATTTTTTATTGATTTCCTGTTGAAATTGGGAAGAGTTAGCATGGATACAGAGGTTAAAATTGATGAGGATAAAATATTAGAGCAGCATAAAAGTCCATGAAATTCTGTATAATACTTCATGACTGAAACCATAACTGATTACCACACAAGGACATAAATCTGATAAAAGACTGTTATTTATAGAATACTGACTTGGAGAGAGATCAACAAAAACAACAAAAGACAAGGAAGCTATTAGTTACGTGGACGGATGAAAACTAACAATTGAATTACCTATTCAATCTTAGAATCCATCATACTAAGGATTAAAGCAATAGCAATGCACACTATTACAGATTTTGGATTTAGATTGTAAACATTTTCTAATCAGAATCAGGTTCAAAAACCTAGTTAAACTGGAAAATCAGGTTCGTGGGATGAAATCCAAACCCCAAAAACAAGCGAAACGTCAATAAACAAAACAATAATAATCATCCGTACACAATCCAATCAAAAGAAACTCAGCCATACCTTGATCATTTTATAAACACAATAGATAGACAATGCATAGCCAAGCAGATTCTGCATGTGACCTCTCCAGGTACGAGAATAAGCAGCAGCCTCCTGCAAAACAAGAATAAAACCGAATATATCACTAGGAATATGGTATCAAAACACAACTAAGAATGAATGCGGATTACACTAAAAGCTTCAATCATAAATTGTGGCTGCAGCAGTAAATGGAATATATATCCTACACAGGTCAAAATGTACAACAAATAGTGTTAAGACCTAAAATACAAACAATGACTGAAGGAAAGACCCACAAACTTTCCCACAAAGTAGCACAATCACACATCTAAAAATGGTGTGACCATACATGTTACCAGTGTAGTTTAGTCAAGGACCTGACATGGGTGTGATTTGTGGTTATTATTCAATGAGGACATTCGACTCACTGATAATGTTTTACTTTGTTGCTGCTTACCCTACAACACACTAGGTTACAATGTCCCAACCAGCTATCTAACCCTTCAGCAGAGAATACCAGTCCAAAATTGTTCTACAATGTACATGAGTATACGTCAGTTGATAAGGAAGAAACATGCAACAAAAGATATCCATACGGCAACATTTGAAATGAACATAGTAACTCCAAAAGAAATCCAATTAAGTAAATAGCAGGATCGAAAATATATCTTTAAGAATGAACCTTAGCCTGGCGAAGCTCATAGATTTCCAAGAATAACTGCTTTGAGAGCTCCTCTAAAGCTTGTACCTCAGCTTCCATGATTTTAATATCTTAATAGCAAAAACCATATCAAAGGACATCATTTGAGGAAAGCAAAGGCTAAAATATAAAATAACATAATTGCAAAGAAAAACGGGGAAAATAATGACCTTGTTCGTTTTGGTCGTCTTGAACAGATCGTACAACTGTGCCCACAATCCGCTTGAAAAAAGATCTAGCCTTTAGTTTCTGAAAAGGACAGCCTTTAATGAGCACCAAGGGAGATGAAAGCACTGTTAGTCCTAAAGATTTGCAAAGTATACAACAATTTGGGTTTGAAAACATCCAACAGTTAAAGGAAAATGTGAAATGATTGAAACATATCAAGGTATGGATTCCAAACACTAAGCAATAAAGAGATACAAGCTCAACATGAGATCACAGAACCTTTGAATTTAAAACCTCAAAGAATAGCTCGCACAAACAAAGCTCTCAAGTAAAAAGAATCAGCAGCCTCTAAAAACTTTCCTCACGACAGTTGCGGACTAAAGCAACATTAGTTTCAAAAACAACAGGATTATAAATATGGCAATACAAAGCAAACCTCTTCTGATCCTTGGATCCGTTCCATCTCCATTTGACAAAGAATAATCTTCTTTTTCTTGGCAATACAAGTCTCGATTGATTGTATCAGTTGTCTTTCCAAGGCCTTGATTTCCGATTCATCAATCTCTCTATCATAATAAGAAAGTAGGAAATCAGAAATCAAAGCATGGCAAAGAAACTTTGGAGGTGTTTGGTAGGTGATTTTGATAATGATTTTCCAGAACTGAAGTATTGCAGTTTCTGGATATTCTTTGGATGTAATCCCATTAAAAACACGAAGAACAACTATTTATTGCTTTTAGATCTACACTAGTGTTTAGGATTATGTTGGTCCAGGGTCATGCTTAGGTGTAATGACTAAACAAGTTCAAAGATGGTACTGACAATTATGGATCAAGCAAATTCTCATCCTCTCAGTCATAAGTTTAAACATAATGAAACAGTATCATTCAATTACCTGATGAAAAGTGACAAATAACTGTATGGCAAATTTACAGCTCCAAAACCGGATAGCACAGCCATTACGGTGACACCAATGACACCAATTCTACTAACCAACTGAGGGATGGTGAAAAAACCTGCAAAACAAAATCATGAGAAGGTTAAATATACGATTTTTGACACAGAGCAAAGACACACGTTATGGAAAAGAACAAAAAGAAAAGCAAAACCTTTTTCGGGCGATGGCATAGGGAAGTGAATGCCCATGCGCCAAAAAGCATAAAGAAATGCCAGCAAGAACAGGATGGCTCCAAGTGCAGCCCGCTCCTTCCTTACACCTGAAATTATGGTCATATTTTAACAGGTAAACAAAAAAGACAGAGATGCAGTAGAGATGTTATAATGTGGTCTGGCTCTAAAAATGAGGCCCGATGTGAAATCCACAACAAAATAGTCAATCAAGAAAATGGAGCACAAGAGAAGGACAGCAATGGATTAACGAGATTCGATATAGAAGACAACATACCGCTGTTACAAAGCATCAAGTAGCAGTGATAGTAAGGCATCATGAAAACCAATAGCAATATCAAACAAAACAAGTCCACCTTCCAGTTCACCACTCTTGCCCTACATCCAGAATTAACTAAAACCATATCAGACCAAACGCATTAAAAGGCGAATACACATAAATTCCATACTTTTAATATTTTAAAAGCCACAGCTCAAAAGTACTTGGACTCGACCTCAGTCCCTCAACTCAAAGTAACCCCTAATACCTGCTACCAAAACAATAAATTCAAAATATAATTTCTTCGCCTTTCTTAGCTGCCAAACAGCAAATGATCTGAAGCTAAATAAAAAGTCTCAAGTGAGAGCTGAAGAGGTTGCTTACTCTTTGGAGAGAATAGGGATGATTTCGAAGAGAACGAGCTGGAGAAGATTGCAAGAGAAAGCAAAAACGACGCTGAAAATGATCTGAACCAACGCTCTCTTCTCTTCGTACTCTTTGTATAATCTTATGTTCAAGAACCAGAGACCTGCCCATCCCAGCAGTATCAACGATCCAATCACCACCGTGCCTTCGTAGATCGCAATTCCCCACCCCATTGTTTTTCTTTTTCTTTTTTATTTATTTTCGTTTTAAGGTTCTTCAACAAACCAACAATAACGAATCGTTCAGCTATATCTCTACAGTCTCTCTCTCTCTCTCTCTACAGTCTCTCTCTATATATCTCTCTGCAGCAGCGTCGTTACGGTTTTGTTCGTGATCTGGGCAGTTGCTTTCACGAAACGTTTTTCTTTTCTCCTTTTCCTTTTCCTTTTCCTTTTCCTTTTCCTTTTCTTCTTTTTTTAATAAGTACAATTAATTCTATTTTTTATATTTCTTCTTGCTTTTATTTCATTTTTTCCGTTTTTGTTCTCCAATGAAGTTAAATAAATCTTCTTCCATATTTTCCAGTTGGTCTTCTTTAAAATGTAGAAAATGAAGATTTTCATTTTTCCTAAATACATTTGAACTCATTTTCATTTAATTATTTTTTTCCAAATAATAATTTACAATAATTTATCATTAATTAAATAATCCAATAACTTAATATAAATTTTCAAACCATAATGGGTTGAGTGAGTGGTCGGTAACTTCTAGGTTTTAGGTTTGCTCCAACAGTTTTACCTTTATAACTTTTGTTTTCTTCCTTTTCTCATGTGACATTTTTCAAGTGTTATAATAATCACTATAGCATAAGATTAAATAATAATAATAATAAGATTAAATAATAATAATAATAAAAAAGTCATTAAAATACAATTATTATAATTTATAATTATAAAAAATAAATAAATAATAATATCATATAATTATTATTTATTTATTTTTTTTACGATCGTAAATTACAGCGGCTGTATATAGTTAAATAAAAACTGCCGCACCATCGATCACTCTTTCGAGTAAAAGTGCGGATGACTCTTGGGCCTCAAAATGTAAAAAACAAACACTCCGACTCCTGAGCCCACCTTAGAACAAGTTGGGCCAAACTTGAGATAGATGAGAAATACACAGGGATTTGCACCAGGTGTCCAAGTAACTGGAAAATTAAAAAAAGAGTATAGCCTTACGACACCCGTTAAAATTCCTACTAAATCTCCTTTTCAATTGAAATTACTTAAATAACCAAAAGTAGATTAATTTATTTCTTATTTTGAATGAGAATTTAATTAAAGTACTTAAATAAATTATTCTTTTAATAAAAATTTTTACACAAAGATTTCATAATTTGTATTTATGTTTTAAATTTTTTTTTTTATAAAACTATAAGAGTTCAGAGTTATGTAGATAGAAATTATGTAATAAGAAAAAATAATTTAAAATTTTAAGATATGTATGTATTTTATAAATAAAAAATTAAAAGAACTACCTTTTTTTAAATTTTAAGATTTGTATCTTTTTATTCAAAAGATAAGGAAAAAATGTAAGTGGGTTAATGATTTTTTTTTATCTTCTTAATAAAAATGGAATAAATTGAATTTTAAAAATAATGAGTTGCTTTAAAGATAGTCTATTCAAGGGTTAATCCGAAATCAACCCTTAAACAAATGAAATTAGAAGAGTAGAATGTGTGTGGGCCTATAATTTTCATCATCGCTATCATGAATAGATCGATGAAGTAGTAATCATTGTTGGTGTCTAATATGTTCTTTTCGGGTTTGATGTTCCATAAACAAGAAGATTTATTGGACTTCCACTAAGGAAAACTAATATGTTCCCAACCTACCCTAATGTTACATGTTATTAAATAGTTCATTACACTATTTGGAGGGCTATTTCTTTTTCTTTTTTTTTATAGACAAATCTAAAACTTAAAAATGAATGAATTTTAACACTAATTCTAAAGCAAAAAGAAAAAAGTTAACGAACTATTATTAGTATATGTTATAACGCATGGCTAAACGGGGAATCAGGGTCTAGTATCATCGTTAGATGATAGCTCAATATTTAGCCATTGATATTTAATTATGAGTTTTTAGAAAATTTTTATTTTAATGAGTAGCAAAAACTGAATAACTAGGATTGCTAAACTTAATCCAAATTTTTGGTGAAAAGCACATAATCATAATTTTATTTCTAGGCTTTTAAATTTATTTTTTCCTATCACAATCTGCCTTGTACACATCAATCACAATACAATTCATATTGATTGTTACACGCTTTATAGTAACAAATAAATAGCTAGGATCTAGATCAAAATCTGAAGGAAGAGGATTGTCTGTGCTTGATATGATTATTAATCTTATGCCTTTTAGATCTTCAATATGAAACCCTGGCAGTGGTAACTTGATTTGAAATATAGTGAAAGGATTTAGAAGATAAATAGTTTTTGTTGTGTTTGAATCTAATAATGTAACCACTAGATCATCTTTTTTGCCGATGTATAAATAAAAAGTACTAATATTTGAATCATAGAATTTGACATAACGACGGTAAAATCATTTGGTGTTACAGTATTAAGAAAAATAGTGGAATATTCATCTTTACCCTTATAAATTGGGAATATGGAGATGTATACTAAATGCACGTTTGGTTGGAAGAATTGGGAGGAGAGGTGAGGTTTGGTTGGAAGAACTAGAGTAGAGGTGAGGAATGGAAAGGAGAGAGGGAAAGGGAAAATGAGGGGGAAAGAAAAAGCGATGAATAATTTCATTATTTGATTAACAATAGTCATATTTTCTTTTCTTTTTTCTGTCGACTATTTTTCCACTTCTCTCATTTCCTTTCATTTCTTTAAACTAAACATTTCTCTCATTTCCTTTTATTTCTTTAAACCAAACATGACAAACGCACAACTATTAAATTATAAAACTTTATTGAATGGTATTTATTGGATTTATTATCCTAAAACTTCTGCTGATTCTTTAGGAAGATCGCAAATTTATCAACTTTCATCTTAAAAGTGTTATAATCTACATAGTATTAGCAATGTTTTAGTGCAAACACTGTGCAAATTTTTGTACATTAACGCAGAGGATAATATGGAGAAGAAGATGAATATAATTCTCATTGCCTAATTATCATTATCATTATTAGTTTCGAAGTTCTAACCTTGAGACCGTAAATGCTCCCATTGTTACGCAGTAGGGCCTTTGATCAAACACAGGAATTAATGGAACTAGCTAGAAATTAATTCAACGTACATGATTTAGGGGAATTAACACCCCTTCATTATTCTCGTGACACCCATGCTTGAAATCTACTTTTAGACTAAAATATAAACATGTTTATTTTAAATTAACGACTAGTATTATAGGATTTATTCCTCATAAAATTTGTTTGTGCGGAGGGTAGGTAAACAAAGATTGTAAGGGTTCGTTTGGTATATCGCATTAGATTGGATGGAATTGGATAAGATAAGATTAGATTTGATAATACTTGATTATATATAATATTTTATAGTGTTTTGTATAATATTTGATTGGACTATAAATAATCACGTCTTTTATTTCGTATGCCATGGAATTAGCTTGTAACCAATAATATGTCTTCTATATTAATTTATCAAAATTATCTTAGATTTATTTTGACATGGGATATAATCTACTCTTTCCTACGAACAAATCCATAAAAAAGTTCATCCAACGCAAATAATTAACCTCCAAAATTGATTTATACACATGAAAATTAATAGAAACAAAGAAACACTCAACTGCCATATAAAACATTATAATTCATTCTATTAAACAATTACAACAAATAAATAAAAGAATAAAAATTATTTAACATAAATTTACATTAAAAAAATATTTAACATAAATTTACTTTTTTAGTCAAGATTTGAGGAGACTTACTATAAGAACAGAAAAGATTTGGCGATGAAAAGAAAGACTTTGGCGTTGAGAGCAATGAAGAGAAATTTTTGGATTTTTTTCTTATACTATGAATAGTGATACGCTAATTTTAACTTACATATTATTA
The DNA here is from genome assembly GCA_030449075.1 of Murraya paniculata. Lineage (NCBI taxonomy): Eukaryota > Viridiplantae > Streptophyta > Magnoliopsida > Sapindales > Rutaceae > Murraya > Murraya paniculata. Next base: position 2,644,708 of record JAEVFN010000036.1, on the reverse strand, counting down.
TCCCATGCCCCTCCCTCGTTATAAAATTTTAATACTGTGTTGGATTAAATGATGGGCTCTACTAATTATATCCCACAATTACTTTTATATACCAAATACTGTATTAGGATAATTTTACTCTAAAATTATCTAATTATATCATTTTATACTCCAACCAAACGGTCGTTAAGAGAAATTTATTTTGTTTTGTGAGTAAGAGATCTGAAAAAAGAGAGAGAGAGAGAACACGGAACAGTAGACGGCGCTTAAGAGTAACTGGTATTTTTGGTATTAAAACAACTAATTTTTTTTTTATTTTTTAATAAAAATGGGGCTTCATAAGAAATTTAAGGGGGTGTTACAGCCACTGCAATACAAGAAAACAATCCAACTCGTAAATAAGCCCATCTTGCTTATAACGAACAAGTTGGGCGTTGGGCTAAAGTTCAAATCGATGAGAAACACTGCAATAAGCGGAGAAGGGTTTAATGAGAAACACTACAATGAGTACAGACCTTAGCCTTAACTAAAATATCTAGTCGAGAAAGTATTAATTACGTTTGTTGACTGTGTCTCGCCTTCAGTACTCGTACAGGTCTACGAGTTGAGAGACAGCTGATAATTTTGAAATTTTTTTTATGCACTGATATGTTTATTATAATTAAAAATCTATATTAGAGGACATATCCATTCCCAAGCAATTAAATTAGGAGAAAAAAAATGAGTTTCAATAATTACTAGACTTGAACTCATGCTCTATAGCACTTAAAAATGAGTGTCGTTAAGTTACAGAACAATATAACTTACATCAACCACGAGTTGTGTCCAATAACCTAAAAATAATTGACAACTAAATTACATTTGGTTTGTTTGGAACAACTTTTTTTTATTGTAAATTACATTATTATGTAATTTTTGAAAGAAGTGTTATTTTAACAGGTAACTCAAATATTCATACTGCATTGTCATAGAGTTGATTTAGAATGTATCAATAAATTTATGATATATATTATCGTATTAGTATATTTGTAATCTAACATTTCAAAAGGGTACTGGTAAAAATAAAAAGCCATAAATAAAAAATTTGGAACGAGCATCTTATGTTGAAATAATTCTAAGCCTATATGATTTTGCGAACCCCATCAAACACATGCTTAAGGGAGGAAATGAGTTCGGATCTTTACTTTGGTTACCCATGGCTCTGCTTTCAAGCTTACTTCGAAGCTTCTACTAGCCCCTGCTGCTGCCACAGCTGCAAACCAAGCTTTGAAGCCACTGTACATTCACACACATGGCAAACACGAGAACGAGAGAAGGAGGGAGAGAGACGGTGCTCTACATTCTTGGCCAAGTGCCAATTTTGTAAACAATAAACTCCCAGTGGGTAATGGTTTACAGTCGCTTAAATACTATTACTGAGTGCAGAGATTTATCGTGTGTTAATATAAAATTATTCTCCTATTATAAGTTAAAAAGAACACAATTAAAAATTATTTTATTATTAAAATGTGATAAAATTATACTTAATAATATAATATTTAATTATTTAATAAATAAATTTATCAAAATTATGCTTTAATATTTAATATTAGTCACATATTAATCCAATAGAGCATAACATAATCAGGACAATTTATGCTAATTTACAGCACGCAAGAAATAAATCTAAACATCCTGAAGTGCAGGTTGGGCTTTTGGTCCCAGTCCAGCTGTGAGAGATTGTAATGGTTTGGTGGCGTGTGCGTGCGTCACAGTAGGCTCTCATTGTTGCTCAAGGCTTCCTCTGCCTTTTTTCCACGTGGCATTTCAGGTGTCTTAGAAAGAACCCACCAATGGTTTAGTACAACGTCATCAATTTATGAATGGTTTGAAAGAAATATGCCCATTTTAGTAGGGCAGTTCCCATGCACCCTACAGTTCACACAAGTTTTCATATCCACCGTTAGTGGCGGATCTAAATAATTAAATTTTTTAAAAAAAATTATTTAATTTAAATTTTTTTAAATTTCATTTAAATATATTTTAAATTTTATAAATTTAAATTTTATTATTATTTTTTAAATTTTAAATAATAATTGTAATAAATTATTTATTTTATATAAATAAAAAATATCATTTTTCTAAGTAATTTTTATTAAATATTTAAAAAATTAAAATAATGTGATTATATGGACTTGAACTAAGGTTTTAAAAATAATTAAATAATACTTTTACCACTGAACTACAAGTCTTTTATAATATAAAAAATATGTCTAAATTTATTTTATTTAACTCATTCAGAAAGATTTAAGAGTACATTTTAAAAGAAAAATTAATGGGCCTTAACTAGGTCTGTCCATGATAATTACCATATATTGAAGTTCATATGTACGGTAACTAATAGGACACTGTATAAGCCACTTGTCCTTGAAGGCAACAGTTTGAATTCCCACAAATATATTGTGAGAATAATTTATTTTGTAATTAATAATTAATAAAAATAATTTTTTTTTATTTTATTTATGAGTAGAATAGACATCTCTTGAATATTAGAGAGAATTATCAAAATTTAAACAGTATTTCATAAGAATTGAATAGTCTCAATAATAGTCTGATTTATAAATATTAATTATAATCTTATATAATATGAGTTATAATTTGAGTAACAGCCTCATATAATTACAAAAAATAAGACACTAAATAGACTAAATAATATAGTTTATTTTCGGATGTGATTAAGGTAAAATTTTCATGGATATCATATTTTATTAATTTTATCAACTTATCTTAATTATGATGTACGGTGCTCACGAAGCACCGTAGCCGCGTGCGCTCTTAGTTTTAAGCACTCGCAGACTAGAAAGGGTTAAATTGGGCCTATCATTAGGGAGAAGTAACAACCGCGTGTTTATGCGGGCATTAAAAGCTGTGTTGTGGGGCCCACAGCCCGAGTAATAATAAGTTGACCCAGTCACCACCCGTAGGGAGAAATACAGCTGTCGGACCAGAGGGAAGCAACACTGAGGTGGTCACCAGGCGGCAAATGTGACGTCAGCGGGAGGGCCACGAATTCAAAAACGGTGAGTGAGCCCCGAACGCCAATATCAAAGAAGAAGGTGTACGGTGGACGCCTGACCACTTGATGGTAGACCCCCACACAACCACCACCCCCAGCCTCTCATCACCAGCTGCCTGCCACCATTGGCCCCGCGCACGAGGATGACGTCAGTCCCGCACCTTTCCCAATATGCACGCTTGCCGACATTCAATTATCTCTGTCCTTTAACCCCCCCAAAAATTAAAAAAAATAATAATACAATGATGGTTTTATTTAAGTGAAATTTGGCAGATTTTAACCCACTATGGGGATCAAGAATATAATCAACCCGAGAATAGCAAATTTATGATAAGCAAAGTTTTATTTGTTTATTATATTTTTAGTTATATCATTATATTTTATTTTCTTCAGGAATTTAACAAATACATTACTTAAAAAACTTATAAAGCTTTACAACGCTCGAAAAGGCTAGATTAAATGGTCTTCAAATAATTTTTCATCCCCGAATTAAAAAATCAATATAAATTTGCCTGTCCTGTCCCTAAAAATTAAAACAAAAAAAAAAAAAAGAAGGTAGGCTTTACCTTTACTAGCACTGCTTTCATTGGGAATCTTATCAAAGTCGGGACTTTCATACTTCGAGCTGGAGTGCGAGTGGTCCATACTCCACGTAATAAATTCATGTACGGCTTGCTATGATAGTTTATTGCAGGTGTTCAGTTGTTAGTCCTTTGTCTAATGTATGTCCTTTAACAAACCAAATTGCACTCAACATCCTTGATTTCTTGAGCTATGAGCATGTATTATCGATTTGAATGAGCATCAATGGCCTAACAATTCCACGAACTTTTAGTTTCCAGAAACTAGGGAAACTTTATTTATAATGCCAAGAGGCAATCAATCAAAAACCAAGCAGGAAAGTTGTTGCGCTTGCATTTTAATACAATTAAGAGTTTTGTACTTGGTCAATCATGAATCACCTGCTAGATTTTGCTTTATTTCATGACCTGAACCTGAAATGCCAGTACATTACACAATAAATATGCAGTTCAGCCTTCAGATATTCTTGAAGCACAGAAGTCAACGAGCTTGCGTCGTCAGCGACTTGCATGGTCTAGCTCTGTAAATCCTTAACAGATGTGTTCTCAGTTATCTGCAGCAGGAGTGCAAGCAAGATTTAGAGGGGGATCAATATTTGCTGAAAAAAGGCATACCTAACTTTGAAACTCACCATGAGGAGATCGAGTACTAGTTGCCGAGAAGTCGGATGAGGCCATAGGGATGGATATAGAGAGCTTGGTAGTTGAGAACGAGTTCTGGTGGGATCTCTCGTCTTCAAGACCAGACCACGAGTCTCTTGTCTTGGGCCACTCATCAAAGAAAGGTCGGAGAGACTGACCTTCCTGTTTTATATGCTCACCCGAGGTGAATTCACTACTGAAAAATGAATGCTGAGGATAATCATTCTGCAAAATGGAGGCGTTGCTCGATTTTGACTGGGGAAGTGAGGAGGCTCTAGATTGCATCAGAGGCCATGCGCTGTCCATTGGTGAGTTCATCTGGGGACCCCTATTGCTTCCTGAAGCTTCAGAGAAGAAACTATGCTCTCCAACCTCGGGTTTAAGTCCTTGAACTTGAAGGTACCTGTATGTTAGGAGGATTAAAGGAAACAGAAAATATTTAAAGTTAGTCTTCATCGGGCACTAAACTAAATTTCTTAAACAATGCACTTTAGAATGGGTTCACTGATTATAGTATGCGTGTCTACATCTATGACATATAGGGTGGTCTTTTTTGTCCCTTTTGTTCCACTTAATAAATTTAGTTTTTAGAGATTAGACCAAAACTTACAAGTAAATGTTGATGTTAGCTAATCAGGTAAAACTCCGAGCAAGTCAAAAGGAATGGCAGACAATTATAACCACACCAGACACACAAACTGAGAGGTTTTGCACAAAGAAATGACAATGGCACTGAAGTTATGCTAAACAAATTTCAGTTGTCCAAAAATGTCAAAAGTCATGCAACTTCATGTAGATGGCAAATGAAAGATAAAGAAGTAATTTACAAGCTTGAAGTCAAAACATCCAGAAAATAACTGCATGTATTGGTTCTCTACAAGCTTGCTCACTCAAAATATCAAGTAGAACAATGTCCAAGGCCTCTGAGCAAAGCAGATAGTGTTTTGCTCAGTACAGCTGTCTGTAAGACTACATATCTCTGGATGAACTTATAACTCCAGTCATGCTGCAAAAGTTAGCAGGCATTAATCCTTTTAACATAACATTTCTGCAAACTCAGCGTGTAAATAGTTATATACCATTTTTGCCTTTCCCTTTTGACAGAGAGAGCTGAGGGTCAGTAACATACAACTAGTGCAGGCTGCTTGTCAGATTTCTGCAATGAATCTAACAGAGGAAACATAAAGCAAAAAGGCCGAACGACTGCAAAGACGGATTTGACGACTATCCTTGTGGACATCAGGGCCCAAAAGCATAGATCTTGAAAATTAAAAAGAGCAACTTATCCATAACCCTGATGGCAGGAGTATACCAACATAACACCTCGCATTTTCATCAATGGGTCCAACAAAGGATAAAACCAGTGACAAGTTTATTATCTAAAGCTTTTGAAATTCATTTATAAGAATGATGTTCTTGAACATAGGAACTTCGTTAAACATGATTAAGCAGAAGAATAAACTATAAGCTTTGGCTATCAAGGTAAGTGTGATTAGTTATCAGGTGCAGGATGCGAGAACAATGATGAAGGTTATGGCTGCAGGCAAGTGTCTAATGAGAGGCTCAAATTTAGAAAGAAAATGACAGGTCCATTTCGCCCCATAGACTCAGGCAAATGTTGGACAAAAAGTTCAGCAATAACTCCATACTAAACCGCCAGACAGATACTGAAGAGAGTTCACTATGTTTTATCTATAAGCATGTTCATGACAATTTGTAATGGTTGTCAGACTTCTATGACAAATTTTGCAGAGAAAAAAGAAGGTCCAAAAGAGAAAAGACTGTCGGCCAAGAAAAAATTATGTTAAGATGCTATAGAGTTCATCCTTCAGAACACCAGGGCCCAGAAACCTGAGCTGAACAGAACAGAAACTTGGAAAGTTTCTGCACTATATGTGTTGGCACATGGCGGATGTCCACGAATTTGTTCTTACCACAGAGTTTCATCATCATGGGACCGACTATGGATCTCACAGCAGGTATGACAACTAAAAGTGAATTCATATCACAAAGCAGATGCAGAGCACCTAAAAGATTAAAATCCATGCAATGAAGATAATTGGTCTCGAATCATGGAGGCAGAAAGAAAACCAAAACATTTTTGTTTACAAATTCTTTTTACCAGAAACCAAATTGTTCAATAGTAATTTATTCTTTTAGAAACAAGAATATTATACCTGTAATCTTTGCTGGGAATTCCATAGGAAATGGAGTCCACATGATAATGGGATTGGTTGGTTCCAGAAGTAGTGCCTTGGGGATTACCAAAGGCATGTAATGGAAGGTTCTGGTAGCTTCCAGTCCCACCACTGCTTCCAGTGGCAGTCAGTGATGTCACAGTGGACGATGAATGTGTTATGGTTTGTGATTCCACAGGCTTTCTTGAACGGTTGCGGCCGCGGTGCATGTGGCGCTCACAGTACTTTGAGTCTGGGTATGCATCTTTGGAACACCGCCATTTCTTGCCATCAGTCCTCCTGCACCGTCCTGGTTCGGGATCAACCTTTTTCCCATAGAAGGAACAATAACCAACTGCAAAATCATACCCAAAATATCAGATATCACACTCTTCATTAAAGAATGGAACAAGCATGACATAAGATATAGTCTAAATTATGCTTCTTCAAGTAAAAATAATGCATCATCTGCAGTAAGGAGACAAAGCTAATGTATTATGCCATGAATGCTAAGGAACTTTACAGCCAATAGCATCAGAATCCGAATAAACAAACCTTATTAAAAGTAATCTAACACTTCATCATCAAGACATTAACAACATCACATGGATGAATAAAGAAGACTGGAGAAAAAGATTTGGCATCAGCAGTACGTCTTTAAATGCAAACAATCACAAACAGAACCAAATAATCAAGAAAATCCTTGAGTAATAAATTACTTGTATAGTCTAATTAAAGAATAAATAAAATCCAAGAGAAAGGCAGTGAAGTCAGCAAGAAAAGTTTCTGATTAGACCATTAGAAAAAATAAATGGAATTTTGGGCATGAAAAACCTTCCCCTTTAAACAAATTTAAACAAAAAAATATATATATATATATATATTTTGAACGTTTGACCCCGACATGCGATTTAACCTCATCAAGTAAGCATAATCCACAAACCCCAACTGCTTTTCAGGTCAATAATGAAAGGAAATATTACAACAAAAAAAAATTCTACAAGAATAATCTCTTCAAAATCCATCATTATCAACAACTCGAAAAGATGAAGAAGATAAAGAAGTTTGGAAAAAAAAATCTGAAATGCTAATCTATGCATATCAACAAAACACAAAAAGAAAATAGGGGGTTCTTTAAAATCAAATCAAACACACTTATTTTAAAGAGAGAGAAAAAAGATGGAGGAAGTAAGCAGGCTTACTGGTGGGGTGATGAAAGAACCTATGAGAAATAGACTCAAAGCTCTTTTGTATAGGGAGTACAAGATCAGGTGGCACAGGCAAACCTGCCACCATGTACTTAAAGATCAAAGCTTGATGTTCCAGTTCTTGCCATTGTGATACTGTAAATGGTGATGCCCTTATTCCCATCATCCCCAACCCACCAGCCCCACCAGCACCGCCACCGCCGTTGCCGCTATTCATCTCCACCGCCACCACTAGTACTAACACTAACTACTGTTTATAACACCACCCAAAAACCAAAACAAAAGCAAAAATACTTGGTTTTTCTATAGCCTAATAGCATGGTCTAGTGTCACACTGAACATTATCATAGGATCAGATTGTGTCTGGACCTTTTGTATATTATTTTTTGATATACAAATCTATTAGTTAAACACAGTTTGGGTCGTGGGAAAGTTGGGGCAAGGCAAAGGCCAGTGAGCTGCTAAGCTAAGCTAAGGTAAAGCTTTCCCCTTCGGTCTGATATTGTCAAGGAAGCTAAAGGCTATAAAGACATTGGCATATGTTATTAATGCAAATTGCTCGGCTGCAATTAATGATAGTGTGCCCAAATTAGTGAGGATTACATTTTGGTGCAACAGTAATTAAGCTCTGAGGTATTTTTATATTTATGAATAATAAATAATAATACAGATGATAATGAGAGTATCCCACAACTCAACAAGTTAAAAAAAATCTTTGGTGGGTGCCCTGGCCCGACATGAGTTGTGTTTAGTTGTTGTAGGAGAAAGAGATGGTGTTGTTTTGTTGTTTGTCAAAGTGTAAGTGATTGTTCTGCGTGTGTTTTATCAACCAGTCAAATGTGGGCAAAGATACATAAAATGTGAAAATCTAAAGGGAGGATTTAAAAAAGATTATGATAAATATATATTTATTTTATATAAATTAATATGATTTAATTCAATTATTTGTATTAAAGACCTCTTGATCCATATAATTTGTATTATTTTATATTCTCATCTAACCAATAAACTTATGTGACAATAGTTTGTACAAGAATTTATAACTCATCATTTTTCAACATATATTTTGAAACATCAAATACAAATTACAATATTATAAAATTTAGAAATAAATCAACATTGATTTATAGGCACTATAATATAATAATCAGTTGATTACTGTACTAGAGATATCTATTCAAAGAGCTTCTTTATTGTAATTGTCCTCTTTTAACAATTTAGTTATTCCAATTAATTTTCTAATGATTTTATTATCGTTATTTTTCCTGGGGGGAGGGCAAGGATTGATAGTTTATACATAATGAAATTATTCTTAACTGAACACAAATCTAAAGTAAATTTTGTATATGAGAAAGATTTAGTACTAGGTTAATTTTTTACCAAATACTTAATCAATAGTTATTTAGTACGAAAAATAAAAATAATTTTGACTAAAATTAATTTTTAATTTATAAAAATTACTTTTAAACCTTAATACCCAAACCAGCCATTAATTACAAATCTAATATGAAATTATTTGGGGCAAAATTCGTATCGGGTCCGTGACCGTGACTCGTGCGTAATTGTCCCAAAAGAATTACGAGGAAAACGTGTCAATTCCCAATAATTGAGGGGACTTCAATCTGGTACACCCTTGGTCACTTTAGCAAAGCACTTAAAAGAGACCTAGTTGATTTGTCCCCTCACCCACCCACTGCCACCCATTTACCTGACAGCAACCACTCATGATGGGCTGGACTGAGGCTGGGCCCGTTGGGCTCAATAACCTTCTATAGCCGGTAATCCAATGGGAAAGCAACCGGTTGCTTGCCGGAAAGCAGGTGACATTCGATGTGGGGACCGTAGGCACACAGAGAGAGAGAGAGAGAGAGAGAGAGAGAAATGAGTGGGGCCCATAGCTTTTGCCACATTTTGCGGTTTCGTAATCGATCATTGTATTGTGTGGGACTATTGGGCCTAATGGTCATTTATAGCTATATGGACCACAAACCACAAAAACAAAACCATACTTCTCGAATTTAGCACCATTCACCTATCTCTTGTGACTTGTGAGCGCGCATACCTTCCCCAGTTTTGGCTTTTATTCATTTATTTTTTAACATTAGAATACATAGTATAGCACAAATTATATACGTCAAAAGAAGTCATACCAGACCTAAGTCCAACCTAATAAAACAAGGGAGGCGCTCATTACCTACAAATCAACCAAAAAATAATTTGTCGCTCGCTCTATTTGAATGCATCTTAAAACTTATTTTCAATTCTATCAATTAGTTTGTATAATTGACTGTCATTGGTCTTGGGTTTTACATCAAGTAGCATTATCTAAAATAACGAAAAGTAATAAAAACTTGAAAATAAAAATGCATATGTGAACACACAATAGTGAACCGCATTTTATTCACTTCAAATCCTCTATTTACTTGAGAGAATACAGAGTTTATAGACTAGTTACTTGGTTAACAAATTATTTTTGCGCTTATGTGACTTTGTTTGTATATTATTAACCTAAAAACATAATTTGTTAATTATATTCTAAATTTGGTAAATATTTATCTTCCAAATCGCACTTTTATACTTTTTTTTTTTTTTAAGAAAAAGCATTTGTTCCAAATGTAATTATGTAAGCATAATTTGGTGCAACTTGTGACACGCCAAGTGGTTCAAAATATGCCAAAACTATAATAAGAGTTTCGGCTGCAACTTGTGCCAACGAATATGACAACTTTTGTATTCACTATCGGATACATGTATGGTCTTTTTGTTTATTCGTTATTATTTATTATAATTTTTATTTGGATGAAAGTATATTTATTTGTAGTTGTAAGTTGTTTCATGAGTTTGGTATAAGATTTTTGGTGCAATTGTTTTAGAAATTAACTAAAACCAGTATAAGAACAATTTCATATGTACAATTTCAATACACAAATAAAGGAATTGATTTTCGTAGAGAAAATGACAACAATTTCGAACTCAACTCAAGTTTGAAGAAATTAAAATTGATTTAAAGAAACATGGAATTGACTATCCACCAAACATGTTAATGTCGCTATCTAACATAATGGAAAAGAGTTTTATCTAATTTTTTTTATTGGAAAAAATTACATAATTTAAATATCCATTTTCAAATAATAAAAATGACTTATTTTACCCAATTACGATGTTAGATATATACATTGTATGGTACCCAGTTACATAATGAGATATTTATCATTATTCAAAAGGGAATGAGTCTTATAAAATTCATAATATCCTCAGCCAGGCACGAGAGGCTACCAAGTTGTTAATTTGATAACACTTCTTATTGCTTTTGAAGTAAAGTTAATTTGACTCATGTATTATAAATATATTGAACCATACTTGATTATCATCAAATTTTTTACATTATTATTTAGTCAGATATTAATATTACTAGCAAAGTAATTTCTTATTACATATTTAAATTATTTATTGTATATTAAGTAAATTTTATGTTGTTTAAAAAAATGAACTAATATTTTTGGTAACTTAATATAAGTTTATTACATGTATAAATTATTTATTATATATTAAGTAAGCAATTTCATTTAAACATACAAATTAAGAGTGCAATTATATTTTTATGTGGTGAAAGTGGTCAACAGTTAAATTAATAAAAATCTAATGGAAGAGGATTGATTAATGATTTTTTAAAATATTGAGAGTAGAGTAGCAGCAAATACTAATTTATTTGGTGTGCAGTTAATTAATAATATATATTAATGCTAATTTAAAATAAGTCATTTTAATAGTTAAACTAAGTTGATGCAATTAAGTGTAAAAATTTAAATAATCTAAACTTACGTGTTAAAAAATTCAAACTTTTTCATTTTTTTTTTATCTGGAAGCAAATAGTAAGTACTATCAAGTTAATAACCCGGTAAATCCATTGAAGCCATTGAACTACTTTTATATTAAATCTAATCATTAATAATAGTTGATAAGAAAGGGACACGGTATGGGTATGATGTTAAAGCACCGCCATAGCTGGACCCCTAAAAATCATTAAATTTATCCATTTGAAAATTATGTTTGCCTAAACTATACCCTTATTGGTGGTGGCATATAATTGAGATGATAATTATTTTTTTTAAATAACAGGTATGTGAAACAAACCTCATTCACATGGCAGAAAAGAGATAGGATTACCCATTAGGGTAATTTTGAAAAAAAAAAAGACACAATTTGAAAAAAAAAAAAAGACACATACCCCTATTATTTGATGAGTAGTAAAACTTAAATAACATTGACACACAACATCATTCGTGTACCCACCCAGTAACATTTTGATATAAATACAATTATTTTAAAATTGAATAATTACAAAAGAAAAAATAATATAAACCCACATGATATGCATTTATTTGATGGTCCTAACGAGAGAGTAAGATCCTCTTCTTATCTGATCTTTCATAATTTTTTTAAAATTTTATACTATATATTATTTAGTATTAGTATATGATTAAAATTTAACTATATTTATATTTTAATTTATTAACTATTAATTACATAAATAGATTTTACTTAAAAGTAAATCAGATCACAAGAGAATTTCAATGATCTAATCCGCCTGTGAGGCCTTTCCATATGAACTTTTCAGTTAACTCTTCAACTTCAGTTTTAAAGTAAATTGTGGGTTTCTTTCATGATAAAATATTGAAAAATGTTTAGCTAAGTACACCTAGCCCGAGGTTTATGGAAAATGGACCAAAAGCCCAAACAAGCTTGGGCCTTCGGCACAATATGTAAATCAACTCGGTCCGGCTCGGTCTGGCCGGCTCGCCAGGTTTACATGACGACGAATGTCCAATTATTTACAGCTGCAGCCGGATTTTTTTATTTAAATATACTATATTTGTTCCTAAATATTAAATCTATATTCCATTATGTACATATATCTCTGAAGATAGAAAAAGTTAAAAATATCCTTAAAAATCAGTTCAGGACAAAGTTAAATACGAAATCGAGTAAGTCAAGAATTTAGTCAAGTAAAAAATAAAAAAGATGAACAAGTCGAGTATCTAGTCCAGTAAGTATATTGAATAAGTCAAGTATTAAGTAGAAAAACTAATAATATTAATTTTGTAAAAGTCGAGTAAATTTTTTGAACAAGTTGAGTAAGATTTATGTAATTTTTAAAGAGATTGAGTATGAAGTCGGGTAAGTTCAATATTTAGTCGAGTAAAAAGTAAAAAATATAAGTTGAGTATCAGGTTGAGTTATAAGTTGAGTAAGTCTATTGAATGAGTTGAGTACTAATAAATTTTGAAAAAATTGAATAAAAGTCAAGTAAATATTTTGAACAAGTCGAGTAAAAGTTATGTAATTTGTTAAAGAAGTCAAGTACGAAGTCAGGTAAGTTAAGTGTTTAGTCGAGTAAGAGGTAAAGTGAGTTGAGTAAGTATAGTATGTAGTCGAGTAGGGCGTCAAGTAAGAAGATTGAATAAGTCGAGTATTAAGTCGAGTAATATTTAAAATAAAATCAAGTTAAAGTTGAGTAAGTTTTTTAAACAAGTCGAGTAAGGGTCAGGTATTTTTTTTTTCAAAAATTGAGTATGAAATCAGATAAATTAAGTAATTAGTCGAGTAAAAAATGAAGTAGGAAAGTTGAGGTCGAGTATCTATTTGAATAAAAAGTCGAACAAGTATATTGAATGCGTTCAGTATTAAATCAAGTAAAAATTGAATAATTTTTTAAATAAATTGAGTAAACGTTAATTTTGTGACTTAAAGGATTAGATCAGTGTTGAAGAGTAATTTTATTAAGATTATTTATATATATATATATTTTAAAATATATATAAAATAAAAAATTTTAATTATTTAAGATATATTTTAGATATTTTAGAGGGAGTGGGATGTATCCCATGCAATTGCCCCGCCGCAGGGTATTTTCCCGCCAAAATTAAGAGAGAGAGAGGGGGGCGAGTGAAAAGGAAGCAGCCTCAACCCTAAATCAAAAGAAAATTGATTGATTCTCTATTTCTCAATGATGGCGCCATCTGCAGCAGCTGCCGATTCTTCGCCTCCTTCCAGTTCCGAAGCCACCGAGAATCACCTGCAGGTTTTAACTCTTCTGTCTTCTCTTACGTAGCTTTTGCGACTTTATACCATGTTTGTTTCCCGAGAAAAATAGCTGGAAAATAAAGAAAATTTCTTGTCAAATTTTGTTTTGTGTTTTTTATGCTTATTATGCATTTTTTTAACATAGTTGGTGTATGGAGGTCAGGTCCCCTGGGTTGCCTGCTTAAAAGTTCAACATTATAATATCTCGTTTTGTATTAATTAATAGTCATGAAATGAAAGGTTTAGATGTCTTTGTTTTTCTCTTTTACAGCCATTCTTTGTTCTTCACGAAGCTTCTTCTCGGAAGCCTGAGAGAACATCAACAGGAACTGTGAAAACCAGGAAAAAGATTGACTTTTCTCCATCAAAACATAAAAATGTTGAGAAGCCAGGTGGTGAGAGTGCTAAAGAGGGTGGTGACGAGGGATATGTGAACTTGTGTATGGACGCTTTTGAGGTCGTGTGGTCAAAGATCGAGTCAACTATCAAAGTTTGTTTCCTTAGTCCAAATTTAGTTTAATTTGATGTCCATATTTTCTGTAACCAAATTGGGGTCACAAGTGCAAAAGAATTTAGATTTTCTATCCCTGACTGCAGGATGTTTTGAGGGATATCAATGCTAATGTCTTCAATGAAATTCATCAATGGGTTCATGATTCATTTAGCACAATTAGATCATTTGGAATGCTTACGTTTCGTGAAGCAACTCAAGCCTTTCCCATTGTAACAGATGCTTCATCTAAACAACTATTCACTGGGCTTGTTCTAACCAGTAAGTGCTTCTCCAATTGAATATTCTGCTGGTAGAGCCAATATGTCTGAACAAGAAAAATCTAAACTCAATAACTACTGGATCATCATTTTTTATGGTTATATGCCGATTATATTACTTCGTATACCACAAACTTTTTGATTGACATTAATCTATAATTTTCTGACAAGTGCTAGTATGGCCTCATTTCAGCTGTAAAGCTTTATGAAACCTAATACAGCTGTTTTATCATATAATAGGTGTAACAGTTTATTTCAACTTATACAGGCAATGTTATCTCGCTGGCCAAACCTAGCCCCCCTCCATACTACAGATAACAAAGTATCTGAGCTTTTAGTGATCCATCCTTGGTTGGATTTTGTATACTGTGTTATCTTCTCTTTTCTCTTGTTTTGTATTTTTCTCTTCCTTTCGGGCTGTTCCTCATATAGTTTCTTTCATAGGATTAAATAAATATCTTTTTTCTCCAAAATTTATTCTTGATCGAGTAACGATTTGGCAGAAAATATGGAGTTTGTTGATGATCTTTTGACGTTTGAAGAGCTTGGTCGACATTTAAAATCTCAAGGATGCCATGTGGCTAACCTTTCTTCGCTAGATTTTACAGCCAAGAGTGGGATTGGAGGTTGTCTAAGAAGTTTATTGAGACAATTCTTGGAGTCTCCTTTGGATGTGAGTTTTGAAACCTGAATACGCGTTTGAAAATTGAACTTGGTTCCCACTCCAAGAACTTAGTAATTCCTACTTGTTCCATCTGCTGCTTTTGCGCAGGCTGCTGATATATCCATCTTAGCATCTTGGTACAGAGGACAAGGAAATTACAATAACCCAGTTGTTGTAATTGTTGATGATATTGAGCGATGTTGTGGTTCTGTATTGTCTGATTTGATCCTTATGTTCAGGTATACCGATATCGTAATCTCTCGCATCCATTTGTTTCATTTATATATTTATCTCTTATTATTAAGATTTTTGTTCTCTTAAGCTGTATGTATGCTACCTATGCGACAAATTAAAGAGCTTGAATGAGTTGATATTTATGAAGCATTTCTACTTAACATTTTACTGACCCATTTCTGAGCCTTACGAGGCTGCAAGATTTTTCCTATTATCAGCACTGATAAATCCACTCCTAATTTGTATTCTGTTTCATTTCCCATTATGTTCAAAATCAAACAAATATTTAAAAATTCGTTTTATCTTTACACTTCTGGTTACCATGCAGTTATCTCCTAATGCTACTGGCTTTCCAAACCAGTCAAAGAGAAATATTGGCCCATATATTAGTTTTTCAATTTAAGAAAATGAATAATCAGCAAGCTCAGTAAATTCTTTTGTTATGTGCTTTAGAAGTTTATGAAGTTTTATCTTATAAGTGCTTTTTTTCATTTCTACCAGTGAATGGGTACTGAAGATTCCAGTTATCTTAATAATGGGAGTTACAACAACACTTGATGCCCCAAGAAACATACTGCCTTCAAAAGTGCTTCAGTGCCTGTGCCCTTGTATGTTCACTTTAGGAACCCCAAGCGAGAGGATGGATGCCATTATTGAGGCTGTTCTTGTGAAGCAATGTTCTGGGTTTAGTATTAGCCACAAAGTGGCAGTTTTTATAAGAAACTACTTCGTGAGACAGGATGGAACTATAACCTCTGTTTTCAGAGCTCTGAAGGTTAGTAATTCAAACTCACCTTGATTTTTTAACATTTTTCAGCTTGTTATAATGTTGTGGCTTCTTTCCGATGAACATGATTATATTTGTGCTTGTATTAAGTTTAGAAATGTAATTTGCAGATAGCATGTTCTCAGCATTTCTCCATGGAACCTTTAAGCTTTATACTCAAGGGGTTTTTCCTTGAAGACTATAGACAGGTTGGATTTCCTTACTCCGTGTTAATAATTTGGAGATTACCTTTCCAAAAACCTATTGGTCATTTTTTTTTTTTGTGGTTTAACATAGAGGTCAGCAATGAATCAGTTATACTCTTCATTTGCTTTTAGGCATTTTCCAGTGTACACATGTTATATATAATATGATGCATTATTGTTACAGTGATATCTGTTGTTAATTACATTGCTTGATTGTTCACACGCTGAAAATTGAAAAACTTGTAATTTCTCATGATTTGTACTTTGTAAGGGCTGAATGACAGACCAATGTTTTCTTGTTGATTGCCTTAAGAAACCTGAGTTTGATGATCCGTTCATTTGCCTCTAATTATCTATAATATCAGGAATCATTGGTCCTTTCAGAAAAAAAGAAGGAAAAGGAATCATTGCGTAAAATTCAACATTTTTAGGGCTTAAATCCTATTATTGGGCTCTTACATATAAGCCTAAGCTTTTTGTTTAATGGTGAATCAACATGGTTTACAAAGTCAAAGTTTACAGAAGGTCTGTTGTCAGAATACCCTATTCTTGTAGTTAAATTATAACAAAGTAAGTTAAGCCTCTTTGCTGGTGGGAGAAGGAGTTGGACCTTAAATAAAAGTACTATTCTTGTCACATCATAAGTTTAAAATTTTTGGATTTGTAGTATGTCATCAAAATTTCATGACTATCAAGTAGCAACCACTTTTTCATTGACCATTTTTTCTCCTTTTAGCATGAAAATACTATTCTTATCACATCTTAAGTTTAAGACTTTTGGATTTGTGTATGTTATCAAAGTTGCATGACTATCAAGTAGCAACTACCTTTTCGTTTACCATTTTTTCTCCTTTTGGCATGAAAAATGCATTATCATTTCATAAGCTTCACAATCAGAAAATAAACTTTGTTTATGTTAATTCCAGCTATGGTTGTTTTCAATTTTCCTTGTTAGGAATTGCATGCAGTTGCATCCTTTATATGGCTCCCTGTTATATTCTTTTCTTCTTTCGGATTTATGTTTTATCATTGCAGGGGTTTCAAGATGGATTGTTGCTACAAGCAATGTTCAAACATGCTTTTGACTTACCGTCTTATGGAAGGTACCTCAAATACCTGAAAATTTCACCATGGTGTACTATATTGTACACAAACATGCTGGCAGAGTAAATATGTTTGCTGACTTTGGTGGTGAAATGTGTTGACTAGGAATAAAATGGGGGAAGAGAATGTTGAAAGTTTTGTTTATTGTTTATCGAAACTCAAGAGATCACAGACTCAGTGGAGCACTGTGGTTTTGGTGAGGCTTCAATCTTTTAATTTACTTTACATGCTAATCATGAGGGCTTTCGTGTTCCATCTCATATTTCCTTCTCTGTACATTCAAGTCCTTTATTTTGATTCTTCCTATCGTGAATTGGTTGTCTATGCCAGAACTGTTTCAGTATGTAAAATTATGTAGGTTTGGCGTTTTTACCAAGATTTGCTTTTCCAATTCCCTTTGCATATACTTTTGAGTACACCATCCCTAACCCCAACTGCTGCCACCATCAATTTCGTGGAGATTCCTAATTCTCTCTATCTTGCACCCCAAGATAATAACTAGGGTCCCTTTATTCCCCTCCCTTTCCTTTAATAGAAAATTGACATATTTATGCTATAATTTTGAAATTTATAATGGCAGTTGCTGCTTCTACCTTTGAGTTAAAGCTCCAATCATGGTTGAATGGTGTAATTTCAGAAAGGTTGATAGTCATATAATGGAACTAATCTTTCTGTTATGCTCATCTAATGTTGTGCAGTGCCTCTATGAAGCTGGAAAGGGTGATAGAATTCGACTATTGGACTTATTATGTGAGGCACTTGATCCTGCTTTGTACAGCTCTAGGGCTTCAGATACATGCACAAAAGTAGAGAAAGGTCATCGTGTATCTCCTTCAATTAATTTTCGGGTTCAACAATATCCTATATCGAGAAAGGGTCACTTGATCTCTCAGGCAGTCCAGAAGGTGAGGTAGGCAGCACGATTTTTACAATCCTGACTGGCTCAGTTCTAGAGAGTAAAATGGAACTTCTTCACCCCAATGATACATCTTTTTAATTTTTTATCTATGCTGAATGATGTCACTGCTTGAACTCAATTTTTCACAGCCAATGGTTGCAGCCATTTTCATGGTTCGCAAAGTACCTTAGTTTGGTTGTCTGGTTTTTCAGTCTCATTATGTTTAGGCATGGGATCACTTTTTATCACATAGTCTGCAAAGTAACACTTTTTCTTGAGGTTTTCTTCATTACAATATTTTATTGAATTCATTAGACGCATCATGTTTGACTGCTAAAATCAGGTCTTGAGCCCAATCCTAGGAAGATTTTGTGGAGAAGACAAGCAAAGTTTTGCTGATAAGAACAGGTTTAAAGGGAGGGTGAAGGCCTCAGTTTTATAGGATTGAGCAGTCATGACCATCTCTGGGGTCACGTAGGTTGAAAGAAACTTGAACAAAGTGATAGAGGCATGTACCTTTGGGACACAGTTAAATTTTGGGATTCTCAATGGGCTTCTATCTCTCAAGAGTTCAAAATATGTCTTTCTAATTTATTTTGATTAATTGAGAGGCAGCTGTTTTCTAACAGGGCTTGAATTGAAATTGTTATTTTAGAGATTTCATAGCTGTTTGGTTGAAGGACTTTTTCCCTAAAATTTTTGTGGTCTTCTTATCCTTTTCCTATGTGCATTTCCCACAATTGAGTTGCTTATTTTGTTTCTGAGGAAAAAAATTGTATATCTTTCAAGTTTGAAATTTATTGAATTTTAAAATAACTGTCAATTTCTATGGAAATAAAAGGGATCATATCTCAAGGAGCAAATTGCTGCTTTACAAACTAAAAAATGACTTAACCACAAGGGGTGATATATAATCCACTCTCTATGTTATTTATATCCTTATAAGAATGCTGAAGAAGCGGCAAGACCTGAGATAATATTTAAACATATAATAATCAACAATCCTCCTTTGAGGGTTCTATGTATGCTTTTTAATTGAAGAATTTGCATGCTTAAAGTTTATTTGATAACTTTCAAGAAGTTAACTTTGGAATTAATAATATTGTACTTTGTGCCATCCATTTCATGATTGCCTATTTCCCATGCGAATTTTTAAGCTGAGAAACTATTAGGTCTTCTCTTGAATTTTTATTTCTAAGCACCTTTTCTGTAATAAATAATTCGGTTAATGATTTTATTTCATGTCACTATTCTACTGAATTTTGAATTTTGATCAGGGATCTTCCAACAGTGCAGCTGTATAAGTTGCTTAAAAGATGGAAGGAGCTTACTGTGGATATCAATGAGGTATAATTAAAGTATTGGGAAACGTTATTGATCCTTGTTTATTATAATTATATCACCATAACTTCTCCTTTTACATTCTGTATCATTTCCTGCTGTATTCCTTATTCTTTATTTTTACTTGTTGAAAACTGTTGAGAAACATGATTTAGTATACACTTCAAATTTTTGCTTCCTTGTCTGGAAATATACTTGCGCAATAGTTGACATTCAGAGGCTTTTGTTTGCCACCCTTTTTTCTTTTGGGTGTGTGCTTTTTCATTCTTTTTACCGTAATAATCCATAGAAAAATGAATGACTCATGGACTGTTGATCTTGCTGTAATTATTTGTTGTTTATGACGTTTCAAACAAATTTCAGCTCAAATGAACCCATTTAGCAATTTAACTGTTTGTTGGAATCTTGTTTACTGCAATCAGCACTGAGGCTTATTTTTTTTGGACTTCAGTGGCTGCATAAGGACTGAACAATAACAGAACCTGTCACATTTAAGTAATAAAAATGTTGACTTTCATAAGCCCTAAGCAGCACCTTTGTCTTTTTATCCTTCTGTCATCTGGTCTATGCCTGCTTGTGTGCTTTGGGCTTGATATTATGTAGAGTACCTTGGTTACCCATACATGACTTTAAACCTTGATTATCTATGAAAGTATTGATAAGTGGTATTCTTGTTTTCATTTTTTTGGTTTTGTTTTTCCCCCCTTTATAGATCCATGAAAAATTGAAGGAATTGCTGTCTCTAATAAAATTAGAAAATGGCAGGAGTTCAAAACAAGATATGGCTGACTCTTTCAAGTAAGTTTCTGGATGTTTCTTGAACTTTGTTATTATGCTATTGTGAGTCTAATATACCTAATTCTTCATGTTATGTCTACTTTTCAAATATAGTTCCTTTGAGGAATTCATCTCATCTAGTTTTCCAACACTACATAATATTTCTGATTTCTGGTTTTGTAAACTTTCACATTTCATGCATGCCTTGTGATTTTAAAATCTTTCAAATTGTTTTTTCATTAAATCATAACCTAAACATCCAATTTTAGTGCGATATGGAGGACAAATAGGTGATTGTGGTTTTATTTGATGATCTTTGTGACAGGAGATCAGTATCACGGAGTCAGTTGAATATTGAGAAGGAATCCAGAGCGGTCAATGAGAAAGCTGCTTCATTAATAGAGAGCATGGTTAGGTATGGAAATTCATTCTGTGCATCTTAATTCTAGCTGCTTTTGCGTTCTGTTTTCATGCTTCTATCATTATATACCCAGTGGCTTTAGTTCTTGTCTTTATGCACGCATGAATGAGAATAAGGATCACATGTTCTATCCCAGATTTTTATGTTTTAGCATTCATTGTGTAAACAAATTTGGTCCTCTTTTCTGCAATCCTTTCTTTAGCATGCTTCACTGTTATCGATAACTATTCTGACATGAGATGCTTTATTTATTAAACAGGGATTATATGCAACCAGTTGAGTGCTCTCCTTTGCATGAAATTGTCTGCTTTAAGAATGTTGAAAAACTTCAATTGGTAAGCATCCAAAGAATAGTACCACTGTGAATCTACTTACACAAGCTCTACTGGTCTGTACCAGGAAAATCGATTTCTGCTACTACTAATATGGATAGACCGTGCTGTTGTTTTGGGTGGCTTTAATGAATTTGATCAGTCATTTTCTATCATCAGTTTAGTCATCTCGATTGTCCCATCTTATGCCATGAAGCTGACAGTGATCTAACTGGTTGCTTTTTAATGAAGATTTGGCTCTTTGAATAAGGATATTCTCAATTCTGATTGATGTTCAGCGAAATCTGAAAACTTGAGGGAAATTTGATAGTCAGTCTCTGTACTTCTTAACCTTTTTCTTCTTTCTTGGATGGGTTGAACCAAGCAGTAACTACACAATTAGTAACTTAACCTTGTTCTTGGTTCCAATTCCAAATGGTCTGTTCAAACTTCCAAATGTATTTTTCCACCTAGCAGTGGAATTTAATGTCAGTCCTGCCAAATTTCTATTCTCAGCTTGTTTCTTTTGTAAAGTTTGATATATTAATACAGTCTTATAAGATGACCAGAGGATACGATAATGGCCTTGTTATGACAACAATAAATGAATGAGGGATTTTTGTTATGCTAGAGGAAATCAATCTTGTCTCCGTGTTCGGTTCTGATGTATCTGTTGATTGTATTAGATAAAATGCTATTAGACACAGCCTGCTTTTACCATTTAGGAACATCCAACTGCTCCTTATATTTGGAATGCTTCAATTTAGCATAACTAAACCTTTTCTCTGTCAAACTTTCCTAGCTTTGCCTATTCCTTATAATTTTAATGCCCTTTTGGAGCTTGAGATTTAAAGTTTCTGATTCACGCCGAATATCTTTGTAATTCATGTATTCTCAATTATTTAGGCTTTAATTGGAGACCCAAGAAGAAGGATTCAAATCGATCTTCTGGAATCTTACAAAATTCTCCGATGTAGTTGCTGCGATAGGAGTGGACATTCCCTATTGCCAACGTTGCATGACACATCAATTCTGTAAGTATTTCCTGACCCTTCTTGAATTAATAGAATTGTGGTGCGATGAAATTCACTAGGATAACTGTAGCTGTGGTCTGATTTATGTTTTTCATTTTCATGAAATTTGTCATTATTGTTTCAATTCTCTGCTGCTTTTGGAAAACCTTTCTTTCTCCTTGTTAAAATTTTTGATTATGAGATGCCAGAATATTTCTAATATGTCTAACATTGTAGTTTTTCATTATGCATCTATTTAAATAATCTTAAAAGGAAACTAGCGTCCCCTTTTGGTGCAGAGAAAAGTTTGTCATTTCGTTCTTTCCTTTATCCATTGTGAATTTATTTCAGAGTTGTAGACGCCTATAGAGTTTCTGTTTCTTGAAAGTTTTAACAGTTTGTTGCTCATCTGCACTTTTAGGTATAACCTAGCTCAAGAACATGGCGATCATATCAACCTCCATGACTGGTACCAGTCATTCAAATCAAAAGTTTGTAGCTCAGGAAGTAGAGGAAAACACAAATCAAAGCAGTCCCCGTTACCAAAGAAAAGAAGAGATATGGATGAACCTGATAAGCCATGTGAAGCTTCAATTCAGTATCCTTTGGTTTCTTTATCATTATTCATATTTACTGCTTTTCATTTTTGAAGTTGAGTCCATATGGGCTTACAACATAGTGGTATAGATATTGCCATGAAGGGATCATATGCCGTTACTCCCGACTTGTCAGGAAATATAAATAGGATCTCTGATTGACTAAGTCTGGAGGTATCCTCCTCTTTCCAGCTGCCACCATATGAATTTTAATCTTTCCCAGACTCACTCATGCAGTTGCCATTCTTTGGCCTTTTAGCAACCAGAGATCATGCCGCAAAGCTATCTGCTGCCTGGCAGCTATTCTTACATGTTCAAATTTTACATGAGCACCATCTATACCTGCACATTGTGATTCCTTTTAAATTTGCTGCTTGCCATTCTTATTATTATTATCATTTTTTTTTATTGCTTGTTCTTGACTGCTCATCATCCCATTAACAACCTAGCTCATTATCTTTCGTCCGGTTATTATAATAAAGATCTGCTTCAGCTTTGGCATCCTTTATGATGGGGAGCTGCAAGATTGACCATCATAAGCTCTACTGATTTTATAACGTGTGCAGATTTGCCAACAGTTAAATCTTTGATGCATTTTGGTAAAATTATCATGTGTCTATGAATGATCATTTCTGAAAATAAAGAAGTTTCTAGTAGATCCTTGACCTTTGTCTCCTACAGAGCGCGGTTTTGCAAGGCAGTTACAGAGCTCCAGATTACGGGGCTGATTCGGATGCCGACCAAAAGACGACCGGATTTTGTACAGAGAGTGGCCTTTGGTCTGTGATATGATGCAAGGCAAATGACCTTTAATATCCTGTGATTCATTTATCATCTTGTATGTCTATGTCTGCATATTGCAAATCGATTTTGATCTTTTCTGCAATAATGTAATTATTTTTCTTGACACGAGCCATAAGATCGTACATCTGAAGTGGGCTTGTCATTTTTTTTTTTTTCACTTCTAATATTCGAAGCGCTTTTTAGTAGATAGATCATGATGCTTTCTTTTTCTTTTTGTATGAATATCAAGGTGTAAAACAAAAATGCAAAAAAGTTGTCGGTGGGAGTAGCACTGTGGAAGATATTAGCTGTAAAGGTCAAAGAGTGTCTGGGTCCTAACGTCGTAATAAACTAGATATGGACAGCTGTACAGAATCCACATTCCAAAAAAATCTGTGGAACCGCAAATCCTGCCCTGCCAAAACTCGATTGGCGGGAAGCTGGAAAATGTTAAAAGGATACAGAATTGCGATACGTGTCGCTCATTAAATGGTGGCACTTCAATTCAATGTTGCAAAATCGCAAGGACCTCATTAAGTTACGTTACATCAACCCTATTATCATCGGGCACCACTAACAGATGATAAACGTAACTTAATAACACCCAGTAATTTTTTTTTTTTTAACACTCATTCAGCATGATATTATTGGAACATTAAAGTGACACGTGTGGTTTTTAACACTCATAGAGACCAACCCCGATCTATTTTTTTTATCAGCAGAAAAATCACATTGCCAAACACAAAAAAATACATGTTTTTAGATCTTGGGGACAGGTGTTTGGCCCGAGTGAAATGGGATTTTAGCCGATGATTCTTTCCTTCTGCACCCAGCAAATTTGGTTTGTTTTGTAATTTCGATAAACTATAAGGGGTGGTTCGTCATTTGAGAGCACAAACAAAAAAAAAAAAAATCACTGGTCCAGCATAACACAGCTCAACAGCATCACGTGTAGTGGAATATTACCAATTTACCCGCGGTTTTTAAACAAAAGCGACTTAAACTGTTATCTGTGGGTCTTGCTACGGTGCATCATCTGCACCGCGCCGACTTGATTTTGACATGGCAATTGACAAGGAGCTGACACATGTTACAATGGATGACTTGCTGCCCAGGTAACATCCGCCTCACTGAGCCGCATATGCTGTTTTGAAATTATTAAACACTCGTCCTAGTGTGACTAACCACCCAAGTTGCCGGTTGTTCTTTAACCTTTTCATTTCGAAGCTATCCCAACCGTCCAAAATCCCAACATCTTACCACTAAACCAACGGCGGTCATGAATTTTGCTGCACGGTGCGGATAGTGCATGGTAGGCGGATCCGTTATTTCTATGTAAAATAGAATCTATAAAAACGGCAGGCTCTTTGGCTCAAAAACAACGCGTCATCGGCACCGCCGAGCCCTGATTCCCCGCTCTTACACTGAATTCTGGTCTCATAAATTTCCAATTAAGTCCAAAGTCCTAAAACCCTCCATAATAACAATAAAAATTCTTTCTTTTCTAGTTACTAATGCCCTCATAATTCCTTTTCTGCATCTTCTTCTTCAAGATCCACATTTCATTTTGCCCAGGTACTCTTCTCTTTCTCTTAACTATTCTTTTTATTTATTTATTCTGTTATTTGTTTTTTGATTTCGTCATAACAATGTAATGTTGCTGATCTGTTATTTATTTTATTATTATTATTATTATTATTAGTTTTTTTTTTGGCTGTTGTTTCACATTTGATTTTAGAATTTTTCTTGTTGTCATTTGATTGTGGAACTGGAATTTGATGCATGTGATTGTTCGTGTGCTTTTGTTTAATTGTTGAACTTACATTCCTGAAAGTGCTGAGATTTAAATCTAGAGAAAAATCACTTGGCAAGAAAAATAAACAAAAGGTTGAATTTTAGATCTGGAATTTTCCGCTTATTTTAACTGGAAAAACTTTCTTTATAAGTGACTCTTTTACACTTACCATTTCTTGTATAGGAACTGAACAAAAGGTCGAATTTTTTGCTTAACCGTTTTCCAATGACTATGCAGATCCTGTTACATTCGACAATTTATTACCATCTGCAATGTCTCTGTGTAATGGCACTGTGCACGGGGTGAGTGCCAATGGGGAAACAAAAGCTAACAAACCCTTTAAGATCTTTGTGGGTTATGATCCGCGTGAAGATCTTGCTTATAGGGTCTGCCACCGCTCCATCTTGAAAAGATCCTCCGTCCCTGTGATGATCACACCCATTGTGCAATCAGATCTTCGCAAGAGTGGCCTGTATTGGCGTGAAAGAGGCCAAACTGAGAGCACTGAGTTCTCATTCTCCCGGTTCTTGACCCCTTACCTAGCTGGTTTTGATGGGTGGGCTATGTTTGTTGATTGTGATTTTCTTTATTTGGCGGATATTAAGGAGTTGTGTGACTTGATTGATGATAAGTATGCTATTATGTGCGTTCATCATGATTATACACCTAAAGAGACCACAAAAATGGACGGGGCGGTGCAAACCGTGTACCCGAGGAAGAATTGGTCGTCTATGGTTTTGTACAATTGTGGGCATCCGAAAAACAAGATTCTGACACCTGAGGTTGTGAACACACAGACAGGTGCATTTCTTCATAGGTTCCAGTGGCTTGAGGATGAAGAAATTGGGTCAATCCCTTTTGTTTGGAACTTTCTTGAGGGTCACAACAGGGTTGCTGAGAATGACCCCACGACATTCCCAAAAGCAATTCATTATACTCGTGGGGGCCCATGGTTTGAAGCTTGGAAGCACTGTGAGTTTGCTGATCTTTGGCTGAAGGAGATGGAAGAGTACAGGAATGAATCTAACAAGACAGTTGAAAAATAGATAGGACCATCTGCTTACTAGTAGCGTTTGATTTCCAGCTTTATTAGTAAAGTTCTACCATTCTATTATCTTTTGCTCCATTCTTTGTGTGGATTTCACCATTGCATTCTAGATTTATTGACTCCTCTGTTGAGAATCGAACAATCCTTTGCAGTAGTCATCAGATAGGCACTCCAGGTATATATATGCCTTATATATGTGATGTTGAATTTGTTTAAAAAAACCACTTGTGGGTGTCAATTCTTACTTTGTCGCTCCGAAGCTTGTTATTCATATCAATTGATAGTAAAGGCTATATATATATATATATTCTCTTTCTTGTTCTTTATTGTTGATTTTGAGTTGATGGTTTAGCTTGATTTATGTAGCAGCACTTCTTTTAGGGACACTGAACTGATTGATTACATCAGTTTCTACTGGCTGCTAGCCTCTGCTGTATTTTGGTTCACGGTTTGAGCTTCTGCCTGCTCTAGTTCTTCAAGGGAAAACCATTTGAAACCAAAACCAAATTCTCAATTCATGTCGGTTTTCAATTTGCTCAGTCCCAAAGATAAGTGTTTCTTTCAGGAATTTGGCTTTGGACTGAATTTTTCGTGTTGCTGTTCAACAGCCTAGTGCCATATAGTTATTTTCTTCTTTCATTTGCTCTTTTCTCTGAACAAACAATACATCTACATGACAAGAATCCAGAGGTTAATAGTCATACGCCCCTTTTCCCCCATTTCTTATATATATTTGAAGCACGGACGTACTTGTATCTTACCTTACATGGCTCATTGTTAACTCCAAGCCCAAAACTGCATAAGCCAGTTGAGCACATTCATCGTGAGCAAAAAGGCGAATGGGGATGGCTAATAACTATTACCAAAAGTCAAGATCTCACATGCTGGGCCCGGCAAATTAATTTATGTTCACCTACATTATACATGTGATTTTGCCATGCCACCTCTGCCACTGATTATTATTTACAGCCATTTCAAAACATTCTTTACAAAATAACCAAAAAAAAAAAAAATCTTCTATAAGTGAGCCTTGTAGTTGAGCGTTTTGGGGATTTCGGCCAAGTTATACCGATTTTAGCTCAGCAGTCTCGTAAAAAAATCCATTATTGCTTTTATAGTTAACTTGCATTTACATTTTGACCTTTTGTGCCATGGTATGGGTCCGTATCTGTAAAGCACAGACTTCCAAGTACCCATTCCTTACAGCTTGAAAATTTTATTTCTTCTAATCTTGTATATCATACTTGGAGTTGTGCAACATGGCCCTCCCGATAATCTATTATTTGTTTGCACTATTCTGTCCTTCACACCATATCTCTCTATACACCATATATGTATGTGTGTGTATATATATTTAAGACCAAATTATAAAAGTCCAAAACCCAAGAAAAATATAGGTCCAAATAAAAATATTTTACAAGAAATAATAATTTAAGTCTATTATCTAAAATAATGGTCTACATACTTTGACTTCTAAGTATCTAAATGTAAAATACAACAAAGTGCCAAAAGTGTAATTTTATAAAGAATAACTTAAGTTCATTCTTTACAAAGAAAGATTTAAATCCATTCTTTATAAAAAATGATTTAGGTTTATTTTTTTAAAAAAATGATATAAGTATTTAGAAAATATTTCGAAGTCAAACGCTCAAAGGATGAGTCTTCCATAAAGTGCCAAAGACATGATTTTAGAAAGAATGACATATGTCTATTTCTTATGAAAAACAATATATGTCCACTTTTTATAAATAACAACCTAGGTCTATTCTTTAGAAATAATAACCTAGATACTTAGAAATATTTCTAAGTAGAATGTTCAAAAAGAGAGTCTTCGACAAAACACCAAAGGCGTGATTTTGTAAATAAAGATTTGGTTTATTTTTAAAAAATAATGACATAAATCTAATTTTTATAAATAACAAGTTAAATATGTTCTTTATAAATAATGACGTAGACACTTAGAAAATACTTTCGAACCAAAAAAGTATTTTCCAGAGTGTGTATACGAGCAAATGTACATTTTACAGAATGAGTCTATGGACAAATATACATTCTACGGAATGCATCTATGAGCAAATATACATTATACTAAATAAGCTTATAGGCAAATAAATATTTCACATAATATGCTTACGAAATATTCATCCGTTTTACATTTTACGGAATATTCCTATCGGTAGATATAAATTCTATGAAATAAGCCTACGAGCAAATAAATATTTTACAAAATGAGCCTACAAGCAAACAAACATTTCAAGAAATTAAGAACGACAATTTAACTCAAACCCGAATGAACCCACAAAATTCAGTTTGGGTTCAACCTATATCAAAACGAATTAAATCTGATTTTTAAATTCAATGTTATCAATCCAAACATGAAATTTTTGTTGTGATTTACTCTGAGATGTTCATTTGCTATTAAAAAAAAAAAACACTTCAGCCGCCATTTATGCTCTCCCCTTTTCTTGACCTAACCACACAAACACCAATTTGTCATCATCATTCATCACCAAAATTGTCATCATCACCGTCAAGGCATCATGATTATGTTTTGATAATTTAATTTGTGTGCTCTGTTATCTTGGGTGTTATTTCTAATTATTTGATTTTGCATTATTTTTCATTATTGTTGTTAATAGATTAGAGATTAGAAAAGAATTTGTTGAAGAAAGGGTTTGAAAATTTGCATCTCTTTGGCAATCATCCGGGTTATATATCTGGAATCAGAAACCCAAATTTTTTCAGGTTTAACTCGGTCCAGACCCGGAGGAAAAATATCTGGGTTGACATCCGGGTTTGGTATTAAAAATAATCATTCGGGTCTGGAACCGGGACAGCTAAACTTGGACCTGGACCATCTGCCATCCCTATACGAAATGAGCCTATAGGCCGAATAAATATTCCACAGCATGCGCCTTTATAAAATTAGCCTATGGATTAACAAATATTTTACTAAACAAACCCACAGACGAATAGACATTCTACAAAAACAAGTTCATCGGCCGAATAAATATTTTATAAAATGAGCCTAGGACATAGCAAACATTTCATAAAATGATCTTATAGCCTAACAAATATTATACGAAATGCACCACAAACAAAATTGTATAAAATTCGCTTATAGGCAAAATATTGTAAAATTAATTTTCTTTGTAAAGAACCAACATAAGTGTTAAATTCAAGTTCAAGTCCATTAAAAATCAAAGACAAAAAATCAAGACAAATGTCTACATAAGAATTGTTATGATTAAGTCTTGACACATATTAATAGATATCCTTATGCATGGGCTTTAAGAACACATTTCACAATGACAATGCTACATGTCATAACAATTCCTCCACTTCGTGCTTCAAGTTGCCTGTGTAAACGCCAAACTTTCCACAATTGAAGGTAAGATGAAAAAGACATAAAATGAGTAAAAAGATCATTTCCATCTTGCTCTATATTTTCTCTCTCTATAAATTGAGTAAAAAGAACTTATTTGAGTGTCGGACGATTATTAACACACTAGCCTCCTTTGACAATTATTTCTTTTTTTAGAATAATCAACCATAAGAAGATATATGATTTAAGATACTCATTTTAAGTCAAAAAAAAAATTGCCACAAAGCTTGATTCAAAAGAAAGTCCGGAACACAAATCCATAACTGTATATTGAGCAAAAACTAGCATCAACACACACACACACACGCACACATCTCTAGTCCATTAACAAATAAAAAACACATATTTCAGTACACTAATAGATAAAAAAATACAGTACGCCAGTCCTTTTTTGACAATTGTTTCTTTTTACAGAATAATTAACCAGGAGACATGTGACTTGGGATATTGGTTTTAAGAAAAAAAATATGCCACAAAGTTTGATTAAAAAAAAAAGCTCGGAACACAAATAAATCACTGTATATTGAGCAAAAATTTGCATCAACACACACACACACACTTCTCTAGTCCACTAACAAATATAAAAACACATATTTCAGTATACTAACAGACAAAAAAATACAGTTTTAATATATTAAAATTTTTATTTTAGTTACATTCTTATTTTGTTAGAATGAGGATGTCCTCATCAGAGAAGTACTACACACACACACACACTATATATATATATAGTGTGTGTGTGTGTGTGTGTGTGTGCGCTTCTCCCTATAGTGATTCTGGTAAAGTAGAATGACAAATCATACTGCTCATCATGTCTTTAAGCGTCATATTTCATCTTTTAGCAATTTAGCAAACAGTCCTTGATGTTATTCACTTGAACCGTTATATCTGCCATAGTACTCACCACCATAGTCAGATATGATGCTTTTAATTCTTTTGTCGAGTTGGTTTTCAATTTTAGCTTTAAAATTTTTGAACATATCTAAGGACTGTGACTTTTCATGGAGAAGATATATATAGCCATATGTAGAAAAATCGTCTATAAACGTTATAAAATATTGTTAACCATTTCAAACAGCCGCTGAAAATGGCCCACAAATGTCCATATGTATGAGTTCTAAGATATCCAAAGTCATGTTGGTTTCAAATCTCCTTTTATTGATTTGTTTGCCCTTAATATAGTTAATACAGATATCAAAATCTGTGAAATATAAGGAGTCGAGAATTTTGTTTGACACAAGACTCTTTATTCTCTATCTAGAGATATGACCCAATCTCCTATGCCATAACGCAGCCGAATTCTCATTAGTTAATTTTCTCTTAATTATATGGATTCATTTAATGAAGTAATCGTATCAAGCATATAAACATTATTATTGCTCGAAAAATAACTTGAACCAATCAATTTTGAACCATGAAACAAATTGAATTTTTTATTTCCAAATGAACAAGAATAACTAAATTTGTCCAAAGCAGAAATATAAATCAAATTTCGTCAAAAAGATGGAACAATAAATGTCTTATCAAGATCTAAATAAAATCTAATTTTTAATAATAATCTAGATTTTCCAATTGCTTCAAATTCGACTGTCTTGCCATCGCCCACATATATATATCTTCTACCATCACTGAGTTTTCGGCAATTCAGGCAACCCTGCATAGACATACTAATGTGAGTGGTTGCACCAAAATCTATCCACCATGTCTATCTAATTACCGAAGTTAAATTAATTTTAGAACAAATCAAACTAAGTAACATACATTTCGTAGGACACCATGCATGATAATTAGTACAATGTTTCTTCTTATGCCCTTCAAACCCACTGAAGAAACAACAAGTACCTTTCTGATCACTATGATTCTTTTGTTGTTTCTTTTGGGGTCCTCTATCTGCAGCTTTCTTAACCTTCTTTCTTTTCTTGCCTTTGTCATTGTCCTTAGAAGTAGAGGCAAAGTGAGCACTTTCTGTTTTATCTTTCTTAAGCCTATCTTCTTCCCGAATATAATGTGATATGAGATCATTTAGAGACCATGTCTCTTTCTGACGGTTATAACTCACCTTAAACTAGTTAAACTGTGTTGGTAAGGACATTCAAACCAAACGTTCTGGTAAGTACTCAGAGAGTTCAAGCTTAAGTGCTCTTAACTTAAAAGCGAGATGAAACATCTCCATTATATACTCCCCTGATATTGCCTTTATCCGTATACCTCATTGAAATTAGGCTTGTCAAGAGCGTACCAATTTCTACATTTTTGCTCAATTTGTGTAAGGAACTCTTTAGCCGTAGTTGTTTTTTCAGTTATTGATCCCCTGATTGCTTCCGGAATAGTCTTCTTCATGATTATGATGCTTATACGATTTGATCTCTCCCACTTTTTTATTTTCCTTTTATCATCAAGGGTACTCTCATCCGTAAGAAGTTAGGGAGAATCAACCTTTAACGCAAGATCAAGATCCATGATTGCAAGAACTATTGAGAGGTTCTCGTGCCATAATTTGAAGTTAAAGCCATTTAGCATAGGAATAGAATTAATGTTGGCAGTAATATTAGCAGCAACAACTGAATAAAGAACAATAAATAAACAAAACAAGCTCGTATTAGTCTTAAAACAAAAATAAATTCAAATAAAGGTAAATCCCGTCTCAAAATACCGGACACCTCATTAATATTTCATCTTTGGACAAAATATTAACTTGGAAGTGATATCTTGGTATAGTAATCAAACATTAATAATAAGAATATGTCAAATAATAAATCTTCCTTTGAGCTTATTTATTGTTCATATATAAAACCGAATAATCATTGCGTATTTATTACCATATGTGCACATGTAATTATATTAAATATGGACATTTCTTTGAACCGATCGATATTCATAGAAATTATATTTACTGAAACTTTTATATTCTAAAGTAAATTAATGTCTACAAGAGAGGTCGCTTTGGTGACATATTATTTCAATTAATTTATCTCAAAATATATATAAACTTACTAATATTTGAATTTAAAATTGCACTAAAAGAATTGCCCATAAAAAATTTAAAATAAAAAATTAGGTCAAATTTTAGTCAACAGTCAATTGTTGACCGTTTTAGGTTGACTCATATCGGTTCAGGTTGACCTGAACAGGACCTAAACCAAAATAAAAAAATAATTTTCTTTTCCCCCTTCTTTTTTTCCTTCTTCTTCTTCTTCTTCTTTGAGCAGCAGCTATGTAGCCAAGCTGCCGCAGCCTAGTGCCCGCGCCTTTCCTGTCCAAAAAAAGGGCCACTGATTTTTTTTTTTTTTTTGGTTTCTTAATGGGCCACCGCTTTAACCACCAGGTTGCGGCTTGCTTGATGGCCGCGACTTTTTCGAATGCCCTAGTGGCCAGTTTACAGTCAGCTTTAAACCTTAAACTAAAATTATTATTTTTTAATTAGTCCTAAAAAAAACAACAATCTCAATATCTAATAAATTTCTAGATTTATTAGATTCAAGAACACCAAAAAATATTTTGAGGAGACCAAAAATTGAATCATTAATTAAAATAAATTTAATTCTCAATGATGCAACATGAAAACGTTTTGATACCACTTGTTATGATAAAAAATCTTTTAGTGAAAACTATTTCCTATAACTCAGGAATATTCATGTTGTATCACCAAGAATCAATAAGAAAATATGCGGAAGCGTACCTGAATTAATAAAGCTGAATTACTTTTTAGGGTTGTGTGGTTGGCCCTCCAGGTCAATACATTCTCCTAGAGAATCCTTTAAGTTTATCACTGCTCTCTCTCTCTCTGATAATAAGATGTCAGTAGATATTAGAAAGATATGTGTGATCTGGAGATTATGACCACTTATATAAATAATTTTTTTTTGTTGTCATTAGATATTCTTAATTCTATTTATCATAGAATTAGAATACCATTAGATATCTACATATTAAAGGTCCATATCATATTAAATATATTAAAATCTATAATACAAAAAATTTAAATAGATTATTTTTAATTAAGTTTAACTTAAAGGTCCATACCCTATTAAATATATTAAAATCTATAATACAAAAAATTTAAATAAATTATTTTTAATTGAATTTAATGTTATTTAATAATTTATAATATATAATTATTTATATATAAGCATAATATTAAATTAAAGAACTAATAATACTCAATTAAAAAATTTATCTGACTTAAATTTAACACAACACAAATGCGTTTTACAGCTCCACCTTTTGATGCCATGGTGTGGGTCCATATCTCCGGGGTACATATTTTCAAGTGCCCATTCCTTGCTGTTTGAAAATTTGTTTGTTTTAATCTTATATATCATACTTGCCTTATGTAATGTGGTCTTCCCGATATCCCATCATAAGTTCGCATTATTTTGACCTTTGCCCATCACACCTAATCTCTACGCACGCCATATATATAATAATATTATTGTTCGTTAATAATTGTCTGTAAACGAATGAATGATGACGATAAGGGTATATTTGTCCACATGGGCAATTCTGAGTTCTCAGCTCTCTTTAAATTTCCTATTGCGGAAGAATCACCCGGTTGCGGTAGCTGTATACCCTCTACAGTCTGTACCACTACTCCCACTTCTTCTTCTTTTGACATCCAATCAGAAATGTCCACGTGTCCCCATCCTTCCCTCCTCCCAGCTCCTCCGCCGCCTCCCACATGGCGAAGTTCCCTGCTTTTTGGAGTGAGCTCCTTCGGGAGGAAGCTACTAACACGTGCGTCAGCTACAACGTCGACGACGACGGGTGACGCTGCCTGCACGTGAGCTCAAAGAAGGAATAGCTGAGTTCTACGACGAGTCTTCTAGTCTTTGGGAGGACATTTGGGGCGACCATATGCACCACGGATTCTACGAGCCGGATTCCTCCGTCTCCGTCACCGACCACCGCGCCGCCCAGGTCCGCATGATCGAAGAGACGCTCCGTTTCGCCGGCGTTTCCGGTCAGTGACGTATCTCCTTCCACACTCTGAATATATCAGCCTGTGAGATAATAACAATAACAATAATAATAAGAATAGGTCAATAATAATAATATAAATGAGAAAGATGTAAAATTAAATTATTAACAAAATTATGATTTTTAGTACAATCTATAACCCTTTTTTTTTATAACATGCAGAACAGCTTTAATAATTGAATTGTAAAATTCTCTATTTTCATTTATGTTAGTGTGTTTAAAAAAATATTTTTTTAATAGCTGATTTTTTTCTTTTTTCCTTAATACGTGAATTGGATTCAGAGGACCCAACGAAGAGGCCAAAGAGTGTAGTTGATGTTGGCTGTGGGATAGGAGGCAGCTCTAGATACTTGGCTAAGAAATTTGGTGCTAAATGCCAAGGCATCACCCTCAGTCCTGTCCAAGCACAGAGGGCTAATGCCCTTGCTGCTGCTCAAGGCTTAGCTGATAAGGTTGGTGCAATTTTTTTGGTTTCTTGCATTACAAGCTTTGCATTCTTTCATCATCATCGAATGAAATTACAGGTTTCTCATATTAGTTCACAACATTTCTCCTCTCCCCTGAGCTCCCTGGGAGAGTTAAATTATATTTGATGAATTAATGGGGGTTCCTGACATTAATATATTTACTGAAGTGATCCCTTAACATCTTGCCCATATTTCTTATTTTTAAACAAAATAAAAACCTCCCGTGTTCTTTAATTTATCATAAATGAGGTGTTTAGTTGTTTTGTTTGATGTTTTCAGCTATCCTTGACGGTCATTATATATTTTTTTTTAACTGCCTCTTTTGATATCTTTTACGGATCCTGTTGGGGAAAATAGTTCTTATCTCTGCATGAGCCAATGTTCACAACGATTGCCTTGCCTCCCTTTTTTGTTGCTGTAAAGGAGTAGTGTTAGAGATGACAATGTGAAATGTCTGCAGGTTTCCTTTCAAGTTGGAGATGCTTTGCAGCAACCATTTCCTGATGGGCAGTTTGATCTAGTTTGGACCATGGAGAGTGGAGAACACATGCCGGACAAATCAAAGGTTTTTTCTTCTTCTAAATTCTTCAGATTCAATAGAGGTCCATTTCTTTTAGTTTCACTTGTTCATCCTATAGGATAATGGCACGTATTCCTGAATGTTCTCATTGTTTCATTTCTTAATGTGTCGAGGTTGTCTCACTTAATTCCTTCAAACTGGCAGTTTGTCAGTGAGCTGGCTCGAGTTGCTGCCCCAGGAGGTACTATAATAATAGTAACATGGTGCCATAGGGATCTTGCACCTTCCGAAGAGTCTTTGCAGCCATGGGAGGAAGAGCTCTTGAAAAAGATATGTGACGCTTATTATCTACCAGCTTGGTGCTCTACTGCTGATTATGTCAAATTACTTCAGTCCGTTTCCCTCGAGGTAAAAACTTCATGTTCATATTGTTAAGCTTGGACATTTTTGAAGCAGAGCGAAACATTTGTGTTGTTGTTTGATTTAATAGATTGAGTTATTTATATTCTCTGAGAAAAATGCCCACTCGAAAATTGGTGTCATCATTTTTACGTACTGATCAATATCTGAAGTCAGGGTTTAATTTGTCAATTGTCATCTTGGTGCATAAGTAACGGTGGAATTTACGAACTGCTGTGGCAGGATATAAAGGCAGAGGATTGGTCTCGAAATGTTGCACCATTCTGGCCAGCAGTGATACGCTCAGCATTGACATGGAAGGGCTTCACATCACTGGTGCGAACTGGTAAGCTTAGCACTCTTTGCTGCTAGAACCTATATCTGATTTCATATAAGTACCTTGATATTTTTACAAAGAGGCTGAACATTTACTTTATGGATAAGCTAGAAATCTTTACAGGCAGAAAGGTTTTATTATGTAGTCATATAGAGGAAGTTTTCCCAATGCACTAGGTGGAAGTTGATTTGATGATAAAGCTATTAGTTCACTTAAGGAAAAGATTCTGATTGCTATCAGTACAAACTTCTGTTTCTCCATTTTGTTGATACGGGTTGAATGCCATGTTAATCAGGATTAAAAACCATAAAAGGAGCATTGGCAATGCCATTGATGATCGAAGGATACCAGAAGGATCTTGTTAAATTCGCCATCATTACATGTCGAAAGCCTTGTTGACTGATGGAGGCATGGATGCTGCAGCAATCAGCAGGATTTAACCGCAATATGAATTGTATTTCCTACATAAATTTATATTTTTTATTTTTCTTTTCTTTTGTTTTGTAGATGCCTTAAAGTGAACAAGGGGATAGCAGAGAAACCATCCAACATTGATATGGTAGCCTGCTTGGCATTTTCACAAACAATTATTTTCTGTTTCTTTTCCTTGATATTGTCATTATTATTCATAAACATTATTAGCATGTGTCCTTGATGACGATATTGTTTAGTAGCACACTTTTCAGAATAGCATCCATCAGGACCCTTGCTGAAAATGTAATGTTGTTTGTTACAAATCGGTTCAACTACTCAATATAAACTAATTATCAAAGATTCAACCAACTCTGTTAAAACTTCAATTGTGACAATATTAAAACCCAAATCAGTGGCGAACAATCCATGACCATGTTTGATAGTATAAAATAAAAATAGATAATATGCAGTAAATATAATTTTTAAAATAATTATTTTGGTAAAACAATAATAATATTATAGGTTTTTTATCATATAAATATGAGATTAAATCAAATTAACTTTTAAGGTACATCAACTAGTGTAGGGATGACTGAATATCAGGTTTAGACCAAACCAAAACATCTGAATTTTATATTCTACATTTTTTCATTATGTTTTACAAATTTATAGCTTATAAACATTTTTTTCTTTTGGTCAGATTAGGTTTTCAAAGTTAGGCTTAGAGGATTAAAAATTTGAAATACATGTTATGGACTTACAGGTGCATTAAATATATGTTAAAAGGTGTATTTTAATTAAAATTATATATATATATATATATATATATATATATATATATATATATATATATATATATATATATATATATATATGTTCCAGTCAGGGATCAGCTAAAAGACAAAAAAAACACAGGCTCCAATGCACTGTTTTTTTATCTTTTACCGGATCCCTGACTTTATTAAAGTCAGGGATCCCTGACTGGAAAACTACTATATATATATGTTTTAAATATTTTTCAGGGTTTTGAACCAAGCTCAGACTTGTTAGGAGAAGTTCAAGTCCAGCCCTAATGTTTAAAAAATATATTTAAGTTGGATTAAATTGGATAGTATTTATTAAATATTTTAGTATTATAATATTTAAGTTATGGTTGTATAATCTCAATACAAACTAAAGCCTTAATTCCATACTCTTAACGAAGTTAAGGGGTGTGTTACCCGTCCTCAACATGATTCTCACGTTCAGAGCATGTGAGTAAAGTATTCTGTTTAATTTTTTTCCCTTTTAATTTTTATTTTTCCTTTTCTTAAAGTAGCCAAATCTTACCGCCCTGTTTGGCAAATACTTTCCCTTTTTTGATATTTGCTGCAAAAGGAAACTTCTTTAGAGGAGACAACAGGCCAAAAATTACATCTGGGGCATATGTTTAACACGTGTTCAACTGACGTGGCCTCAAAAAATAAACTATTTTGTAGAAATATTATTGGATTATATATTTTATTTACCACGAAGAAAATTATAAAAATAAAAACTCACAGCTAAAAACTTAGAAGCCGCCATTTCATCAAAACCCTCTTTTCTCTTCGCATCGCTTGTCTCAGGTGTTATTTTTACTGGGTAATTCCTTGTTGTCTTTTTAAGAGACAAAGTGAAAGAACAGAGACACAGCGAGTTTTAGGAGGAGGAAATGAGGCAGTTTTAGAGAGAGAGCGCGCAAAAACGACATCGTAACGGAGTTTAAGGAGAGAAAGAGAGAGTGAGAGAGGGAGAATCCAATTCGTGAGTGTTGAATGAGGTTTGTGTTTATTTTACCTTTCCTAAACGCTTCTTTGTTCTCATCGATATCCATTCCTCGTTGTTGTTTTTGAATTGTTGCGATTCTTTTTTGAGGATTCGGTGATTAGGTTTTCTTAATTACTGATTGTTGTGTTTAATGTTTCTTTGATATAACGAGTGATTTTGTGCGATAATGTTTTGTTTTTGTTGTGTAATTTTTAAGTTATTAATACGCTGAGGCAAGATTAAAGGCATCATATTGTTGGTCGATTTTGTGTAATTAGCCGGGAAATTGTAGTGATTAGAGCAATTAAGATTCCCAGGTAAATAATTTTGGTTTAATAATAATTAATTCCCTTTTTATAAAAAATAATTATTATGACAGTAATAACAATAGACTTTAGATCGTATCATGGGCTTTATTTGCATTTCCCTTGGCACTGTTCTTGTTTTGGAATCTTCTATGTGGTATTGGCTTTTTAGGTGGATTCAGTGTTTGAATGCGTTGTGCCGTTGTCATTATGGAGGCATTCATTTTGATGTGGAATCAAATGTAATCTCATAGTCTCATTTTATGCTTATTATAGATATGTTCAGGCAATGAATAATCAACTGCCTTGCAAAATGGTTGTCAGATAACATGTTTTTCCCTCTAGATAGTTGTTTTTGATATGTAAGGCTGCATATGAAGCGATAGATTCCTGTTTATTTTCAAGTAACTAGTGCTTGAATATTTTGTTTGATTTCTAATTGCCTAATTGGTGGTTTCGGTAGAAAATTAACAATAACAATTGTTTTTCCATGTTGTTTTAGAATTTAATGTTAATGTTATTGTGGGGAGATGTACAATAAGCAGACTTCTTTGGCAGTTAAATTACTTCATATATAATTGTGTTAATTGCGGGACCCCTAGATTTCTGTTGGCTACCCATGACTGTTTACTGTTTGTTCCTGGTCATGGTTTGTAGGAATTTTGGGTAAGACCCCAAATCTTTTCATAAGGGAAAGTAAGGGATTGGATAAAGGTGTGAATTGTTTTGACGTCTATTTTGTTTGCTTGCAGTTGGAAAAATGAATTCAATCCTTCAACTCTGAATTCATTGTTTGCATTTTAGAAATGAATTTGGGTTTTTATCTAAGTTGCTATCTGAAGGGCATATTTAAACTCCAATTTCAAATGAAAATTAAATAATTAGAATTTCAAAATGTTATGGCTTTAATGTTCCACAGCTCTTCCTATAACCCTTTTTGTCTTTAACGTTTTTAACATTCCATAACTCATTTCGTTATATCTTTAGAATGTTCAATGCCAAGACAGGCTCTCTGTTATCTGGTCAACAGTATTTTGGGCCTAATGTAGATGTAAAACATATGAAAGCTTGGTCTGGTTTTACTGTATCTAGTTATTAACGTGGACAAAAACATTATGGAGAATATTTTTATTTTCGTTTGTTGCTGGTGAGCAAAAAATAAACTTTTCATTAACTTTGGACTTTCTGTCTGGTTGTATGTTGAAAATTTCATTCCAATTAGAACTTTTGTCATATTCCTGAACACTCTACAACTTGAGATACACAAAGGTGCAAGTTTCAATTTCAAGTATGCCTTCAACTTTTTGTTGAGAATGCATTTACAGTTTTAGACGCCGATAATCAAATCAACAATGATAGAAATATACAATCCATAAATTCCGTGATATATGTCAAAAGATGTGGACTCAGAAGGGTTATAGTGACATAAACATATTGCTATAGGATAAATGTATCAATATTTAGTTATTGACTACCTTGTATCTGCCACATATTTGTTTTTTGTGTGTGTATCCTGAACGTGATGTAGCCAGTCTTAATCATGGGCCCAAATATCAAAAGTCTTTTTAATGTTTATAATAGATTCATCAATGAAAAGAATCCCCTTTATTCTTGTCTTTTACCCCTGAAAAGAAGTTGGACATAGGTTAAATGTGTAATTTCATCTAATTTTTCTGTCATATAGATAGCAATGGAAATTTGGTGCGTTGTCGGTGTAGGTCATATTTGGAGTATTCAGAATTTTTCACTTCAACATTTTGCTCGATCTTAAAATGATACCAAGAACTGATGGGGCATCTAGGGGTCAGAGGGCCAAGCATATTCAGGGCGAGGGGCCAAATTGGATTCTTATTGCTGGTGGTGCCTTATTAAGTACGTTATCAATTCGCCTTGGTTATAAGCTGAAGCAGACATTTGACTCAAGGCAACAACAGGCAAATGCTAATAGTGCTTCGAAAGGTCTTGTAAGATAATGTGTATTGCATTGCATCAAGAAGTTGCATGTAATATGAAAATTTTTAACATTTAAATGTTGTGTGCATGCAGGAAATGGAACACATTCTGACAGGAGGAGGTCACCTGGTCGCCATTTGCAAACAAACATGTATTCCTTTATGCAAGATGACGGCAGGTGCTTCAACTGCATTTCAGGTGTGAAATTCATTCTGTGTTTTATTGTAGTTTGAACTGTATATTGATTAGAGATAGCTGGTATCAGGCTTTACAGCAAAAGTTAGCGCTCCCGTGATAGCTCTTTTAACATATTGATTGTTTTTTTTTTTTTTTCTTGGGCTCACCTTAATTACTTTTTGGTGGGGGGGTGTGAATGCAAGGTCCAGATATTTCTTAGTCTGGAAGTTACTGGTTGTTCTAAGAATTCAGCTTTGTGTTGACAGTAAGTGCTTTTTTTTTTTTTTTCAGTTTGTAAGGGATGATTTTTTCGAGTGAGAGGGATATGATTTAAACCTTTAGTTTTGAGCTTTGCTCTTTTTCTACGTTCATCGTGATTTTAGCTAATCCAGAATCATATACTTTATCTTGCTAGAATTTCTTGTGTGTGATAAGCTGGCCGTTGCTATTCCAGTTGTCTCCCCTGCTTAATTTGGCATTACTTTGCATAACACCTTTGTTAAGATAATACATATTTATTGTTCTTATAATATTTTATTTAGTTTCATATGATGTTGGATTTTGCAACAGGAAATGAAGGCATGGTGGAGATGAAGCACCCACCAAATGGACCACTTCTGTCTGAAACTGATGTTCCTCTTGCGCTTGTGACAGTTCCTGGCCCAGAATTTGGCAAGGAGAATGGGGTTTTGTGGGCGTCATCTCCTGATCGTCTTGAGGTGCCTCCAAAGCCATTTCACCATTCAAACTGCTCTGATTCACCATGTGTCTCAGAATCTGGCTCCGATATCTTCAGCAAACGAGAAGTTATATGCAAGCTAAGGCAGCAGTTGAAGAGGAGAGATGATATGATACTTGAGATGCAAGATCAAATCGCTGAGTTGCAGAACTCACTTAATGCTCAGCTTGAGCACTCTACTCATTTACAGTCACAGCTTGATGCTGCAAACAAAGACTTGCTTGATTCTGAGAGAGAAATCCAGAGGCTGAGGAAAGCTATTGCAGATCATTGTGTGGGACATGTGGGTACCAACGACAAGCCCCCGACTCACGCAAGTTGGCCAACTGAGGCAAGAAACGGCCATGCAAATGGGTATACCGATGGTGAGAATAATCATGATATTCTGGAAAAGGGTAGGGGAGATGGACGAAAAATTGAGATGCTTAGAAAGGAAGTCGGAGAATTGAAGGAAGTGATAGAAGGGAAAGACTACTTGTTGCAGAGCTACAAGGAGCAGAAAACAGAGTTGTCGATGAAAGTCAAGGAGCTGCAGCAGAGATTGGATTCCCAGCTTCCCAATATTTTGTAGGTACAATTTAGGTTTTTGTGTATTCTTTGTTTCCTTTGTCCCCCCACCCCTCTCGTTTTTTTTTTTTGGTGGTTTAGAGTTTGGTTTGATGTTAAAAAAAAAAAAGAAAAAAAAATAGTCGAGGAGAAGCTTTTACTTTCTGATTTCGTTCTTCTCTGTTGGTTATTAAGATTTGAGTTGGATGCTATGTTCTGTGCCTGTAATGATAGTGTGTGCATATGAATGATAGAGAAAGATGAGGCAAAAGCTAAAAGGAAGTAGGGTGGTTGATTGTTAGCATTGGGTTTTCAATTGACAGTCTCTTGGGGCAAATGCCTGCTTCCCTTTGTCCTTTTGCAAAATTTTTGAAGCTTTCACCAAGGTTGGCTTGTTATTTTCATTTTCCTTTATTTTTTTTACTCTGATCTTTTAGTGATATAAATGGCAGCTTCATTCACCAAAGATGAGTTACAAAATGATAGTGATTTGTTATTTCTTGAGTGTTATATCACATTACATGCATGCTTCCAATGGACAAAGTGAAGTATTT
This sequence comes from Murraya paniculata, assembly GCA_030449075.1. NCBI lineage: Eukaryota > Viridiplantae > Streptophyta > Magnoliopsida > Sapindales > Rutaceae > Murraya > Murraya paniculata. The sequence continues at coordinate 2,601,696 of JAEVFN010000036.1, read as the reverse complement.
TACAAATGGCAATTACAATTCGTAATTTTCAGAATTTTCGGATTTGCAATTGATGTTCATAACATTTTACCACCAACCCTCAAAATTGAGATCAATTGTGCTCTCTGTTCTGATGTACAACCAATTGAGCAAGTTGATGATAGCCACAGCTCTATCCTTTCCCTTATAACTGTTGTATTTTGTGATCTCTTTGGCAGTACGTTTCCCATCTTTTAAATTTCACACGGTAGGTTTTTTAATCTTTTAAAATTATACATGTATTTAATATGTAATAGAAAATTTGGTTTGCACATATTTTGGATATTACGAACAACCTGGATGGTAAAAAATTTGGGGAGGTTGTGCCATGCTATAGTTTGTATGAAAATTACTCTGACTTTAGTAATTGCTTCACAATTATGGTTTCGTTTGGGATTAAGGTTGAACAAAAAGTTATATTTCGTTTGGGATTAAGGTTGAACAAAAAGTTATAGTACTGAAATGTGTGGTAAACTAATAGTTACTATAATTTAAAAGTTAAGTTGATTTAATTTTACATTTATAGGATGAAAAATTTATTATATCTTTATTAATTTTGTATAAATTATTATTTAAAAATTATATTTACTATATATTAGTAATTTTTATTTTATAGTTATAATTTTTTTCGACAGTAGTTTAAGTTATAGTACCTCAATACTAAATAAGGCTTACGATTTATATGGTTCACAATATTGATTGGCAGTATTAATCAAATTTAAGTTCTGTAATTTGAGAAATTTGATTTAGTAATTTGAGAAATCTGATTGATAATATGTTGATATGATATTATTAATTGATTGAATGAAAATAGAAAATAGTAAAAATAAATTTTATAGGGTAAGTGATATTCATTCCATTAATATGTGATGTTATATCAGTTTGTAAAAAAAAAATAAAATAAAATAGCTGTATCATTGCTCTCAAGATTTTTTGCAAATAGTTTGCAAGTAGTTCACAAGAAGAAAATCATTCTAATAAATGCAATAACTTTGACTATAGTTCGGAGAAGAAAATATGTACAGTGAAGTTACACAAGACTCGTGTAACAATTCAGTTCTACAAATAGAATAAGAGAAGTTAAAGTTTTAACGAAATAAAAAACTATGACAATCCTCAAAATACATATTAGGTACCGTCATTAAGCAGGTACTAGCAGAACTGCAAGTACCATCACAACCGCTTCATGTTATTGTTAAGCAACACTACTTAAAAAATTCTTTCCACTAATAAAACCAATTTTTTAATAGAGCAGTTAAATTCATTTGAGAAAACACTCTCATTGTTGTATTATTAATTTTAATATCCTCCAATATCTTGGTTACCTCCATTGATAGCTTACCTCAAGTAATATTTCAAAATTCAATAAGATGATCTTTCAATAAATTTAAAAAGATGGCTTAGAAAGATGATATAAATAATAAAAATTTGTGTGGAACATGCCTAACATACCACATGATGTTATACATCACGCAATATTAATTGATCATAAATAATATAACTAGGCAACTCTTTACAAGTGAAAAATTTATCCTCAATGCATATGAATTGAGATTTGAGGTGACATGTGCATGAACAATCTAGAAGAATGAGAGAAACCAATTCAGATTAATTGGTGCAAAATCATTACGAATTCACGATTATAACATAAAACAGTCAAACTCCAACTCTTGGATGCACCTTCTTCTTCTTGACTTGACAATTACAATCATGAATTGAAGTAATGCACCCAAATTTCCTCTTCATTTCTTTCCACACGCTAAGCTTCTCATTTTTCTCTTTATTTTTATCATTATGATTATTATGCTGCTGCAAGCCGCAACTCTTCTCGAGTTCTTGCCTCATTACAAGGCACTCTCTCTCTAGCTCCATCACCTTGTTGCTCATTATCTTCATTTCTTTAATCACCTTTGCTTCATCTTCCACCACCATCACCTCCTCCTCCTCCTCCTCCGTTTCTTCTTTTATGATCATTTTACCGTCAGGAAACGATGCCACCTCTCTAGTGATTGTATCTCTTATGTGCAACTGTGCCGCAAACAATGCTTGCACCACAACCCTCAACGGCAATCTTTCATTTCTTGCCGCGTGTTCGCAGGCTTCCAAGGACAGCTTCCGGCAGTCTAAAACTCCACATACTTGTTCTCTTTCTGATTCTGTTAAGTATCTGTGCTTGTGGAAGTATATATCAATAGCCATGTAAATTCCATCAGAGTTTCTTTGTGTCACTGCGGGCACTTCACTTGACATTTCCGCAATGGAAAGAAACGTATTCATCTTCAAATCTATGTCAGCTGCAATCTCTGCCAAGAATTTCTCAATGAGTTCTGCCACTTTAGTGTACCCCGGAAACTGAGATGAAGGAGAATAGCTGCCACAGAAATTCCTCAAAATCCTCCTCAAACACTCGATATCATATTGAACTTCTTTAGCGTAGCCTTGAGATGGAATCAAGAGGTCTCTCACTGTTGCTCGATCAAGTTGTTTTCCAATTCTGATCTCAAATCCAGTTCTGCAATCAGAGCTAGCTTCCAAAACAATCGCATATCGAAGCATTTCAAACAACAATGTGCATGGAATGAGTCCTCTTTCGTAAGGCAAGAGCTTTTCCACAGCTTCAAGTACATCCCTTTGAGTTTTCCTCTTGTAAATTGACACTGTTTCATCTCCAACGGTGCTTGATAGAACCCATCTCTTTGTGTACTGACAAATGGATGAGGCCACAAACTCTGGGGGCACCCCATGCTGATTCATTGAACGAATGATGGCATCGAAAAGCTGAAGAGACAGTACTGTTAAATCCTCTGATTTCCAGTCTATAACGAAAAGCTTTCTCCTTGCATTTGGCCTATATGCATCATCAACATCCTCACTATCTTCATCACAACTCAAATCCCTCATCGGAGCTCCAAGAAGGTGGGGATCAGCCTGCGCCTTTTCAATGAGAGACCTAAAACAGGCATCAACCAGGCCAAGCTGTACAGCCTGCTGAAGGAAATCCTCTGCTACTCGAAGCGCCTTAATGGTTTCATTCCAGCTGGGGAGAACTTTCTGTTCAAAGAAGATGAGGGCCCTCCTCAACAGATTGTTTCTGCAGTGAGCTTCAGCCATCTCCAAGTAGTCAGCGAGGCCAATGATGGGTATTACATTTTCAGTGGAAATCTGGGGTTCGAAGCCATGGCAGAATCTTTGAACAAGCTCAAAAGTTTCAGCATCAGGTGAAATGTCTCGTAGGAAATAAGAGAGGTCTTGATTGGGATTCTCATGGAGTATAGCTGCAACCTTGGCCGATTTTGAAGCAAGGAGTTCCTACACATATGTGAAGCAATTATATCTAAACTTGAAAACACCAATTGTCAACTTAAAACAAAATGAAGTGAATCTTGTTTCTCACTCTGTCCAAAACGAAAGGCAAGCCGTTAACATAGAGCTGCACATCAGTTAAGGTTGTAGACTTTGGCAACCTGAAATGAACCGGCAAATTTGTAAAACAACTCAAACTTTTCAAACTCTAAAAATGAAGGGTGTGGGAAGAAATAATTTATTACCTTGTGCTTTGCCTATTGGCCATGTTTCGACTCCTGTTGAGGTTTCTTACGCTGATAATGCCCGAAAACAGCAACAAGATATCTTAAAAATATGAATTTTAGGAGTCACCACATTTAGAAAGATTAAATTTATGCATCATGTGCTCCATTAATCAAACAAACAAACAAACAAATAAACAAATAAGAAGATGACACTAATCAGATTTTAAATGTTTAAACTAATGAGTTGAGGACTCCATATAGTAAGAACCTATTGATGATATATATATATATATATATATATGTATATGCCAAATTAAACAATCAGTCACTGTGACTGTGATAATCAATATTATAGAAGAAAAATGAAGCAGAGAAGCACTATGACAATAGACTCATGGTTCTTTAATAAGTTCGGTGTTCATAAATAAAGGAAAATGAAAACAACTTACGTGATAGAATCAGGGAGACTGCAAAATGATTTTTGTTAATTCATTCGACTCAAAAAAAGTGAGACATTACTGGTGAGGTCAATGTGAAACTTTCAAAACAAAACCACCAACGTTTGAAAAATCAGATTCTCCTGATTATATGAGATTTCATGTGCCACCTTCCTTTCGTATCTCAGTTAGGATTCTGATTGAATTAAAAAAAAAAAAATCTTTTAAATTTCATTGACCTGTGTATAGCATGCCTCTTTAGTTTTTATTTTTATTCTAATTATCATAATATTTCACTTATTTTATTTTTGAATCGAGCTACTGGCACTGGCACCCCTCCAAGGTCCTTTTAACTTTTTCAATATTTATAAATTTAAAAATTTTGAAATTATACAAATAGATAGAAGAAGACGTATCCAATTTAACCTCATGCAATTTATCCTTTTGACTCCCCCATAAACCCTTTCTCTTTTAAACGTAATTTGACGCAATGTACAAAAAAAAAAAAAAAAACAAATGGAGAAAGAAATTGCCGAATGGAAGAGTGATAATTTATGAATTTAGAATTAGTATGCAGTTGTAGTTCTGTGTAACAATTTGTTTTTATGAAAAATAAGATATAACAATAAGAAAAATAGAAATATAATTCTTTTGTATAAGATGATTAAATCATTAACTTTCAGAAAAAGTATCTTCAGATGAAGGGTTAGATGTAGGCCATACCCATCATATTTTGTTAATTCTTTTCTGGCCAAAAAATCTTCAAGAACAGTAACAGATTGCTCCACAAGTAGTTAACAAGGATTACAAGACTTGCATTTCCCTATTCATTAAGATACATAGCTGGTGCGTAGGTGTTGAACTCCAGTTTTTTGCCAAGAGTGCTGATATGGACTACTTTTCTGTTAGTATTTTTGAACCTTTATAAGAGAATATGCGAATTGCATTTCTATAGCTTAGTTCTGCAAGTTCTTCTCTAGTCATGTCAAGCAAGGATGCAACGTAATCGAGAACCTGAAAGCAAAGTCATTAAAATTTGTTACATATTAAAGTATATCCCGTCTAATGAATATGGGAATTATTGTGAGAAAATTACCCAGATACAGTCAAAAAGGGAAAGAGCAAAAATAACAAAACAATGCATTGAGGAGAAAGTAAAAGGACAAATTTATTCATGTAATGCTAATGAAATATTGATAAGGAGTCAGAGAAACATACACTATGGATGTTTGCCGGATGATTAAGTGTTTCTTTTGGCAGTGTTGATGAATCTTTAAAAGCATGGAACTGGTTATCAGATGCACTACCAACATTTGGTAAATGTTCTTCCTCTGCAGAAAGCTCTTGAGGGAGGGAAGGGTCTCCATTAACCAAGAAGAGAGAATCTAATTCTGCCTTCGGCAGTGCATCAGGAGCATCTGTCTCCAATAGAATCCTTTCTGAAGGCACCTGATAGAAGCTTGAAATTAAGTATGCCTAAGAGTTCAAATATTTTAGAGACAACTGCAAGTGATTTACTTTACCATTTTCAACATTTTCTTTGCCTTTTGCGCTTTCATGGACATGAGAAATCCAGAGAATGAAAAGTATGCACCAAGCTTTGATAATTCAGGAACCATCTCAGCAGAACCCAGGTAAGAATGGAGAATGACACCATCAGGGAAAGGCCCCACAGATCTGAGGAAACAAAATGTCATAGTGAGAATGCACGTAAATAATAGATATCGTGCCTATTAAGCCATTGAGAAGCAAGTGGTGTCCCAAACTTAAAATATGTAATAAACAGGACACAAGGTAAATTGTCAGCCCCAATGACTTCGGAAGGAACATTTTCGGGGACTAGCCCGCTTGCCATTACTCAAGAGGGCATTATCGAGTAGCACAATCGTGGTAAAGGTATGGTGTCAAAAAGAGATCTTAAAGAAATACAAGTAAAACAACAAATCAAAGACCTTGATTCACAAACTTCATGGTAAACTGTAACACGCTATTAATGGCAGATAGCCTAGTGTATACATTCATCTGAGGTTAGTTAACAAAAAAGTTGTACAGATGCTATGTTTTCCTCTGTTGTTCTATCTTGAAAGTTGAGAGTAATCCATTTTAAGTTATGAATCTGAGCTGAGTAACGTGCATCTTAGTTTTTAGTAACCAAGGACAATCGGAAACGTTTTTGGAGCCTCACTTCTCGAAAAAAACTTAAGAGGGTCCTCTAATTCATCTTCTCTGTTTATGTAACCATGATCCTCTCACACTCTTAACTTGAAGAGATTGTGGCTTTTCAGGTTAACTATAAGCATCTACTGAACAGTTGCCACCAAGAAAGAGAGGTTCATTCTTGGTGGCAAATCTTGACCCATTGTTCAACCGGACATATTCATAAAGGAAAAACTTGTTTGCAAATATGATCCTTCCACTGAAAACCAATATGATCTCCAAAACATCTAGTTTAACACAATTATCTTATAATATATACATATATATAGTCTCCAAAACATATAAAACCTCCATCAAGACTAATACTGCAGAGAAACAAAGAAACCTCGTGCACTAAATGGCTCCTCAAAGATGTTTGAAACTATAAGCACATCAAACTTAGAAAGGGAAGCTCTAGAAGAACTAGGAACGAAGCAGAGTTGATCACATTTGGCTGCCTGAAAAGGTTCACAGAGAAGCTTGCCTAAGAATAAACAGAATGACTTAATGATTATACGTAATAGCATGTGGCATAGTGCAAAGAACAAAAAAGCTAAAGCCCTTATCAACAATCTTCTACACAAATGCTGAAACACAAAACAATTCAAATCAAAATTAAACTTGCTGAAATTTGCATTTCAACCAGGAACCGAGAATGGATAATTTTCAGTTGTCCATTCTATAATAATTTGGGATAAAAATATTCAAGTGAAAATAGAAATATAAAAGGAACATACTTCATTATCTCAAGCAGATCACCAAATGCACGAACACAATGTATGGATGCTGGTCTTTTCAACTCTTTTGCCAGTTCAAGCTGTTGCCTGAATACTCCAACCTGGAATGAGAAAACACCATATGCATACAAAGGAAAGTTCAGGTCTAAGTTCGAGAAATAATTGAAATATATATATATATATATATATATATATATATATATATATATATTACTTATATATTTTGAGAAACAGTATATCGTTAATTATACATAGATATGTGTCTTATACATTATTTTGATTTATGTGTTTCTTTGTGCATATGTAACCAGGTCAGAGTCTAAGAGAAAAACATGAATTATTAAAGTACAATTTAGGCAATCTGAGAAGGCCACTGCACCATGCAGTGGTATTACGAAAGGAACTCACTACTGAAATAACAAAACCATAAGGTATTCTTGTTTAGTATAAAGACACAATCTTGTCAGAATATTGCTTCGACTACCAAGATTGTCATACAAAAGAAATGTTAACTTAGTGTATACAGAAAGTAAATTGGTAATATTGCCAGTGCGGCCTCCATTGTGGAAAAGATATTAGCCATCAACAGAATAACGAACGCCAAAGAAACTCTAAGATTACGGTTGCAGTGGAACAAGTAGATTTAGTTTTCAATTCCATTCAACATAACCAGAGACTGAAATGAAATATTCCCACAAAAGAAGGAAAAAAAAAAGGCTGTCAATATTGTTGCTTGTTAGCAGTAACAAGTTACATATAAATCAAGCAAGGAAAAGTAAGGATATTAAAACCTGATCCATGAAGTCAATCTCCCTTCCCTTTGAACCTTTGTCTAAACCAATCTGCAAAGGTTCATATGCATGTTTCTGTTAGATGCGGTCTTAAACATGATAATTTCACACATTTCCAAAATTTCGAAAGTACACAGAATACACACAATATTTTCCTTCTTGTCATTTCATTTCCTAAATTCACAAAACCCAAAAAAATGTTAAAAGCATGAGATAATTTCATGCATCAGAGTTACAAGAACTACATTTCACTCTAGTTTTCAAGAACGTTTGAAAGTAAAAACACATTTCCACTGTCGGCCAAACAAAAAATTTAAAAAGGAAAAAGGAAAAATGCAGACTAAAACCTAAAAGAATCTAACCTCTCCAACAGCAGCAGCCGGAGTAGTCTCAAAGAATTCCTTAAGAGTACTAAACCAGTTGGGAGTCCTCTCTTGAACAAACCTAAAAATAAAACATACCCAACTCATAATATACAAAAATTTATTAAACAAATCAATAAATATATTTCAAGAACTCAATAAGAACGATTAGGAGTATTCTCAGTTCTTACCATGGATGAACTCCGAAGCAGGGGATTACAGAAGGATGGCGTTCACCCATATCTTTAACCAAGTTCCAATCTTTCTGCAACAAAAAGAAAACAATTCATAAACTGAATGGTAAGAAATAAGTTGAAACACCCCCCCCCCCCCGGGGATAAAAAAAGAAAAAGCAAAAAAAGAAAAGAAGAAAGCCCATGCGCATGTACCTCGGAGACGCCATTCACAGCAAAATGAAGCACCCCAGAATTGACTGTGGTGGCTATCAATTGAGGTGCTTTGTGAAAGATTCTTGGGTCTTGCAGGTGACAGTGTGCATCAAATAGCTTCATTTGCTCTGCCTCTGCTCCGCGCTACTGAATATTTTTTTGCCGTGGCAAATAGGTCACTCGAATAATAAAACGATGCAAACTGCAATCTTAATTGTGATTTTTCACAAGTTTAGGGACTTATATGCTATTAGCCAAATTGTTGTACAAATGAAACGTTGAGTAAACATGGCGCCGTCCGTGAATGCACACGCTGTTTCAGTGAGTTAATATTTAAAAATTTGTGGATCAGGCCCAAGCCTGAAACAAACGTGTATAATGATAGATATTGTAATTTTTTTTTAAATCTTAAATAATGTGTTATTTAAATTTAAATAAATTAATTATATTATCGTATTAATTAATTAATGAGTGCTACATCATTTAAGATAGTCTTTTGAGTTACAAAATTTAGTATACTATTTATACATATAATTATTATACTTAAAAGGTAAGGAGTAGGTAAAGTTTAGTTTTTTTTTTAACTCCCTATATTTTCTAATCTTTAAATTCTAATTACTAAATAGATAGAACTATTTAAAAATTACTCGATCACGCCTTTAAGGGCACGTGGCCTTTAGGAGCACATAGAATAATTATCATATCAAGACTATGACAAGACAAAATATTGAAATGATTTATTTCGAGAGTTTGACAAAGGAATTGTGGGAAATAATTAAATGAAATAATGTATGTGACACAATGAAGAAACGATGCTAAATTTCATTCTAATGTACGTTCCTGTTAACTTAAGAAATACGGTTATCACAAAGAAGAAAGTATCTCAATTGAGAAAATACTAAATATTATTAATGAAAAACTTGTAGGTATTACTACAAACTATAAATGACAAGCCTATGTATATTAATAGCTCACTTAATCCTAATCTTTTTCAAATAAGAGAAATAATCTAAAATTCTAATTAGACTAAAATTATAAATATGACTCAAATAAGCTTAATAAAACAAGATAAATTATAATAAAATACTAAATACTAAATTGACCCAAGTATTATAATTCATAATAAATTCTAATTTATTTTATCTAATATGCTTCATACATCAGTCTCTCCCTCTTTAAAAGAATTCATTCTCGAGTTTTGTTGAAAATAAAGACAATCTAAATGATGAAACTTATAACAGAGTAGCAATGAATCTTGAATCCCAAACTCATAGTCTGTCACATTAATCTTCTTTGAAACTCAAAATGCTTCATACTTCATTTTCTTCTTGATCTTATTAGGCAGTCTATAAAAAGGTGAAGTCTTGTGTGAAAGAATAACTTTCAAGGCTCTCAAGTCTTTTGTCAAATTTGGCTCAATGCTTTCACCAATTAACTTTATCTTGGCAGTCATATCTTCTTAAAAAATAATTTTTTTTCTCCATTATAGATAAGTAAAACCATGTCAATTATCTTCGAGTCTTCTCGAATAATTGATTTGGTTTTAATTTCAAAATCAATTAACTCTACATGATCTTTTTGAAGCACGATGCTCTTATCATCAACTTTATTCGATGAAGTCATATCAAATATATTATCTTTTAGAACAATCAATGCCTTTTCAACTTTAGTTTCTTGAACTTCAATTGTACCATTCAACTCAGTGCTCAAATTAAGATTATGAATCAACTCATCTCATGCAATTCTAGGCATGGCTTCAATTATTTTATGATACTCATACGTATATCTTTGACTCAATTGAAGTTCTGATAATGATTCTTGAGATTCTCTCGTTGAACACTTCATTACCTCAATTAAATATTGCATTGATTGCAATGCATTTACTAATTCTTCAAGATGCTTTTCTCATCGTTCATCTTCCACTTTCTCTTCATTTGAATTGTCTAAACTTGGAAAAGGTGGAGTAGCTTTTGTATTCCTACTAGAGCTACCTATTTTCTTTGCTCTGTTGGTCTTCTTTTGTTCACTAAAATTATTTCCTGAATCAACAATGTCAATACCCTTTGCTTTTTGATTACTTATTTGAACAAGTCTAATCTCTATTAATTCATGTCTCAGGCCAAGTAATGATTCTTCTATCGTTGTAATATGGGTTTGTATTGACTATAAGGCTGTGATTGTTTTACGCCACGCTTCTACTGAATGGATTTATAATTGTTCACGTTACTATATCTCCTTTATAATTCGACCTTCAAATTGAGTATTGCTTTCTCTATAAACCATTGTGTTTTTTTTTGTTTTTTAATTTTTTTGGAATTTTTTATAAGGACAGTAAATCTAATGGATAGTAATATAATTAAAAAAATATTGGGCTAAAACTATAAATAAGTAAAAGTTTGTGTTGCCGGCGACGGTGATCAGAAAATTGAACTAGGATAGGTGGATCTAGAAGATTTGATGGTGGTGGTGGTTTGTCTTAAATCATTGTGGGTTGACCGAAAAATTGAATTAAAGTGGTGGTTAGAGGTTGGTTTCGATTTTCGGTGAAGAGGCTAGCGGTCAACAACAGAAGTGGGCTGGAAAGGAAGAGCTGATGATGGTAGACAAACTGGTAGTGGTGGTGGTTGTCAAATTGTTATAGATTTCAGCAAATCTAGTAGTGGAAATCACAATAATTCAGTGGTTGTTTTGATGTTTTTCGACCGCTACGGTGGTGGTTTGGTGGCGCTAGTGGCTTGGATATGGTCGGTGGCGTTTGGCTTTCAAATGGGAGAGAGAATAGACCGAAAATAAGAAGAATGGTGGCGGCGGCAGCTGTGTGCGGCTACTGTGAGAGGTGTTATGTTTTTTTTTTCCTTTTTTTTTGTTATTGATGGAATTAATGGATAATGGAGAAATGATTTGTAAATGAAAGGTGGTTGATGGTTAAGAAAGCTATGCTTGGTACCGAGAAAGGCTTTGATACCACTTGACGCAGCGCGGAAGCAATATTAGATTCCGTTCTAGCATATCTTCTTGATAACTCAAGAAAAATGGCTATTACAAAAGAGAAAGTATCTCAATTGAGAATACTAAATAATATTAATGAAAAACTTGTGAGTATTGTTATAAACTATGAATAACGACCCTATATATATTAATAGCTTAAATAATCCTAATCTTTCTCAAATAAGAAAAATAATTTAAAATCATAATTAGACAAAAATTATAAATATGAGTCAAATAAATTTAATAAAATAAGATAAATCATAATAAAATACTAAATACTAAATTGACCCAAATATTATAATTCTTAGTAAATTTTAATTTATTTTATCTAATATGCTTCCTACATCAGTATGTTGTATTTGAAACTTTTTTTTTTTTTTATGGGAGAGCATAATTGGCCTTATTCAACAAATAATTTATGTTACAAGTTCAATGAGGGGTTGGTGTCTTTGCTAAAGATATATAGTATTTCGAGCTAGTAAATTACTGAGGGTGCCAATTGAACCTCAATAAGACTCTAAATTATAGTATATCTTTTTATGTAATAATTAAAGAAATTATTTTATGGTACAAAGTTCCAAATGTTGTATTAGAGAAATTGCTTGAATGCAATAGATATTATTCGAGAGAAGAGATATCTGTGGGGGTGAGTTTGGAAGTTTCTGAACTCCAAATCCTTCCTTCTCCCAGAATAATAAGTTCAATAATTTCATTTCATTAAAAAATAGGTAATTTCATGTTCAAGAACGGAACACGTTTTCTCGAACAACAAAGAACCGTAGTTAAAAAACGTATCACTGACCACACAAACTGAAGTGGCAAATGGAACACGTAGCGCACAGCACAGGCCATCCCGTGCCATAGAATCTCACTCAACCAATCACAACCCAACTTGTCGATCTCCTATTCCCCACTTTAACCTTCGATAACGACTTTTGTTCACTTCCAAGTTTCAAAGCCTCTCTTAACTCAGAAACTGATTCTTTCTTATATAAATTGGGGAGTAATATGCAAGATTTTTCCAATATGAACGCAAATATCCCGCTTCTCCCCTGGCCTCAGATTCCCATTTGAGTCTCAAATTTGCAACCTTTTTTTTTCGTTTTTTTATATTTTTGGCATCTGGGTCATGATGAAGTAATGCGTTTTGTGTTTTGTTGTCAAAATCAAGGACTGGGTTGTTGTTGTTGCAGTTTTTACTGAAATGGAAGTGGGGGCTGCCGTTGCCTCTGCCTCTGCCTCTGCCTCTTGTATGTTTTGTGGAAGCCGGAGTGTGCCTGTAACTACAAGGAAAACTTTAGCTTTGAATGTGAGAAGGTTTAATTCTAGTGTTTTGCACGCAGCTCCCTTGCAGTTTTCTTTTAGTTCATCTGTTAGATCCATTTGTTTGTTCATTGGATACAAGTCAAGTTCTTCGTTTGAATTTTTTCAACCACAGCAATTTGTTCGTTACACTAGTAACAGCAGCAGCAGTAGCACTAAGTCTAGTACTACCTTTAAGAAAAAGCCTAGAAGAAAAAGCAGTGTTTCTTCCAAACCTAGAATCCAAAAGACTAAAACTTTATCTGGTACTGGCAGTTCTACTAAGGCCAATGTTAGTAGTGTAGTTGAGAAATCAAGTGGTAAGAAGCAACAGGAGCAGCCTAAGAAGAGTGATAAGGCAGTCAACGTGCAAGCTTTATCTCAAAATGGGGACCCTTTGGGTAGAAGAGATCTTGGTAAGAGTGTTGTGAGGTGGATATGTCAGGGAATGCAAGCAATGGCTTCAGATTTTGCTTCTGCTGAGATTCAAGGAGAATTTTCTGAGCTCAGGCAGCGGATGGGGCCTGGTCTTACGTTTGTTATAGAGGCGCAGCCTTATTTGAATGCCACTCCTATGCCGGTGGGGATGGAGGCCATTTGTTTGAAGGCAGGCACTCATTATCCGACTCTGTTTGATCACTTCCAGAGGGAATTGCGTGATGTTCTTCAGGGATTGCAGCAGAAATCACTGGTTCAAGATTGGCATGAGACTGAGTCTTGGAAGTTGCTCAAAGAGCTTGCTAATTCAGGTTCTTCTCTCTTGCTGACACTACATTTTTCATTACATTTTTCATGTACGCAAACTGAGATTTGATCTCTAAGACAGCCAGTATCTTCTGGTGTAAATCCATGTTGAAGACCACATTTATTGGTTGCTTATAGTACAAGTTAACCAATCTGTAAACGGATTTTGGTGCGTTTGCAGCTCAGCACCGAGCTATTGTGCGCAAGGTTATGCAGCCAAAGCCTGTGCAAGGTGTTTTAGGAATGGATTTGGAAAGAGTTAAGACTATACAGGGCAGGCTTGATGAGTTTACACAACGGATGTCAGAATTGCTTCGTATAGAAAGGGATGCTGAGTTGGAGTTCACACAGGAGGAGTTGAATGCTGTTCCAACCCCTGACGAGAATTCTGATTCATCGAAGCCGATTGAGTTTTTGGTTAGCCATGGACGGGCTCCACAAGAACTATGTGACACCATCTGCAACTTGTTTGCAGTCAGCACCTCTACAGGTTATGTAGTAATTTATTGTCACCTTGTCTAGTGGTTCCTTAAATGTGACATTGATTAATCTTTGATTTTTTTTTATATTGTTTTTTTTCCTTTTTTGGTCAATTGTGTGTTACCTTCCTTAATTCCAATTTGGTTTAGTAATATATTGGGATTGGGATGTGTACACAGGACTAGGAGGAATGCATTTGGTATTGTTTAGGGTTGAAGGAAATCATCGACTGCCACCTACAACCCTTTCTCCTGGAGACATGGTTTGTGTGAGGATTTGCGACAGTAGGGGTGCATGCGCCACTTCTTGCATACAGGGGTTTGTTCACAATCTCGGGGAGGATGGTTGCACCATCAGTGTGGCTCTGGAATCTCGCCATGGCGATCCCACATTCTCTAAGCTCTTTGGCAAGAGTGTGCGCATTGACCGTATCCAAGGATTGGCAGATACTCTAACTTATGAGGTTTGTATAGTTTTCAGTTATCCTTGTGCTGGAGGGAATCATTTTTTTCTCAATCAATCATACCATACATTGTATAGGGACAAATATTTTAGTGTTACAGCCCAAGTTCTTCTTATGTCGCATTCAAAATTCAGCTTGAATAATCCAAGCCCTTGCTTGTGAATAGTCCCACGTGTTCCGATTATCTTAGAGCACTTTGCTATCTTTTGGTCGTGTTCAGAATGCTATAAAATTTTGCAATATTCACCTCTAGTAGAGATGACAATGGGATGAAAGTGGCTGGAAATTCATTCTTTTATTGAATCAAATCACAGACACTCTTAATCTGTTTTTCCTTTTTCTGAGAGTTTCTCATTCTGCATATTTCTCATCATACTTTGATTGAGTTTCCCATTTTATTTCAGAATTTCTTTATTCCATTTCATAAACCATATGGCCTGTTGTAATTACTTCTATCTTCGTTGTCACAACCTGTTCTCATATTCAAACTTCTTAAAGTTGATTAAATCGAGAATTAACTCCTCTCAATTTAAAAGATGTGGACCATTGAAAACATTTTGGCAAGTTTATTTTTCCTCTTCTTTTGTCTTTTCTTCAATTTTATCTGGATTTGCCTAACTAAATCACCACGTCCACCTAGTCCAGAAAAGGTTAGTGATGCTCTGTTGAATGGCATTAAAGCTGAAGCCATCCATGCTCTAATCTTGATGAAATTAGTGTAGTGTAAAAAATAAAAAGGATCAGACAATAAAGGCAGTGTAGTACGGATGAGATTCCTAGTGTCAGGTTAAGTTTTTTGCCTTTGTATCAACTTCCTAATTTACTGGGTTACACAAGTTTATATAGGTATAGTTGTATCATTATGCCACTTACTGTAGGGCATAGGACCTCAAAGCCACATGTTTTGTAGTTGTTGCAATTTAGGTTTTTCTTTTGATGAACTTGTTGTGTTTCTCTTTTGCAGCGCAATTGTGAGGCGTTGATGCTTCTTCAAAAGAATGGTTTGCACAAGAGAAATCCTTCAATTGCTGCAGTAGTTACATTATTTGGAGACAAGGAAGATGTTGCATGGCTTGAAGAGAATGATTTAGCAGATTGGTCTGAAGTGAAATTGGATGGAATGATGGGGAAAACTTTTGATGACTCACAGAAAAAGGCAATTGCCTTGGGTTTAAATAAGAAGCGGCCACTGCTGATAATCCAAGGACCTCCTGGTACTGGTAAGACAGGTTTGCTTAAGGAACTTATTGCTCGTGCTGTCCAACAAGGTGAAAGGGTACTAGTAACGGCACCTACAAATGCAGCTGTTGACAACATGGTTGAAAAACTTTCGGACGTTGGATTAAATATTGTGCGGGTTGGAAACCCAGCACGTATATCACCAGCCGTAGCATCAAAGTCTTTGGGTGAAATTGTCAAGTCAAAGCTTGCAAGTTTTGTGGCTGAGTTTGAAAGGAAGAAGTCAGATCTTAGAAAAGATCTGAGACAGTGTTTGAAGGATGATTCATTAGCTGCTGGCATACGTCAACTTTTAAAACAGCTTGGAAAGACACTGAAGAAGAAGGAGAAAGAGACTGTAAAGGAAGTGCTATCAAGTGCTCAGGTGGTGCTTGCCACCAACACTGGAGCAGCTGATCCATTGATACGAAGGCTAGATACATTTGACCTAGTTGTTATTGATGAAGCAGGGCAGGCAATTGAACCTTCTTGCTTGATCCCAATATTGCAGGGAAAACGCTGTATTCTTTCTGGTGATCAATGCCAGCTTGCTCCGGTAATTCTTTCTAGGAAAGCTTTGGAGGGTGGGCTTGGAGTATCCTTATTGGAGAGAGCTGCAACTTTGCACGAAGGGGTTCTTGCTACCAAGTTAACAACCCAGTATCGTATGAATGATGCAATTGCAAGCTGGGCCTCAAAAGAGATGTATGGTGGATCATTAATCTCGTCTTCTACTGTTGCTAGTCATCTTCTTGTTGATACTCCATTTGTCAAGGTAGGCTGGGTCGGTGAAGCATGTTTAAATAGTCTTCTACTTTCTACTTTAGTTTTGTTTTATAATATCTTAATCTTCTTACCTGAGATTGTCAAGGCATTGCTTGTTAAAGTTCCCAGCCATCCTTGCAGCCGACATGGATAACACAGTGCCCGTTGTTGTTGCTTGATACAAGACTGCCATACGGAAGTTTATCACTTGGTTGTGAAGAGCATCTAGATCCAGCTGGCACAGGCTCATTCTACAATGAAGGGGAAGCAGAAATTGTTGTGCAGCATGTTTTCTCCTTGATTTGTGCAGGTAATTATAGACTTACGTGTGGATTTATTCTTGAAATTTCATTGTTGTCTTAACAAAAACTAAACTGAATCATGAATCAATTCAGACACACAAGCTGTGCGTTTCAATAAGAAGTTGAGTTTGAGAATTTTAAATATGGCAAACACATACTATATGCAGTATATTATTATTATAGAAAAGTCCTATCATTCGACAGGATAATTTGATTAAATCGATTAAAACTGTGGGAATCTCATTTTGCTATGTTAACAAAGCCCGTTTTTGCATCATTCTTCTGCCATACTTGATATTTTTGTTGTAGAAACCACCATGAATCCGAAGTCATGCTTGATGCATAATAATTAATGATACATGTGCTTTCTGTTGTGGACTACATATACTTTTGTGCTCAGTAATTTGGTTTCCCTTTATTTTCATCAGGATTACTAATAAAAGATAGCCACTTTGAAGCTGACAATCAAACATAATTGGGTTTTCATGAGTGACAACTATGTTGTATATCCATATGTATTGTATATTTTGTTTCATATAATGATACGTGATGATTTGACTGGTTTGGGTATAGTAACATTATATTATGGTTATTTCCGTTTTGGAACCATTATCAGAAGAAATGATTTTATGCTTGTCTAGTTGGATTGGTTTTATAAGAATTGGTTGAATTTACTGTTTATACAAAATCCAATAATTGACAATGTAGGTAATCTTTTTTCTTTTCAAATCCACCATGCAGGTGTTAGCCCATTAGCCATTGCGGTGCAATCACCTTATGTTGCTCAGGTACAACTCCTGAGAGATAGGCTTGATGAGCTTCCAGAGGCTGCAGGTGTTGAGGTAGCAACTATTGATAGCTATCAAGGCCGGGAGGCTGATGCAGTGATTATATCAATGGTATGTTCCTACAGTAGGTTGACAGTCGTAAGTATCACATAACAGCTCATATTCCTCATTAAGCTTGAAAATCTTGTCTTAATCGCTTTTGTGTTCTACACACTTGACTGTTACTATAAAAGACACAAATTGCTTCTTGGAGCATATAAAAATTAGAACCTGTTAGATAACTACTTATGAAGGGTTTTGGCTTGTTGGTTGATCAAAACGGTCTGTGCCAACTATTGTCTTTACCTTTGTATACAGCTTCTGAGTCACAAAATTGTTTCTTCTTGTATAGTATCTCACTTCTTCCTCTGCATGGTTTTTTATCACAATTTGTCAGGTTGAGATCATAAATGAACCATAATGTAGACCTTTTTGAAGATGAAGTTAATCACGCAGATACTCACTAAACATGAAGAAGGAAAAAACAAACCAAGATAGCTCATAGTCAGAGTAGTTGGGTGCAGGCACTAGATACAATCTTCTGTGTCACATATAGAAATTCAATTACCGATTAATGTGTTTCTTAGGCAGGTTTTTTCTGAGTCTGTCATGCATAAAAATTCAATTACCAATTAATGTGTTTCTTAGGCAGGTTTTTCCTGAGTCTATGTCCTCACATATTCACAATCCTACAGTTTGTGCATAACAGTGTAAAATTGTTTTTCATTGAAATTTTAGTACTTGAGTTCAGGTTTCATCTGCTATTCTTTGCACTATTGCTAACTTTAATTGAACTTTCATACACTTGTGTGCATAACAATTATCAATGTAAAATGGTTTTTCTTTCAATTTTGAGGTCCGTTCAAACACTTTGGGAGCTGTTGGATTTCTTGGGGACAGTAGGCGGATGAATGTTGCCATAACAAGAGCACGCAAACATGTAGCAGTTGTGTGCGACAGCTCAACAATATGCCACAATACCTTCCTGGCCAGACTCTTGCGTCATATCCGTTATTTTGGTAGGGTGAAGCATGCTGAACCTGGTTCATTTGGCGGATCTGGACTTGGCATGAACCCAATGTTGCCATCAATCAGTTAACAAAAGCTTAAGCAGATCAAGTTGGTAACTTCTATTTCTTTCTTAGGCAGTGATTTTTTGGGAGGACTTCAGTAATGTAGCTACTCGTCCTCTTTTCTTCTTAGCCCCTGCTTCTGCATCAATTTATATACAGCCCACCTTTCATTTTTTTTAACAGAAAAAAATTGTTCGTAATTGCATTGACAGTTGGATATAAATTCGTATATAAACTACACAGATTATACGTTCTAATTTTGATACAATACAAATGAAAAAAAAAAAAAATGTTGCAATTATATTATATGCTAATCTCAAGTGTTTGCTCTGTCTGTAACCAACGTTGAAAGTTTCCTTGAATGTCTGTAGAATGTAGTGTCCAATTAGGTATTTTCACTGCTTTTGCCAATTTGGCAATTTGCCATCCTTGCTACTGAAAATTGCATTACTAATTCTACAGATTATGTGTAACAAGAATTCAGGTTTGTGTTCCTGTTGTCTTCGTAAATCTCATATGGTGTTGATCTCGTAGGGTGTGGAAACTAATCTCGAATGATTTAGTCTCAGCGTTTTTCATAAGGTTCATTTGAGAGTTTCCCAATTTGTCATAGGATTCATTAACAGGTGTTGCAGTAATATTTTGAACTCGTTGCTCTCTTTAGATATGAAATCATTGATTTTGTTGAAGTAAATTGATTCCATAAGAAAGCAAATGCAGAAACACATCAGTATTTTATTATAAGAATATATTTTATTATAAGAATAAAAATTTGATTATGACAAAATAGGTATATAAACACATCAGTATTTGAAAAAAACATTCAGACCGAAGAAGAACCATTACGTAGTGTTCACTTGGTCCAATCAAGTGACAAACAATTTAATGGGAGATTCAACCAAAAAATGGAAGTGTGGTTTTCTCCTTGGCAACTGCTTGCCAATCATTGATGCAACCAATAAGGCGATAACTTATTCAATTACCAGACCAAATAACTTATTAACTAAATAAACTCCTTCTTTATCTTTCTCTTTTTCCTCCTATTTTATCATCCGTTACACTCCAACTTTCTGACATTTTCTTCATCCATTATTGCTAAGGCTTTACATGACTTTTTCTTTCACTTAGCTTTTCCTTTTATTCATGTCCCAAAATTAAATCAAACCCCAAATGAGTCAATCGCTCTTTTGACTTTTATGATATATAATTAAATTCTTCTCAAGCGCAGTCACACTCATCTAACAGAATAAAAACGGCTCACTTGAGGCTAAATGTTTATATAATAACCAAAGCAGAAAGGGAAGCTGAAAAAATACATACTTGCATACATATATATATGAACCAAAGCAACCCATATTGGGTATATTTGAAATTTTCTTTTACCTCATGGCTTTAAAACACGTTCTGATCATTTTTCTCTTGTTTATTTCCCTTCTGCTTCTTCCTTCTTCCTGCTAATTGCAGTGCAGCAATTTATAGGAGCCATAGTTCAAGCCTTGACATCCAACACCTGCACAAAATTAAAATGGGTGCTTTTCTGCCGACAAAACGGGCACCAATTCCACCTTCAGCGCCATCGAAAGGACACGACAAGCAGCCAAAAGTCGGCGCTTCTGTCGGCTCGGCCAGGGATGGTGATATTATAGCCTAGCCATGACTCTAAACACAGACACAATATATACATATATGGGTCCGGGTATATTAGAACTGTTTTAAGATAGAGCACTAATTCATAACCACACAATTAAAATTATAATATATTTTTTATTATTTATTACTTTGTGTGTGTGGTTGTGATTCGTGCTTTATCTTATAGCAGCTCCAAAATAACAATAGCCTATATATATATATAAAGATACACATACATAATAGTTTTTCAATTAGGGATCCCTGATTTTAATAAAGTCAGGGATAAACTAAAAAAAAAAAAAATAGTACATTAGAATCTGTATTTTTTTTTATCTTTTAACTCATCCCTGACTTTAATAAAATCAGGAATCTCAAAAACTACCCTACATACACATATATACAAATAAAAGAAGTGAAGGATAAAAAAAAAAAAAAGATGTCGGCTGTGTCTGTGTTTCAGCTTATTTTAAACATGTACTGTTGCATGCAAAACATGCTAGTGTGACAACCAGGTGAAGACATGGTTTCTCGTCTTCATTATTTGATTTTATAAATCAAATGTGCTATTCTCTGTCTTAATCCTTTTTGCCTGTTGATCTTCTTGTAATGTTGACATACATGAATACATATATAGAGTCATGATTAGTAGGCAACATTGCTCCTATTATGACGAACAATATAATACTATCATCCCATAAAGTCATTTAATTAATCCAATATGGGCGACCTCGCTCAACAAATAATTTCTATATACAAATTAAAAACAATAATTTAGTGCATTATCATCGGTGGAGCTGTTGCGTTATAGAGCTCACATTCCCATCAATGATAATTTGACACGCGTGCATTCGCGCACCAGATCACTACTCAACGTATACATATGATTCTCGAAGATCATTAAACTCTTTCTTTAGTGATGTTCCCCTTTTATTTTCATCATCCGTTACATTTCAAACCTCTTACATATCTCCATCATTAATGCATCGTTTAGATGACTACTCTGCCCTTTCCTTTGTTCACTTCCGAAATAACTCAAACCCAAACGATCCAATAAATTCTGTCTTTTGACTTCCTAAAATATGCAACAAACATATAGATGATATATCTATAGTGAAATGAGTTGTGTTATTCTTCTCAGGTACATTACCAGAAAGCATAGACAAAAAGCTCAAAGCATAAAACCAAAACAACCCATATGATTGCATTGTTTACCTAAATCATGAAGGAATGATTTCTTGCCTTCAAATATAAAAATAATCTCATTAAGCTTTTCTTATCTTCTCTTTGTCCATGATACAACCGTGCTCAAGATTTCATTTTCTTGCTCTTGAAATTGAAAGAACTGCAAACTACTTGATTTAACTAATTTTATTTTTATGCACACTTGTCCTTATTCTATTTATTTTACCCCATTACACATATATATATCATTTCTGTTTTATATCTAAATCTCAATTAAATTTTCTGAATATATACAAACATATATTTTCAAACAACTTTCTTTAATTCAGAAACACTTTGTTTATCACAAATTAAAGTAGAATGAGTATTGTCATAAAAGGAAAAATTAAAATAATAGTGCTAGGTAGAGAGAAAGTCGAGAGAAAGATGAGAGAAATTTGTTCTTTCTCTTTTTACCCACCCACTCTCTCTTTACCCATATTTCAAGTGAAAATGACACTAAGATTAATACCATAAATTAAAAGTTGCGTCTTGGACAAGGGACAGAGGCACATTTGTGCTTGCCAGCCCACATGATCTCTTTGGAAAATATCTGCGATCTATATGCATACATATGGGAGAAAAAATAACCGAGTTACGGAATCAAGCTCCGAAATTTGCACAACTAAATTGATGTTTTAAGTTCTTTTGGACTTTTCATTTTCCTTTTGGGACGTTGCTTGATCTCTTTAATCAACGCACATTATCCGGCCTTCCTTGCTTGAATCTCCTTACCATGGCCGTGGGGCTTGAGGTTATTTGCTTGAAAGGCATTGTTTTATCACTTAAATTATTAGGATTTTTCTCTTTTGCTAAACGAATTTGATGAACCATGTTAATAACCACGAACGATCATAACCTTGTATTTTGCTCACTGCAACATTAGATTAACTTAAAATCTAAATGCAATGTGTATATGTATTGTATGTATGTATGTATTCATGTCCATTAGCGCTATTCGGATAGAAATATTAGACAAAAGACTAACAGATAAACATTAATCTTGATCGGGTTTACGCACTTAATCCGGCCAAGTGTAGCTTTGCTTGGAGGGCTTCCAATCTAATACAATGTAAATACATAAATATGATCATGATTTTTATTCCACATTCTCATTTCAGTGTAAGTAAACAACCTACTCCCACTCCATACTCTTAAGATTCTCACTCCTTCAAAATTCACAATCTAATCCAAGAAGTAAATGCTACCTTAACATTTTTCAAAAGAAACGGAGCTTTTGCTCTTTGCCAGGGACAAGAAAACATGAAACTTTATGCTAAAGTTTACAAGTTGCCTCTTTTCAATGATCAAACACAGCCAAACGCAACACATAGGACACATATCATATGTAACAACTTGCATATATAGATAGATATATAGGTATGTACAAGTAATAATATACGCATATGGTCAAAATTTAGTAGGTAACAATATTCATTTACATCAAGTGAAAAAGAACGTGTAATGATTTAATACACGATACTAATACTCTAATTTATCTCCTATTACTGGACTCAAAACCCATTTAATTCAACAGTTTCTTTGTATTATTTCTCCAGTCATCCGTTACACTTCAACTCTGACATTCTCTCCGTCTACTGGTGCACAGCGTAGCCTATGATGGGTTCACTTTTTTTTTTTTTTTTCACTTTCCCTCATTATTTTCTTCATGCACGTCTCCAATTAAATCAAAACCCCAATTAATGAGCCAACCTCTCTTTTTGACTTCCCTGAGACAAGCAACAAATAATTTTAATTATATACATAAATTAAACTGTCTGCATCCTGTAAAATGTAACCTAAAACTGATTTTCTGAACAAGCGTCCACTCCTCTCAGAGACTCCCTATCTATATACTAACCCAAGCAGAAGCAAAGCTCAAACATAAACAATTTTCTTGGAACTTGCTTCTCCTTCATGGCTCTGAAAAACATTTTGATCACTTTCCTCTTGTTTCTTTCGCTTTCGCTTCTTCCTGCTCATTGCATTGCAGCAAATAACAGAAGCCATAGTTTCTTCAGCCTTTACAACAAAAGCAAGCATAACATGGGTCGTTTTCTGCTGACAAAAGGGGCACCAATTCCACCTTCAGGACCATCGGGAAGAGGCAATGTCAACCAGTCCAAACACGGCGCTCCGGTCGGCTCAGCCAAGGATGGTGATAAAGCCTAGCCATGAATGAACAAATAAGATTATATATAAGAGAAGTGATGGAGCAAGATATTGCAGGTTTTGGTCTGCTAGGGTGTCTACAAAATGAAGACATGGTAGTTTCTTTTTTTTTTATGTTCCTCTCTCAACTTGATTCTTGCTTATTCATCTTCTACATTTCTTATGTCAATGACTCGATTGTGTTCGAGATTTCAGATCTGTTTGGCACTGTTGTCACAGAGTTGTAGCTTAAAAGTTACAACTACATAATATTTAGTAAACACTTGCAACAATATCTTTTAAGCCTAGATGAATTTGTAATTCAATGTATCTTAAAAGTTGTTGAAGCAAGAGTACGTAGGTGCCAATTAGTTTAAGTTGCGTTTTGCACAAGGGATAGCTTTTATCTATTTGTGCTATAAATAAAAGTAACCAAGTCAAGAAATGAGGCTCCTAAATTTGGCACAACCACATTATGAATTTTTATTTGTTAACCCTTTTCATGTTGTCTTTGGGCCAACCAGATTATTGATTCCTTTTCAATCAATGTCTCAATGCATATCCATTTTCTTTTGCACTTTATCTTAACGAACAGAGTTCTGAAGAAACAAGGCAAAACTCCCTCCAATCATTTCTTTTTCTTTTTAAGTTTTCCTGAATCAGGTAAATTTTAGACTTTTGTTTTGTCAACAACACGACCATTTCCATTGTTCTTTTAACAATGGCCAAAGAACTAAAAAAGATAAAGGTATAGCAAATATAAATCTTAAAATAAAAAATTCCAACCTCGAACCCACAAGTAAAACAAATTTGAGCTCAAGAGAGTTTTCCAAAACAACCCTGCTTCTTTCCTGGTAACATTAGGAAACTTCTTCTAGGTTATTGATTTATTGTAGTGTCAAAATGAAATAAATTCCATAATAGGATTAGCCAACATGAACGGAAAGCTATGGCTTTGCTGAATTCATACCGTTGTCATTGTTTAGATGAATGCACACACAGCAAATCAACTTACACATAGCATCTAGCAATAGGGAAAATTTCTTTCATTCCCTCTAGGAATACCCAAACAATAAGTTACGAACAAAAGATGGCCGGCCGTACTTGTGATGGAAGAAAACTCAGAGATAAGAACTGTTTAAAAGTAAGACATGGAACAAAGAAGGTAAAGGAGTTTGTGTTCTTATTGAAGACTGCTTAATCACTTTTTGACATCTGCTTCAGCAGGAGTTTTGGTGGTCATTGAGTCGACTGCATGCACTGTACTTTGAAGCTCCTCCCATATGGCTTTGTACACCATCCTTTGCCTATTCACAGCAGATTGTCCCTCAAAGGCTGAAGCGATCACATCAATACTGAATACACGTGGCAGAAAGTCTCAATCAAGAACCAAAATTTAGAAAATTACAAGGCTAAAAACGGATGTGGGTGTGCTTAGCACTACTAAACGTGCCACAGATATCTATTGGTCGTCTGGACGTCTGGCAAGGTTTCTAATTATCATCTAAATAGATTGAGTGTAAGAAAATATTAAGGGATGATGCAGTTACAGGTCGAAAAAGCAGTAAATTAGTCAAAAAGAATAGCAGCAACATATGCAACAACAAAAGTACAAAATGTGCTTTAATCTCATCTTCATAGCCCATAAATTCTTTTTCTGCCTACCAATGCTCAAAGATGACCAGAGCCACACCCATTATTCACTAAGAGTGACAGATTAATTAACTCATTAGACTTTCTTTCTCTTTGAAGGATTCAAGAAAGAGAAATCACAACAATTGGGACTTCAAGGGGCCTCTAAACTCCTTTATGAAAATTTCTCATTTTTCTCTCCAAACCTCCGACTTAGAAATAAGACAAATAGATGACAGAAATAAACAAAAACCATCATGAACATTCTACTTAGACTATTCTTTTTTATTATTAAAGAAGGAAGCACAGATAAAATAATAAAAACAAAGAAAACCAACCTAGAAGGCAATATAAATTTCTCCATTTTTTAACCTCAGAACAAACATCTGAGTCAGAACATAATACAAGCTCACCTAACATGGCGACCATCCCCATAAGCATCTTTAACTGTTACTGACTCTGCATTGAGATGCTCCTTGATCTGTTTAGGCAAATTGCAATGAACATAACAAAGGGGATAGACATTTCAATAAGAGCATTTCTCCAAGTACTAGCAAAAGAGTTAATTCCAATAATATGGCATCAACAGAAGTGCTCCCAATCTCACAAGAGAAACATAGCCAGAAATGATCAGCACTACAGCTATTTCTTATTACTCAAACCAAAATATGTTTCGCCATCTAATCAACAAAATGCACAAAGAAATGAAAATAAACACTACATTTATTCCCCAAACATGACTATCAAAGCCCTATATTCACGGCTTTCTTGAAGGTCGGACTGGGTGAGTCTGACAAGATGCAAAAGAACAAATAGTAAGGCTTAAGACTTCTTCCCCAAGCATAGGAGTTATGTTCAGAACAGGTTTTTGACCTCAAATTTCATTGGTTGCTCGTCAATCAACTTCATCTAAATCTCTTTCTGTCATCAGATAAGCTACCACTGAGCCCTGATTGCATATTGGAGACAGATTCTCTTTCTACTCAACATTTGTTAAGGGAAATAAAGATCCGTAGAAAATACATCCATTAGCAAGATATATTAGCAACAATATAAAACTAGTTACCTAAAATAAGGAAACACCAGACTAGATAAACATGTTTCTTAGTCACGCTAACAAAAGCACCAAAGAGCTCATAATGTATCAATACAAACCAAAGGATTCTTTCATTGTGAACTTAAGAACAAGCTACAGAACATAAACCATATGCGACAGAACGTGAAATTCAACAATAAGCTTGGAGCCTGTTCCTCCAACATTACAATACATCCAAAGTATTTTCTTAACCAACTAAGATTTGAAACTGGAAGCTTGAAAGATATTTATAATCATAACAAAACCATTCGAATTTTGAATATTAAGTTTTTTTCCCTCCAAAATTCTTTTCATATTCTCATTTACTATTTTAATAAAATTAACAGAACTTGCATTAACAAAATACAACTCCTTAGCTCACTTCAACAAAGTCTTAACTGTTAATATCATACTCAAAATTAAATAGGATTATTATTAACCCTTATACTATCGAATGCTGACAATGTAATTTAACACTTAAGATTAGAGACCTATTCGATCCAAAATGTACAAATGAAGTCCTTAAGTTAGAAATTATTGAAAAGCGAGGCACATATGTTATTAGCCCAATTAAAAAATTCATACCTTATTCTCCATGGATGCCATGCGAGACGGATCAATAGAGCCAGCGTCGTTGACATGGGTGGCTCCGGTGGAGAATCTACGATGACCCAGCGTGTCCAAACCGCGAGTGGCCGTCGCTTTGGATTGGTAGCTTGGTTTTGTTGCCGCTATTACAAGACGACAACAACGACGAGCTTGTTTGTGTTTGGCTTCCATTAAGAAAGGTCCTGGTTTGAGAAACGAAGGGTCTCTTCGGTTGGATAAAGAAACAACAAAGGCTTCTTGATGACGACGAGAAAATGTACGGACGGGATATCAGAGTCTTGGTGGCCATTGTTAGTTAAGAAGTGTTGAGGAGGTTGCAGGGAACTGCTGCCAATTTTATTTCTGTGGCAGGCAGTTATGGGCCGTTTATATTTTAATACTGGCCGGGCTCGCCGACGGAAGGCCCGATTGCAATTCTTCTCCTACAAAATAATAAGCGAAAAACAGTTGAACACACACTTAACAAATGCTACAAAACTTAGGCAATTGCTAAGTTGCTACCGCTGTACCTTACAGCCGCAGCAACTTAAGGTGAACAGTAACCACAACTTGAGGTGAACAGTCGTTACTGTTCACCTCAAGTTGCTGCGGCTGTAAGGTACAGCGGCAGCAACTTAAGGAGATCCCAAAACTTATAGTATTTACTTCATGAATTAGGGAATGAGATGACTCATTTTCTCATTTATAATGTTCACTTACTTAAAATATAAGGAACATGAATAGATTTTAGGTGGATCCACAAAATTGGGAATGAGAAGTGAAATCTCATTCTATAAGGGAAGTGGGAATAAAAATTGAGAAATGGAAACGGGAAGTAATGATGATAAAGAGGCTTGACTCAGCCCTTGGCCCGATGGACTCAATCTTAATTTTTAGAGCTTTAACTCGAATTTAAAAAGTCAATGATCAAGCTAGGGCTTGAGAAATTAGAATCAAGCCAGGAATTGGGTTTTACCTAAAGAGTCTTAATCTGACCGTTGACCATTAAATTAATATTTAAAATAACAAAATATAACACTTAAAATTATTAATATACACACACACACCCACGTGTGGTAACAACTGCACCTTAAGTATATTTTTCTCAATTTCATATTAATTTTTTTTTTGTATTTGATTTATCTATTTGTTAGCTTGGTTAATATGTTAATGTGGTTAGATTGTCACATATTTTATGCTATTAAAGCGAAAGAAAAATAATTTATTAAATTCATTACAATCAAATTCAACATGAAAATGAAATAATAATAATAAAAGATAAAGAATACAAGTCATTTTTCTAAACAATTGAATGAGAATCATTCTCATTCAATTGTTCTCCCACAAAATAATAAGCGAACAACAATTGAACACACACTTAGCAAATGCTTCGAAACTTATGGCATTTACTTCCTAAATTAGGGAATGAGAATGATTCTCATTTTTCATTGCTAGTGTTCACTTATTAAAAGTATAAAGGAATAGGAATAGATTTTAGGTGGATCCATAAATTTGGAAATGAGAAGTGAAATCTCATTCCATAAGGGAAGTGAGGATAAAAATGGGGAGTAATGATCTATTTCTTTTTTTTTTTTTTGGTATTTGATAAAGAAAAAATAATTTATTAAATTCATTACAATCAAATTCAACATACAAATGGAATAATAATAAAAGATAAAGAATACGAGTCATTTTCTAGAAAAAAATAAAAAGTAAAAAAATTTATGACTGGGCTTAGAGAAAGCCCAAGCTCAACCCCGACTCGATAAGAGTTGTGTCATGTCAAACCCATAATTTAGAAGGCCTTTTAAGAGTTAAGGCTCTTTATTTTAGTCATAGGGTTAGGACTTGGCATGGCCCGAGCTCAACCCCACCATTGTCAAGCCTTATGAGTGAATTTAACCTCAAGCATAATTAAAAATTATTTTTTACACAATTTAAATATTAAATTATTATTATTATTATAAACAAAGTAATAGTAGTAATAAAGAAATAATAAATATGTTAATAGTGATAATAAGAATTATTAAATAATAATAACATTAACAATTTTTATAATAATAGTAGTAATTAAAATTATAATAATAACTATCATTATTTCGATTATAAAAATAATAATAATAATAATAATAATAATAATAATAATAATAATAATAATAATAATAATAATGGTAATATTTATAGTAATTATTATAATAGTATCAATAGTAAGAATAATTATTTTGTTTTTATTATGATAATTGTAGTAATAATAATAATGATAATATTATTTACTTTATTTTGTTAGTGAGCAAATACATGATTGTAAGTAAGAGTATTTTAATAACTTGTAATAATATATTCTAATTATAAATTAAAGTAAATACATCAATGATAATACAGCTCATTCCAATTATTATTCTTACAGCTCAAGTAAACAACTTATTTAGGTTCTCATTCCTCATTATGATTCTTATCTATTCTAATTCTGAAAAGTAAACACAACGTTAATACATTTACTAAGCGCATAACACTTGTCTAATTTATGAACAAATTTATTTAACAAACAAAAATAATTAAAAAATAAATTATTCAATCAATCAATTCATATCATATAAATTTTATTTTAATTTATATAAAATATTTATACAACTATTTATAGAATTATTTGTGACGGTATCATTATTAAAGAGTCGACCAATGGGCACCCTTTTGATTTCCTAAGAAAAGGTAGTTTCTATTTACACCTCTTAAATATTTTTGCATTATACATATCTTCCCGCGACTCTAAATTCCAAACATATTTTCAAAATTTTGGTATCCGTGTCTATTCATTTTTTTTTAATCCTGTTGCTTTAATAATGAATAAATAAATTTACTTTTTGTGCACCTTTTCTGGTTTTCTAAGTCTTGAGAATTTTCAGTCGACAGGTGGTTAATCATTTTGTAATTCCAGAAAATCACAAGTTGGTTTTTTCAAGTCTTGTGGAGGCGGGGTCAAGGCCGGGTCCCACAATTGACCTTCCGTGAACATGATTTATGTAACTTACAGCTTCTTGTAATTTAGGGGATTCTTTTGTGTAATAATAATAATAAACACATAATTATTATTATTATGTAAAGAAAATAAAAAAAAATAAAAAGACTATAATGCAAGAAAAAGAAAAAAAAATAAGATTTCTTTGCCGTTCATAGAAATTAGCACTCGCAAATACATCACACGTTCACTCACTGGTCACTACCCGTAACACACAATTTCTACAGAGCAGAAGTAATGAAACTAGTTTTACTCTTAGCGGCAACCATCTCATTTTCCCCCTTCAAAGTCTTCTCCAGCTCCTCTACGAACCTCACCATCGCCGGAGCCGGCAAGCAAACGGGCACAACAATGCCCTCCTCTCCTTTCTTGTTCCTAAACGGAATATAAAAACTCGCCACCCCTGGAATCGCCCCGACTCCCCCTTTCGCCGGCCCTCCATACACCGGCTTCCCCCACCCGAAGTCCACATCCCCGAACCCGGCCCGCGTCACATCCGAAACAAGATAAGAACGCACCACCGTGAAGTGGGGCCTACCCTTCATCACCATCAAGTCCGCCAGCGACCTCATGTACTCGTCGTTCACATCGTTCTTGGCTTTTCTCACTAGCTCCAACGCAAACCCTAATGGGTTATTACTCAATTTCTCCGCCGTCGTTATTGCCACCGGGAAAGCGAACCCGTTGCCGTAGTAACCGTCCGGCAACGGTGGGTGGATCTTGGAACGGGCGTTGACGATGCATATGATGCGCATTTCTTCGTTGGGGTCCGGTTGGAGGGCGATTGTGCGGCAGCGGAAGAGGCAGGCCGTCAGGATTTCGAAGGCGGAGCAGCGGCGGAGGTGTTGTGGGAGGATGCGGCGGATGGCGGAGAGTTCTTGCGGGCCGAAGAAGAACGAGCGGTGCGACATGTCGTCCAGCGGGATGATTGTGTTTTTGGTGTCGGCTACTTCGTCGTACTCGCGGTGCGTGCACGTCACGCGAGGTGGGTCTCGCGCGTTGAGGATGTGTCTCTCCCACACTGGAGGGACCGTGGGGGCCCCTAAGCCACGCACGAGTTCGCCCATTGCAGACATGAATTGGACTAGACCGGCTGCGTCGGTCATTGTGTGGTTGAGCCGAAGGGCGAAAATAAAACCACCGCATTTCAGGCGCGTCACCTGTCAATTCATTTGCACGCTATATTATCATACAGAGTTTAATTATGCTTTAAGAAAAATAAAGAAGTAGAAAACTTTAGTGAGACTGGAATTTGATAAATTGTAACGTAGTAGCTTTTTTTTTATGAATATAAAATTAAATGCCTTTGATTTCAATAAATAAATAAGAAATAGAAGTCAAAATTGAAGTTTGGGGTCTACAGTTATCAATAATTATTTTTCATTAGTCTCTTTCAATTCATTTGTGAAAAGGGAAAAAAACAAACAGCTTCCAAAAATTTGTTCAAATGTATATAAGACTTTCAAAAAAATATGTCTCAACAACCGAGTAAAAATAGGCAGGCAAACTTTTTAAGTTTGTTCAATTACGCATAAAGACTTTAGTATTAATTAAATTTATAAAGTTTGTTCAAATTTACGGACAGACTCCAAAAGATATATAAAAAAATAATAATTGAGTAAATATTGTTTGTTTTAGACATTCAATTCGTCACAATTTGTATTGGACTTTTAGAACTCGAAACACATCTATTAAATTAAGAGTTAAGAGAACCGATGACTTATAAACTAATTCAAGAACTTATCTGTTAACTATGTGAGATATTACATGTTAAATATATTTATATTTATATTTTTATTTATGAAAGAACTTTAATAGTTAATACTTGAATTAGTAGAGTTAAAAGGTAAAATGATCGAGAATAGTTGCGTGTATCTATTTAAGAAATCAATAAATGTACAGAATGCATTTAAGCAAACTATTAATTCATTTGCCAATTTTATAAATAGCTTGGCCTACCTATAATAGTATTCGTGTAAGTTTGCTGCATATCAACTACGGGTAGGGTGACTGGCTATTTGTTTAAGCAACTTTCGATGTGAAATCTAAGCTAATTTTTTAGCCCACTGGTGAAAAAAGGAAAAAGGACAAAAAAAAAAAAAAAGGTCGTTTATGAGGGAAGGATGATGTTTTGAAGCTCTTTTGTTTTTTCTTTTTTTAAGTCGTTTGTCAGCCTGTATAATATTCATCCTTTTGTACAGCTTCTTTTGTTTAATTTCCTCAATACCTCCAACATGCCTTTTTATTTAGTTTATAATAATTTCCAGAAAAAAATGATTAAGATAAAAAAAAAAAACTTTTTCGCATGAAAAATAATTGATGAAATATATATGTAGCAAAATACAAAATTTATTCTCCGGAAACAAGTTTAAATTGAAAAGATTAAAACCTTTAGAACTCTAACAATTTCTGTTCACTATCTTACAAAAATAATTTCATAAAACGGTATCCTCCAATTTTGTAATAATGTAATAATATTAAGACAAAAGGACAAGGACAAAAATGTATAGATGATGAGGTTGGGATCGCACGACGACGTTCCACCAGACTGTTGGCTTCATCTTTATTTCACAATCTTTCAAAAAAGCATTTCACATAAAATAATTCAAACTCATCATTGCCTTGTGTCAGTCATTTATTTGGTTTCTCAGTGCTGACTTGTCGCAGTCCAATAATTATTCTGGTTGTTGTTGGTTTTCAAAAGTTTCATTTACTAATTCAAATATTTTTGAAAACCAACTTTGTTTGACAAAATTAAATATAATTTTCTTAAACATTTTATGAGAAATCACCACGGTGAAGAATGTAAATACTATTTACAATTATCACTTCTTCGAGTATTCCTCGTACAAAAATGTGCCGCACTCAAGGAAATCGTTATTAATTTTGTTTTACGAATAAAAAAGTCACCATTCATATCATTCACAACACAAAGGGCGTTCATAACACAAAGGGCGAAAGCTCGATTAGTCTTTATAATTTAAATTAAGTATTTATTTAATTTTTATATTTAAAAAAATATTTTAAAATATTATTGTTATTAAATAAATTATATTTTTATTCTTATTTTATTAATTTTTTAATTAAATTAACATAAAGGGGTAAATTAATTTTTTTATAAAACAATTATTGCACAAGTACAAAAAAAATAATAGTTCTTTCAGGCTAGTATTATTGGTTAATTTAATAATAAATAATTAATGATTAATTTATTAATTTATTGATTAATTTTTTCATAAATAAATTGATTAATATCAAGAATATTGTTAGAAGAATAACGTTGTAAAAGAAAAAGAAAAATGAGAATAATCGTACAAATATTTTGAGATATTTTTTAAAATTTCCGGAAATAACCAAGCATTTAACCTATCAAAAATATTAATACAAAAAATTTTGGATCATGAAAGAAAATATATCTGTGTGTATGTACCTGAATAAGTAACAATGGGCAATCAAGCACTCCGGCAGAGCCTGGGACATCAAAAAGAAGCTCTTCAAGGCAAGGAAACGGAGGCTGAAGAGCATCACCAAACTGCTCAAGTGTAACATCAGCATGAGCTTCAATAAACAGCACGCCCTCACCGGTACAGTCCACCATGAGTTTCCGGTTAGGCCCTTCGCGGAGCCTACCGGCAAACGGGTAGTAGAAAACAAGCGTCCGTGCAATGGCCTCTCTGATCACCCTAACGGGGTCTTTTCCTTTCACAAAAGGGTTATGCTTGTAGAACTGTATCACCGGGATATGGAACCGGAGACCCTCTTGGTCGTCGATGTCCGACAAGGGTTTGAGTTCCCGAGGCGTCGGCTTGGCTGGAGCAATGAGCTCGGGGTTGCGCCTGAGGACTTTGAAGGTGAGGGAGGTGGCCATGTTATAATGTTAAGGATGTGATGGGGGGAGCGTGATTGCTTTTGCTGTGTGCTTTGGCAAGTTTTGTAAGTGGGGGAAGCGAGGCATTTTATAGTGAGAAGTGACTCTGAAAATACGTTGGAGGGTGCAGTGAATTTTCCTGTCTGCTCTACTGCTGCGTGGTTCTACGGACCCTTGATGGTGGACTTGACTCGATGACCAAAAATGACAGGCTCTTTTGTGTGGTTATTAATGGGATTCAAATCCCATAATAATTCATCAATTTTTAAAAGTCTTATATCATGTATTTTTAAATAATAATGTAGGAATAAAATTTAATTTTTTTATTTTTTTATATATCAACTACTAATTATTCATATATATTTTGTTATTTATTAATTATTTATCACCCACGTATATTTTTACTCTAAGGAGATTAAATTATGAGAGAAGTCATGAATGCGTCAACTCTCGCAAAAAAGAAACATGTGGAGCTAGTTAATCTTTTATAAAATTATTCACGGATTATTTTCTCTTTTTTTTATAGAAATTATTTTCTCTTATTTCAAAAGTAGATATTTTGGATAACAATGTCCATAAATACAATGATCAGTCAATTACACTTGTAAAAAAAATACAGTAAATGAGCAACTAGTTTTTATAATTTTGACCTAATTTCAAGTAATAAATACGACAGGAATCACATGTATCATAAAGCACTTTGAGAGAAAGCCAATTAAAAGCCTTCCGGGAAAAAAAAAAAAAATTCCAGGACCAGGAGCCCCACATTATCAAGAAAGTTTTGAATATCACTGAAAGCTTGAACGGTCAAAATCAATCCTCAATTCAATATACTATTATGAGGGACTGTATTTGTAATGATATTGCTCATTTTTTTTGGCTAAAGTAACTTTAGAGTTTAAAAATCCCGTTATATGATCGGAAAATTTTCATGTTCAAACTACGTTGTTTTTCGCTAAGTTTATCTAACACTAACAGAAGGCTTTACTTTCTTATTTACAACCAAAAAAAAAAACAAAAGTTTTGAATATTAGTTAGTGGGTTGTTAAAAACTAATTTATTAAAACCAGAAACATCAGCTTTCGATTTTCATTAAGTGCAGCAGCATTGACTTGAATTTACTTGCTTTTTCCCACGGCGCGATCCTCCAAATTGCCGAGAAAAAGTCACTGGAAAGCAAAGCGACCATCATACGAAAACGAAAGTGGATTCCAACTTCGGAGAAGCAGCCAGGAAATTTTCAATACAAAATTAAACAATTTTTTGTTTTTTTTTAAATTTTTTTCGGACGACCTCGAGGAACACCATTTGAAAATTAAATTGCATTCACATTATTACAACAACCGTTGCATTGTCTGTATTTTCACAACGATTTCATACTAAGGCCGCCAAGATTAATGTTCTTATCTTCGTCTAATAGATGATAAAATTCACTAATGGCAGGAGATTTGGGATGTTTATTAGGGAAAAAAAGAAAAGAAAAAAGAAAAGAAAACAAGTTAAAACTTATTATAAAATTAAATGTTGCGTATTAAAAATAGTTATGTCGTACGTACACTTATGATGGGTTGGTAAGTGGAGCTTTTCTTGCACATTTTTAAAGTGAGCTTCTCTTAGACAATCAATTAATATGAAGTTTTCAAGTAATTGTATTATGATATTTTAGATAATCCAACGTCATTTGCTGAGAAACTGCATGTTTTTGGAAAAGCATTTACCAAACAGGCACATGATCATTCGATGAAAGTTTGAAATTAATTCTTCTTGTTTAATTTTAGTTACGTGTGTGTGTGCCTATATATATAAAACAAAACGCCAATACGCACGTCGATTATTTATGCTATTTCTATAAATTTTTTTTATTGCAATTGTTTACGACATTTAAAAATTAATACCAAAAGCAAAACCGGGGCATGCAACACGACAGTTGACTTTTGAAGGACTACGAAGGGTTCCAATTTTTCAGTTAACTAATTAACATGGCTAGTGATTCTTAGCGAATTCTCATTTTCTTTAGAAACCAATCTCACGAAACATTGACTTGACTTGAATTTGTGGTGTTTTCATACAAGTGAACAAAAAATAATAATGTTTTGCCGCTGTAAGTTACAGTAGCTGACTAGCTGTAGTTTAGAAAAATCATAATATTTTTATTTAGGCGAATCAACAAAATTCGAATTTTTTTTTTTTAAAAAAAAGAGTTTGTGATCAAGATAACTTAAAGATGTAAGTTTCTTTTTTTTTTTTTAATTTTTGGAATTTGCAACTGCTCTAATTTGTAAATAAATAGTGTTGCAATGCATCCCAATAAATTAACATGGGATTTTTCAATTTTAATTAATGCAGGGTTCTTCAGCGACTGCCGCGCCCGCGCAATGCAACAGGCCAAACATGCTCCCAAGGCTCGCCCATTCACACATGGTAGATAATGACTCGAAGAAAAAGCAGCATTATTGTAGTTACTCTCCCTCACTTTAATGAATTTTTTTTTTTAAATAACGTGAACCCAGAGACCCACACTAACCAATTTGATTGACGGAGCAAAATGGTGATGGTTTATGAGTAGGATTTTGCTAACATACAGCAAATGTATGTTAGAGGGCTCCTTATGAGTATCATGGTACTGTTTGGTTTGGTGGGTGGGTGCTTGGCAGCACTTCGAAACAGACATTTTAGTGCAACAAATGCCGTTTCTTTTAAACCCGTGATCTACCATGGGTAAAAGCGGGATTTCATTTCTTTTTTTTTTTTTTACCCATAAACTTAGTTAATTTATTTATAATTATTTAATAAGATAAAAACAACATTGAATGTGAAGTGTGAACTATTCATAAATATCTTTAATTTTTTCGAGGGGTAGGGATATTTTCATCCCATTATATGTGCAAACCCACTCAACTTCTAAAAAATATTTACAATAAATACACATTATTTTTAATAAATATAAATAAAAAAATTTGTATAATTAATCAATTAAAATCACTCTTACGTTTTTTTTAACTTAGTTTTTTTTTTTTAACTATTAAGGTTGCTTTAATAAAAGTTTTATTTAATTATTTTATCTTTGTGATATAAAATGACCCAATTACCTAAAGAAATATGTGTTCTTATATTTAATACTTTAGGTACTTAATTTTGTGACTTATAGTCTAACTTTTTAAATGAAGTCTAATAATTTTCAATATTTTACATGTAAATGACATAAATTTCACACCTTAATAATTTACATTAGTATTGGCCCATAAAAACATTATGTTAGTTTAATTAAAGGTTAATAATCATATAAATAAAGTAGAATTGACCATTTAGAAACAATGAATTTTATGTAAAATTAAAAAAAAAGAGGTGAAAGTTAAATATTGGTGCTTTTACATTTTAAAGATAAAATTACCAATTTAAATTTAGGCTAAAGCAATCTTAGTTATCAATTATAATTAAAAAAAGCCATGTCACAAAAAATAAATTAAGACATCACAAAATTAAATTAAGAATTTAAAAAAGATTTGATTGATTGATTCTTTAAAATTCTTCTTTATTTGAAAATTTTAAAATAATGTAAATTTTTTATAATTATTTTTAGACGTTGGGTGGATTTATAGAATTTGCGGGGTAGAAATATCGCCACCCTTTTTTGAGCGGTGATATTTCATATTTGAACCCCCTAATTTTATCTGACTAACTCTCACTTCTCACCTAATTCCATTAAAATTTTAAAAATAATCTTTATATCTCAGTATATCCCATCTAAACCCTAATTAACCATTATTGTAATTTTTATCTTTATACATTTACGCACCATATAAAATTTTACAAAATCTCTCTCTCTCTCTCTCTCTCTCTCTCTCTATATATATATATATATATATAAACTCAAGTAATATGTATAACTTTTCTCTTTCTTTAACCTCTACTGATCCGGAAATTAACCCTTCTCAATTTTAATTATGTATCTCTTTATCTCAGTATATCCCATCTAAATCCTAATTAACCCTTATTATAATTTTTATCTTTATCCATGTACACACCATATAAAATTTTACAAAATCTACACACACACTCGGGTAATCTTTATAACTTCTCTCTTTCTTTAACGTCTACCGATCCAAGAAATTAACCTTCAATGTCAAAAAGTGCAAGAAGGCTAGTGCATCATTTGACTAATTGACTGTGTTCTATTGTCATACATGTCAGCTAATTTTACTTGTAACATTAATAATTATTTTGCTGACTTACATGGAATTAGAGCTACATAGTGATGAAATGCGTGGGGCAGGGAATGCATAGATTTGCCCGGAAATGATAGAGCAGTGGCAGTTTCTCTCTAATTATCCTTTGACAAAACTGTAGTTTCTGAATAATATATAAGCTTAAATGCTTATTATAAAATAACTTGTCCAAATCCTTTGAGAAAAATAACTATAATAATGAAAACACATATTAATCATCTAAATCAATTGTATCGTCTAAGTCTTTAAAAGTAATAATGTTCATATTATATGAAGTCGTCCATGGTCCATCCTCATACTGCAGAAGCATGAAATTTTAACCAAGAAATTGCTATTGTGGCAATGGTGAAGAGATAATCATTCAAAAAGTTAAAAGAAATTAGGGTTTATATAATTAGATTATTTAAATTATATATTAATAAAAATTATCATGTGGATGTATTATTTATCCTTTTAAGTAATTTCATATCAAGACAAAATAGGTGTTAACGTAAAATTGATTAGTGGAGGTTGGTGAGATAAAATAAGGGTTCAAATATCACTACTCAGTTCTTTTAGTTGTTTCTCTATAATGGATTTATTAACAAATCCTCCATTGTTGAGTGAGTTTTTCTTCTTAATTGAACTCTTATTTTTATCATTAAACACTAGAGACAAAAGATTTAGGTAGTAATACTTTACAATTCACATGCAATTAAGCTAATTAAATTTTAATCATATTGAATAGCCTGTATAAGACATGATTAAAAATAAGTTTGTAATCTTCAGACCTTTGTGAAGAAAACTTTTATCAGTTTAAATACCCAATGGAAATTCAATTTCTAAAGTTTCATTGATAGCATATACATTTACTAATAACTCAAGGGGGTTAATTAGAAAACATAAAGAAAGCTGAAAATATATGTGGAGGGTATTTTGGAATTATGAAGATGTTATTAGATTTGTTATAATTTTTTATTTATTCTGACGGGGTGTCTCCGGTGGAGGGGTTTTATGAGAAATTTTGAAGGGGATCAAAAGCTGGACTCTAGAACAAAAAAGGCATCTTAATGAGTGGATATGGAATTTTAAGGGGTGAAGGTGAATTGATGGTAGCACCGCTCTTTTATGTTAAAAGAGTAGACCTTTTCAACACCCACCAAAATTCCTCATAAAACCCCTTTCTTATTGAAATTACCTAAATATCCAAAAAAGTTAATTTAGTCTTTGTTCTAAATGAAAATTTAAGTAAACATTTAAATAAAATATTCTTTTAACAAAATCCCCATTTTATAATTTATATTTATATTTTAAAATTAAATTGACAAATAATTTTTTAAAAAAGTTATAAAAGTTTTAGTTATGGAGATATAACAATATAATAAAAAGAAAATAATTAAAGATTTTAGGATTTGTATGTATTCTAATTTTATGATAAAAACTTAAAATAGATTTTTTTTTTTTTTTTGGGGTGAAATTTTGTGGGAAGATGGTTATTTTTTTTATATGGGTTTATATTTTATAAATTAAAACTGGGGGTATTTTAGAGAATAAAACTCAAAAGG
Source organism: Murraya paniculata (assembly GCA_030449075.1). NCBI lineage: Eukaryota > Viridiplantae > Streptophyta > Magnoliopsida > Sapindales > Rutaceae > Murraya > Murraya paniculata. The sequence goes on along the minus strand of JAEVFN010000036.1, from coordinate 2,562,124 downwards.
GGCGTTATAAGGATTTTATGGGGGTGTTAAAAGCTATACTCGTATTGAAATCAAGCTGATGGATCTGAAGCGGGTGACCGGATTACAATTTTCAGATGTTTTTTGTCTCTTTCAAATCTATTGGGCCAAAATGTGTGGCCTAATCTTAATCATGGTTCTTAAACTGAAAAATATTAGTACTAAATGGCCTCTCATAGTTCCAACTGTCCCCACCTAGATCGTACTTTTTCAGTTGAAATCGTTATATTTTTCACTTGGAATTATAAAAATTTCAATTTAATTGTATGAGTACTCTCTTCTTCTCTCTTTCTCAATGGTCTCCAATTATTTATTGACAGCCCCCATTAAATCATATTTCTCAGTTAAATAGTTTTATTTTCACTTGGAATAATAAAAAAAATTCAAAGAATAGTCTATGCCTCTCTCTCTTTCATTACTCCAATTATATTTAGGCAACGTTTTAATTTATTTCTAAAGTCTAAATACATCTTAATTTGGATAATGCGTCAAGAGATTAAATATTTATATCTTAATGGCATGTTTAATTTTTGAAAAACAGAAAATAAATTAAAGAAATGTCTATTATTCTTAATCATAATTTATCATACATGCATAATGCATGAAAAAGTTTTACCATTAACGTCAATATATTACGATAATCAATGCTGACATTGAACATTATCCGTCCATATAATTTAAAATTTTACTTATTTATTATTTATTATTTAATATAACGTGACACATTGTAATGTTATATTTACATAATTGAGATATAATAGCATATTAAAATTATTTTTCAATTTTAAGTTAAAAATTATGTTTTTTTAGCAATAATATATGTATGAGTTAAAACTCATACATATATATATTTAATACATAATGCAAATAAAATAAAAAGTAATATGCATTATTTTCAAATTAAATTTGTTTCAATTACAAAATATCATTTTTGTTAAAGGATAATAAAAAAAATAGTTTTTTCAGTTTCAACCTCAATATTAAAAAAGCCTAAGTTTAGTACTATTTTTGTCAAAAGTAAGCAGTTTTTTAATTTACAAAATACATGACGTGGGGAAAAAAAATTCTATATAGTAATAGAGATAAAGTCAGTAGAAATAATAAGAATACAGAATCTACAAGAATAAAAATTTGTCAACAGAAACAAATCTATTAGAGTATATAAGTTACAAGTTACCTAAATGAAAAATTAAAATAAAGAAGAAAAAGAAAAGCCGGGTGATAAATGATAATAAACAAAATACACCTATTAGGGAAAAAAAAAAAAAACCACACACACACAACAGTGCTTTCGCTTTTGCTACCATTACAAAACAAAATCTTAAAACAACAGTAACAGAGAAAATAAAAAATAAAATAAAAGAAAGAAACACGGTGCTTGTCTCGCAGACTAAAAAGAATTTCACACTCTTTCTCTCTCTTCCTATATCGCTTGCTTCATCAATTGATTACGAAAATTCACGTATCTAGTTTTAATTTGTCTATCGAAAGCTCATCTGGGTCAGTTTTGTTTTATCAATTGCATGGTCAAAATCCAATCTTTTTTGGGTTGAATTTTGATACGTGTGACATTGTGTGTTTGATCTTGAATGGATCTGTTGAGTGTTAAATTGATGATTTTGATGTGGGTCTGAGAGGTTTTTGGTGAATGAATGAGATATGGGATTGGAGTCCGTTGGTGGGTTTATGAAAGCATGATCAAATCAATTCATCATCATCAAGAAAGAAGAAACCCCAGTTGAAGAATTTGAACGGTGTCTGATTAATTGTTATTTGTTGGACTTTGTTTTTTATTTGGTGTATTTTGATTGGATGATGCGATTAATGGAGCAAGTGGGGGCTTGATTTTGGGGGGTTTTTGGCGGTGGGTCAATGGATGAGGGCAGCCCTAGCAATGGAGGTCAAGTATTTGGTGCCACGTGGAGGCCAAAGGGGTTTTCTTTTGGGCCGTATTTGGTTCAGAAGGATGCACCGTCTTTGCGTGTTGTTGTTAGAAAACCTGTAAGTGATTTTGTTGGTTTTCTATTGATTGACTGATCATTTCTAGCTGAAGAATTTTGGGTTTTTGATTTCTTCTTAAAATATGAGCATTTTAGGAATCTGAAATGTTGTAGAATTGTTGATTGTATTGGTGTGAAGAGGCATGGATAATGGAGTTGCTGGCTTCTTGGATTTAGTTATGAAGTTCTATATCATATCTCTGCATAGGATATACTGCATGTTGTTTGAGCTGTATTCTGTGTTTCACAGGAGGATTGAAGCCTCATTGTATCTCCAGTGATAGGCAGCTAAGAGTTAATAGCTTTAGAAATGGATACTTAGCGGGTGGAGTTGTGTTTTACAGTATGATTCGCCACTTTGGATGATTATGTTTTGACTTATGAATACATTATTTTTTTGTTTTTTGTTTGGGGTGTGGGGGAGGTGAATTATTAGTGAACCAGTCAATCTCTCATTTGTCAAAAGTACGCCATAAAATCACACAAATTCTACTATTACTTTCCCTTCTGAAAGCATACATTTCCTTTAATATTGATTAGAGATTCTATTGTGGGATAGAAAAGTGCACAGAATGACTTGATACTTTATTGTCTTCTTGCATAAATTCATTGGAACTGCTATTTATTTTTTTTCAACTTATCTATTTTGCTTGTTATAATGGTTAGAGAACTCCCACTTGTTCTAGTTGTTTGGGCAAATTTTTGAGCTGACATGCATTTCCAATTGTGCAGTTGGTGGTTCGACTAACAAAGGATATAGTTGAAACATACCAAATATGCAATCCACTATTCAAGTATTCTGAAGAACTAAATCCAAAACGATACTTGACTAGCCCATCAGTTGGGGTCCTCAATGATGGCTATGATAATGTGAACTCAGATCTTATTCTTGCTGTGAACTTGGTGTTGGTCAATGCGGAGACTCAAAGAAGGTTTGTTTTCTTACTTGTCATTTTCCTTTAAGTAGCTGAAATATTCCACATTTTTAGTGACTGCTTTCTTGGACTAGTTATGTTTTGTTGTTCCCTTATGTTTCCGTTGACCCTTGCAAGATGTGAGGTCCAAGGGGTGAAGAATGTATTATCCCACACCGTAAGTGAGTAACTGGACTAGTTTACAAGCCATGGATTTGCCTAACTTAATGGACTCGCTTTGGGTTGTAAAGCCCAAAAACGAAATGGCGATGGCCTGTGTACCTGAAGTGGACAATATCCACTCGGTTGTTGGGTCTTAGCTGTTCAGGAGCCATCTATTACTTTTGAAATTGTTTTTATCTTTATAATTTATTGTTTTCACTAGAATAGATTTGATTTATATATTTTCTAGGACAATATATGAGATGATATTGTGTTCCCCATTAGGCTCATAAAATTCTTCCGAGCCTAGTCAAGGCTTAAGAGCCCAAAGTTTGTACTTGTGCCCCAGTTTTTGGTTGGGCTGGGCAGTTTGGTCCACCTTTTGTTTGGGCTCCGTGTAGTTTCTGAACAATCTGTTACATGACTTCCTAATGATGTAACTAATTTTATAATTTGCTTTGGAATCTCAATATAGTATACCACTTGTATGGACAAGTTTGTTTTTATATATTTGCTGTGTGCTTCGTCTTATGTACGCGAATGATAAGGCACTGGTTCACATGGTATATATGAGTGTTGTTTTGTGCACCTCAGAATACTGTTTCTGACCTTGTAGCATTTTAGTTGAGCGTTTCTAAATCAAGCATTTAGTCATGTTTTCTTTATGATCCTTTGCAGATACGTTGTCAAAGATCTTCTTGGCCATGGGACTTTTGGGCAGGTTGCCAAATGCTGGGACGCGGAAACGAATAGTTTTGTTGCTGTGAAAATAATAAAAAATCAACCTGCATACTATCAGCAGGCACTGGTTGAAGTATCTATTTTGACAACGGTACTTTTAAGTTCTGCTTTAGCTGAAAATTTCCCACTTGTCATGGTTATTAGTAGTTGAAGTTGCATTTGTGCTACCTGTTTGCCTTTTGCAGTTAAATAAAAAGTATGACCCTGAGGACAAGCATCATATTGTTCGTATTTATGAATACTTTGTATATCAACGTCATTTGTGCATTTGCTTTGAGCTGCTCGACACAAATCTGTAAGTACAAATACCACATATAACTAGCATTCTACAATCTCTGAAGACACATCATGTTTTACTTTATATCTACACTTATTGCTTTAGTTTTTTGTGTGCCTTAACCTTTTATGGCTATTCAGGTATGAACTTATCAAGATTAATCATTTTCGGGGGTTATCATTGAGCATTGTCCAATTGTTCTCTAAGCAGGTATGGGATTTTAGCTCAGGCTTCAATTTGGTTCTGTACTTGATTTCCTTTTGGTTCAATGATTCTCAATATGATGTATCACTTATTTCTTCTGTATTTGCATAATTTATCTACAGATTTTACGTGGACTGTCTCTGTTGAAAGATGCTGGGATAATTCACTGTGATCTGAAGCCTGAAAATATTCTTCTATGCACAAGGTAAAATATTATTTAGATATGTTTGATTTCCAAACTGTGTAATAGATCATTTTCCGGTTGAACATGAATGTTTATCTTGAAAATAACAGTGTAAAGCCAGCAGAAATTAAAATAATTGACTTTGGATCAGCATGCACTGAAGATCGCACTGTGTACTCCTACATTCAGGTTCGTGCATATGATTATTGCTAGGCTTCTATTTTAAATTTATCATGCTTATATTATGTTATCACGGTGTATTCTCATTGTTGCTGCAGAGTCGTTATTATAGGTCTCCAGAAGTTCTTCTTGGATATCAGTATCCTTCTAAATGAAATTTAAGCTTTATTCTTTGGTGTCTCTCGTCTTTTTCATGAATTTTGGTTTCTGCTTTTGTGTCTTATAGGTGATTGCGATTTTCTTAATTTTCTTATTGATTTCTTCTAACGTTTTAATTATTATTTTTTTTTCATCCTTCCTTTTTTTTTTCTCTCTCTCTCTGTGTGGGTTAAGAAAGTAAGGACAGTATATATTTTAATCAGAAAGATGAACACAGGGGTAAAGATGTGCACTCAAGAAAAAGAACTGAACATGAGCCTCAGTAGGGAAGAGAGACTATAAATGCTCAGCTGAATGTAGTCATGGGAGCCCTACAGAAGCTAGTCTAACACTAATTTTCCTTTATATTAAATCACCACTAGTTCGCAAGGGTGAAGAATGATAAAAGAATGGACAACTCTAAACTGTGAAGAGATGGCAACCCAAAGAGAAGCAGAAACCTCAGTTTCTCTCCAATTGTTCCATTGTTTCGTTTAGTTTATTAGCTTGTTAAGTCCAAAATCAGAAGGATAGTCTCTACTCATACGTGAAGGCAAATTTTAACTGCATGTCTCTGATAGTTTCTACCAGTTAAAAGTTTGTTGGAGTGTTTGTGTGCTGTCCTTTATTGTATTTGATGTACTAAAGGTCATGATCTTCATTTCTGTATCTATAATTTCTCAAGCTAGCATTAGTTTTGGGCCTTAAATCTTTTCTAGATATACTACGGCTATTGATATGTGGTCATTTGGTTGCATAGTTGCGGAATTGTTTCTAGGGCTCCCATTATTTCCAGGAGCTTCAGAATTTGATCTTTTGAGGCGAATGATCAGAATACTTGGGTAAGGCTCTCTTTTTGCTCTCTGTGTGTGTGGAAGTTTTTATGATATTTTCGTTCTGTATGTTGTACTTTTTATTATTTTTTTTGGTTTTTTTTTGGGGGGGGGGGGGGGGGGGTTAATGTCTTCACCTGGGAAAAAAATGAAGAAAAGCAAATTGCTAAAAGCTGTTTACAGTTGAGATATTTTTCAGGAGTTCTCTTTTCAAAAATGAAAGTATGTTGCAAGTTCGAGGTAGCTTATGCTTTTTTCAATTCTACACAAATTATAATTGTTTGTCATTTTATGCCTTTGATAATTAACTTAGAGAATTAAAAGGCAGAAGCTAGTTTTACGTTTTAGTGCTGTCTGCTTATTTTCTAGCTAAAGCTTAGGACTTACAACCGTCCAATGTATATGATTTAACATTTTTAGTATGTAGCTGACTCGCATGAACCAAACCCGGCAAAGCTGCCTGCCTTAAACTTTGGTTTGGATGAACATCTGAACTTTTAAATTTAAAGTTTTTTCTTTCTTCACTCTCTCTCTTGTCTCCTTTTTGAAATCCAATTTGGAATGAAGCTTAATTCAATACATGAAAATGTAGAAGAAGATGATCCATTCTTGTTTTGGCTCCTATTTTCTTGTCGGCTTTTTCTACTAGATATTTATTTCTGAGATTTTGCGCTGATGAAAAAGCTGTTTTGGTACTTGCAAGCTGTTGTATTCTTTGCAAATATTTTTAATAGTTTCTTATGTTTGGTTGACATGTTTTAGAGCCCAGCCCCCTGATTACGTACTTAAGGAGGCCAAAAATACAAGCAAGTTTTTTAAGTGCATTGGGAGTGTCCACAATATTGAGAATGGCGAAGTTTCCATGGGTGGGAGAAGTTCTTATCAAGCATTAACAGAGTTGGAGTATGAAGCTGTAAGTATTTATGTTACACTTTTCATCAGAAGAGGAAAATTGATATGTATTGACAAAAGTAAGTTGTATGAACCGTTCTCATTACATCTTGGGTAAATTAGTCTTTCTGTAAACAATTTGTAGATGCGCCTCTCTTTTGTGGTGTAATTTTCTTTACCTGATGATCAAATTTGATGGTTTCTGTTCAGAGGGAGTTGAAAAAACCATTGATTGGGAAAGAGTATTTCCATCATAAGCACCTAGAAGAAATTGTTACAAACTATCCTTATAGAAAGAACTTATCTATGGAAGATATTAGCAAAGGTTAGCTTCCAGATTTTTGTGTTTGAAGCGAAGCAGAGATTTAATCAGTATTTCTGAGTGTTACTAATGCATTTTTGAGATGTCGTTGATCGTGAATCTTAACAGAAAGCCAAATACGATTAGCTTTGGTTGATTTCCTGAAGGGACTTGTTGAGTTTGACCCTGCAAAACGTTGGTCACCTTTTCAGGTTATTGAATTCTCCTGATTTTCTGCATCTATGTCATCTGTGAAACCTGATCTGTGTTGTTATGCAGTATAATGATCTAGGTGTAGATGGTAAAGAGTTCTAATCAATCTGCCTGCAGGCTTCAAGGCATCCTTTTGTGACTGGAGAACCTTTCACATGCCCTTACCAGCCTCCACCAGAGACACCTCGTGTGGTAAGTGAATATCTGTGTATTTTGATCCTCCAACCATCACTGTTTTAGTTTTCTAACCCAAGGATCATAGCAACAAATTGAACCTCTTCCAACTGCTATTCTCAATGTTTTGACGCCTTATATGCCAACGAGTTTCACGGGATCTAAGCTTCAGATATGCGTTGTGGTTTGGCTAATTATTTTGTGTTGTTACCATAAATTGTTGGGTGCTTCGTATTTTGTGTTGGATTCTTGTGTGACGTCAGTTATTTTGCAATTTTTTCTCAAAATCACTGCTATATAATATTCTTCATTTATTATGAACTGTGCAAGATACTTGCTTTGGAATAAATCTAGATGTATCAATGAATATGGTTATTATAAGTGGATTTTTGTTTCAAGACAAAAGCTTGCATGCACAACTAGAACTCAACTATTCCTATAATTTATGGAAATGGTGGTCCTCCTTTCCTAAAACCTCCCTAGTTTGTTGATATAAATTACAGATGCCTCTCATTTGTTACAATTCACCCAAAATTTTTTTTTTTTTTTAAATTTTTCTAACCAACAATATCATCCATCTGTTTCTCTGTTTACTCTCTCATTTGTTCTTTTTATTTGTTATTTTTTCAGCCTGTTGCTCAAAATTTTAAGGTGGATCATCACCCTGGTGCGGGCCACTGGTTTGCTGCTGGTCTTTCTCCCAATGTGAGTTCTGTGATCCACTGTTTTGTCATTGGAGTTTGGAGGTTGCACACATCATTCATTTCATTTCTAAGAGTGTTCATAACTTCACTGATGTTCATTTTTCAAATCCAAGAAATTAAGAAGAAACTAATTATGGTCGCTCTCCATATAGATTTCTGGCAGGAGCAAATTTTCCATGCATAATAGCCCACATTTTCAGGTAGTGCCATTTGGATATGGTAATAGTTATGGTAGTGTCGGAAGCTATGGAAGCTATAATGATGGCACTGGTCTTGGAAGTAGTTATGGTAGCTATGGGGATGGTGGCAATACGTTTGCCTACTTTTCACCTGTTGGTCCATCTGGGATGAGCATGCACGCACAGAGCGGTGTTTCAGTCCGTGGAAGTAGCCCTAATGCGAGAAAAAGGTTTATTCAGTATTCACAAGGAAACGGACTTGGTGTGAGCCCATCAGCTGGAATGTTTGTACCACTTCCCCTTGGCACTAGTCCCTCTCAATTCACTCCTCCAAGCTCATATGGTCAAGTTTCAAGTGGTTCTCCTGGACATTATGGTCCAACTTCTCCAGCAAGAAGCAGTTGCCATGGTTCTCCTTTAGGAAAAATGACTGCAGCTGCACATTATAATAGAAGAAAAAGTTGGGGATATTCTGCAAATCCTCAATCTCAAGAGAGTCCATCATCTCAACATTGGCAAGGACAATTCACTGATGGTGCCAGCTCAGGCCAAGCTGAGTGGAACCCTCAAGTACTTGGCAGTGCATCCTTGCATCTGCCGTCAAATCCTAGCGCTCCCAGTTCAAAGCAGCAAAGAGGGGGCTCTGGAATTGCTGCTAGTTATTCTGCAATGCCAAATATGCCCAGCTCCTTAACACGTAGTCCTGGTAGTGCAGAAGCTGCTCATGACAAGCCTGAGGCTAGTCTGTCGGTGCCAGATCCTGGAGATTGGGATCCCAATTATAGGTAGGCAGACAGGAACTCTGCAATATCAATATATCTAAATTGAATTCTATGATAACTTGGCAATTTAGATGTGTGTGTGTGTACTTATTTTCTAAGGTATCAATATTGATCCATCAGTCATGCAATCCTCCTCTTGTACCATGCACCGTATGCTATTTGTTTTTCTTGCTACAGAATATCTTGATTTTTTCAATTTATACCCCTTTTAGGGTCTTTTGAGTGGCTAAAGTTGAGGTCCCTTTAGAGTGAACTGCTTGCTTGACTATAATTTGACCTCTACTCATTCTTGTTTCAGTGATGAACAACTTCTGCAAGAGGATGGTTCAGACGAGAGCAGCATAACCACTGAGTTCAGCAAAGCTATGCGCCTTAGTTCAGCAGATTCATCAGTTGGAGTTGCAAGATTCAACCGTACGTCAAGCACGAGCTCAAATATACCCATCCAAAGGTGGATTATTGCTTTGGTAGATTTACTTTGTTTCTTTCTTTCTAAAGAATTATGTGTATGGTTATGTGAGTGTTTGTCTCTTCTTTGTCAAACTGCAAATTATGGGTTTGCGCTTTCATCCCATGTAACAGATGCAGTGTGAAATGACTCAAATAAGCGGGATGGGTACGTACTATATTGTTTGGCTATATAATTCAAATATAGCATTTGATAAAAATGGAATTGAACTTTTGGTTGTGTGGGTTTTCCTTGCGATGATTATATTTCCTGATTGCAGTCAGCTCTCAATAGTACAAGTGATGCATCTGTAATTTTTTCTATTTCTGATTTTTCTTCTTGCGGGAGAAATCCAAGGATATTCCGGGAAAGGGGGTTCTGCGGGGTGGGGTGGGGGTTTGGTTTGAGTTTCTTGTTTTATTATTTTAATCTTTTCCACTGTTGTTGACCTCATAACAGTTTTGCTTGATGTACTTCAGAGAAAATGGGCCTATTCAAGCATTTTCACATATAGAGGTGGGTAGCCCTCCTGCATCTCATGATCCACAGCCTGGATATTCCCGTTTCATGTCAAAGCCTTCTCATTTCATGCCTCATATCTCACAAAATTCTCCAAGTCGTTTAGGACAGCCACCTGTTCAACGGTACAATTTAATGAGAACCACTGCTCCTCAGGGTAGTGAATGGAATCAATTCAAGATCCAGCCTCCTCCTTCCGGCTTCAACTCTGGAGGCGCACGTTCTCCTGGAAATAACTCATTTAACAATGGCATGCCATGGGGTATTTTCCTGAGACTTGACACTATCAAGTCATTGAATCCTTCTGCTTTTACCTTTGTTATGTCTGCTCATAATTATTTTGTTAGAGCTACGTGAGTCAAAATATAAAGTTTCTCTGTGGAACAAATAGGGCTCAGAATGAGCTAATAACAATTTTCTTGATTCTGTTATTTTTGTTGTAGGGCGTAGGGCCAATCATCCTGTCTCAAACATTCCACCAGCATCTCGTGGAAGAAAAGACTATGGAAAGATTGTTTGATGTTGGAATCAGCTTGATTTTACTTTTGAGGGTCTATGTATTGGTTGCTGGCAAGAAAATTGTAATGTGTAGTAGTTCACATGGCTAGTGGACTGAGCAATATCCTCATTCTTTGTGCTTGCGTTAATATATATGGTTATTGTTTCTTTTGTCCTTTGGTAATTTTATATGAAATTGAGATTCTTTTGGTTGTGATGCGCCATCAGCCTTACAGCATTTTGGTCCCAAATTAATTTACGAATTGTATTGATTTTTCGATTGCTTTTTTTTTTATATTATTTTTTTGTTCTGTTTGACGGAGTCTAACCTGGTGATTGAAGTTTATGTTGCAGCTGCAGAAAGAAATTTCAACATGAAGTTGCATGTTCAAGGTGATTGCTGGAGTTTGTAAAAGTTTAATGGTTTTTCAATTACTTTAGAATTTGGAAATTGTAAGTCACATAGATATTTCCTTTCTATATTTTCCCTGGTTTCAATTGTATTTGATGTTTAGTTGACAAGAGAAACAGGCTTATTATTCTTTTCTCTTGCTTTCCCATTTTGCTTGAAGATTTTTTTGAGGACATGCTGAATCCTTTCCAGTTTCGTTGCGTTTTAAGCAGATTCTTGATCATTCTAACTTACATGTTCAGATTGAACAAGTACGGAGATTATGTTGAGCTATCTTGGCTTCGTTGCCTTACTTGTAGTAAGGAAAGAAAGAGGAAGTATAATATTTTTGTTGGCGATAATAGGAAATTCGGGCATTGTACGGTGCCCTTATCTCTTTGTAGAAGAAACAAGAGTGAGAAATGAAGTGTTTCAGCTTAAGCTTCTGTAGTTGCCTTCTTTTTAAGTGTTGCTAAAATTCTGTTTTTTGCTTTTCCTCTGTTATTTCATTATCCGTTTTAATACCCATCTTCGCAGCCACACAAACAAACCCCGGCCCCCTCCCCTCTTCCTATTTTCAGCTTTGAGATCTGGACCTTGTCATGTCATGCACTAATTTTGTGTGTATGATGAACTCACAAGATGCTCTGTGCTTGCCTGTTCTAAATAATGAGAAAAAATTCCTTCGAAGATTGGTTTAATCATTGGCAGGTTTTCTAGTTTTGAAAATCTCGATACCTGTTTAGTATTGAGATTGGATACTGAAGTGTAAAATTGCAACGATAAAGTATTTGATAAATATTAATTATTGTGGCTTGGAAGTTGATTTGAAAATTGGGAAATTAATTTGATCTTATATTTATAATAAAAATTTCATAATTTTTTTAAATTATTTTTTAAAAATTATATTTATTATTATCAATAACCAAAAGTGGCTCGAAAATTATATACTTAATAAAATGATAATTCACATCATGAGGGATGATGGATACGAGGATCGAATTGATCTGTTAGAATTTAGAAATGTTTAAATGAAAGCTAGAAATAAATTGTAACCGGGTAAAAAAAATAAAATAAAATAAAACTATGACGTTGTGTCTTGTGATCCGATGAGGGTATTATCCGAGGACCTTTGTTTGATCAAATCTGTTAAGATACGTCCACGTGTGACGAGGCCTAGATTTCGTGTGTGAAGCAGAAGCACATAGTTGGTTGGCCAATGACGTGGAAGTGGGGCCCACGGACTCATTGATTTTTGCGCTCAGATACCGCCATTGTTTTTGTGTTTTTCTTGATGATCGCCGTGGTGCGTTTGTGTGGTGAGCAAATACAACCAAATATCATAAATATTAATTAATAAACAAAAAAAAAGTTTTTAAAATATAAATAAAAATAACCGTAAAAGAAAAGAAAAGAAAAGAAAAGAAAAGTGGGGATGAAGCGGAAAAGAGAGAGAGGGGGGGAAAAATGGCAGCATAGAGACCACTCAAAGAAGGACCCAATATCTGTCTCAGCCAATGCCATCTCTTCTTTCCATATCTCTCTACCCATTTTGGACTTATTTCCTGGATTTTCTTTAATCATTTTCATCTTCATTTCCTTTTTTTTAAAATTTAATTTTTTTTAACGAAATTATAAAAACTTGAAAAGAAGAAGAAAAAATATAATCATCATGCAATAAATAATTTTGTTACAAGAACAGGAGCAAAGGCATTGTAAACACAACAGACACACGGGGTTCCGGTTCCAGTTCCAGTTCGAAACCTATTGACAATTTAATAGTTCTTCCCTTGCTTACTTTGGAATCAACGGGTCTTCTTCTTCATTCAGTCTTTGTTCAGCTCAACTAACATTACCACCTTTCAGGTATGCATGCATTTCTTTCACTGCAAAACTGCGTCTTCTTTCGTCATATTATTCTCCATGACAATTTCAGTTTCTTGCTGTTTTTGTTTTGTTGGCCACGTTCGATGCATTTTCTTCTTCATGAGCTCATTGTTTTGTTCCCCCCGGGGGGGGGGGGGGGGGTGTGTTTAAAAAGAAAAAGGTTTGAGAGTTGAGACAATCAAAGTTGTGTTTGTAGTTATGCTGAAAATTTGTCACCTATAGTACTGAATGATGAAAAATGAAAAAAATAAAAGAGAGAGAAAAAAAAGGCTAAAATGGGTTCTGTTTACAACTGGAGGCAGTGATGTTTTTGGAGACTCGTGAAATTAAAACTTTGAGTATAAACCCAACTGAGAAATGAGAATCTTTTTTTTTTTTAAATATTTATATTTCTTGGGGAATCAGTTGCTTGTTACTTCTGTCGAATGAGTTGTGTTCACATGGTTGTTGGATCCAATTCTCCTTCTGTGACTCGTGCTCTGGTACTGCTATCTAGTAGTTTATATTTTGCATAATAGTTGAGGTAGGCATTAGGCAAGTTCTTTCATTTCAACTTCAGTTGGATTTTGATTAGCTGGGTTGATTTTGTATTGACAATTTGTTAATAGAAGTTTCCTTAGATTCTTATTTAATTAGTTTTTATTGATATCAGAAGGATAATAAAGTCATCTTGGGAATTTTAGAATACGAAAGAAGTATTGCACTGAGCCTAGTGAATCAAGTGCCTGGAAGAATTCTATGACATGGTTTTCATTCGAAAATTTTATTGACGTCGTGTCATGCTAATTGTGCCTGCAAGATCAGAAGCCATATGATGGCCACAGCTGCTGTTATAGGACTTAGCGCTGGAAAGAGGCTCTTGAGTTCTTCATTTTACTATTCTGATATCTCAGAAAAGCTCTCGTATGTCAATGATCTCGGATCAGCAAACCCTCAAGTTGGTTCAACTAAGAATGTGGTAGCCGCCAAAAAGTCATCAAATTATAGTCCAAGCTTTCCATCATGGAATCGACAAACTCAGCCTATTAAGGCTCTCAAAGAGCATGTGGATACTAATTTTGCTTCTACTGCAGAGCCATGGGCTGAACCACCCAACGACATAGAAGAGGAAAGCTCTGAACTTGACTATTCAGTGGAGGCACTTCTTTTGCTTCAGAAGTCTATGCTTGAAAAGCAATGGAATCTTTCTTTTGAGAGAACAGTTTTAACTGATTCAGCGAGTAAGAAAATTCACAAGAAGGTGCCAGTCACTTGCTCTGGAGCATCTGCTCGGCAACGAAGATTGAATTCTAAAAAGAAAATATTAAGCCAGAATAAATCTGTTTTCCAACAAAATGGCTCCAAGCAGCTAAGATCAATGATTAGTCCGGAGCTAATTCAGAATCGTCTAAAGGGCTATGTGAAGGGTGTGGTCAGTGAAGAACTGCTCACCCATGCAGAAGTTGTCCGTCTATCGAAAAAAATTAAAGCCGGCCTCTCCTTGGATGATCATAAATTGAGGTAATTAACAACTTTCATGTTCTGTTTTCCTCTTCTTCATTGGGTTATATTTTTATATGTTTAGACATTTCTTATGGGAGGATGATTCGATCCTTGTAGTCATCTAAGCTTTAGATTTTTTAATGTATTCAACCTACATTTATATTCTGGAAAATAAAGAGAGTTTTCTCTTGTTAAAACAATTTATCTTTTTTTTTTTTTAAAAGGAGACAGAATTGGGTCCTGTATATCTCTGCACTTTTCTATACTTTTCCATTTTTCTGCTAACTATGGTTCTGAATAGTTTCGTACACTTCAATATTTATGTTCTGGAAATAAAAAGAGTTTTCTCTTTATTTTATTTGTGGGATATTTACATTTTTTCATTACCATCTGTTTTGGTAATTTAAGATTGAAGGAGAGGTTGGGGTGTGAGCCATCAATGGAACAACTTGCAGCTTCCTTGCGGATTTCTCGGCCTGAGTTACAGTCAATATTGATGGAGTGTTCATTGGCAAGAGAGAAGCTGGTGATGAGCAATGTTCGTTTGGTCATGTCTATAGCTCAACGATATGATAATATGGGTGCTGACATGGCTGACCTAGTTCAGGTGATTTTCTATATCTGAACAAAAAATAAATGGCAAGTTTCTGGACTATTGAATTGGAGACAGTTTTCAATTTTCTGATATGGTGCTTGTCCTATATTTCTCATGTAGGGTGGATTGATTGGATTATTGCGTGGGATTGAGAAATTTGATTCTTCAAAGGGTTTCAAAATTTCAACTTATGTGTATTGGTGGATACGCCAGGTAATGCTACTATTAATTTGCACTTTTATACAATTTATTGCATGGTTAAAGACAGATGTCTTGTTGAAAAACCAACTGAAATTCGATTTGTCATCATCATTGCCTAAAAAAGGATCAAAATTCGAACAAATTGGTGTTCTTTTGAATTGGATTAACAAGCTGCTTATGTATTTGGTCTTTGCCTACTAAAAGTAACTTAGAAAGATGCCAAATGCTAGCATTAGGATGATATACCCATTTCCCTTGGGATTCCTCAACCATCCATACTCTGTAGTCTATAAAATTACTAGTTTGATCGTCTTTTTGTACTCAGCAATATGAGGTTTGAAGTGATATCTGAAAATTTTTCAGCTTATTAGTCGCTTCAGCCCCAATTTAATAACGTGATTTGATTTCTTTTATTCAGCCTTTCTATAATGTTTATTCTTTTATCAGTTGTTCTGCAAAGCTAATTCCGGTTCACATTGTGATCTTGTAGGGAGTTTCTAGAGCATTAGTTGAGAATTCAAGAACCTTGAGATTGCCTAATCATCTGCATGAAAGGTTGGGCTTAATCCGGAATGCAAAGCTTAGGCTAGAAGAGAAAGGAGTAACACCATCAGTTGATGTAAGTTGATTATTGAACCGTGATCAAAAGAAAGGAACTCAAATTAATTTCTGTAACATTTTTTTTTTAAACCTTTTATTCTTTTCTTACTCACTTCTTGCCTATGACACTTTCAGAGAATTGCAGAATACTTAAATATGTCCCAGAAGAAAGTCAGAAATGCTACAGAGGTACTAACTGTTTGTGAGCTATTTCTGGTTTCTGGTCATCTATGTAATTATTCTTTCCGTAACTCACTGTACACTGTTTCTATATGTAGGCAATTGGCAAGGTCTTCTCACTTGATAGAGAGGCATTCCCCTCTTTAAATGGCCTCCCAGGAGAAACCCATCATAGTGTAAGTGCAACACAGTTTAGTTTTGTCTACTCTCGCTCAATATGTTTTTAGTTCACACTTTGTTTCCTTCCTCTTGTGTAATGATTAACTTTTTTCTGTATTATTTTAGTACATTGCGGATAATCGCGTGGAGAACAACCCATGGCATGGAGTAGATGATTGGGCTCTCAAGGTAAAAAGAATGCATTGTCTTTTGGAGACATGAATCATCTTTCTAACCAAATGAATAGAAAAAGTTACCATACCAGTGATACATTTACAGGATGAAGTAAACAAGCTCATCATAGTGACACTTGGAGAACGTGAGCGAGAAATCATACGTCTTTACTACGGTCTTGATAAGGAATGTCTTACGTGGGAGGATATAAGTAAACGGTGAGTATCAGATTAATAATGTTGCTGATGCATTTACTGTTGATGTTGCTCTTCAATTGAACCGAGTGCTCAGGTCATGCATAGTTTTCATTCTCTCATGTGTGCACGACAGCTGTACATTTTCCTTCAAATTTGCTGTTGATTTAACAATTTTATTGTTCTAATTCTTCAGCATAGGTTTGTCCCGAGAAAGAGTTAGGCAAGTTGGACTTGTGGCACTAGAGAAACTAAAACATGCCGCTAGGAAGAAAAAGATGGAGGCCATGCTTGTGAAACATTAGTTTTGTATGTTTCATTATTGACATGGTTAATTGAGTAAATTACTGTATATATTCATACAGAAAGAAAAAGCTGTATCTTTGATTTATTTTTTCCGATCAGGTATAATTTACAGGAGGGCCTGTGATCGGCCTACGACTAAGAAACTCTCTGTAACAACACACTGATTTAAGAGCCTGTAAGTGCAGCAGAAAAATTTCTTGTATTAAATGGTTGGAAAATACTCTTGTGGATGAGAGTCTAATTTTGCATTGCCATGAATCAGGATGATGAACCCACATAAATTTTTATGGCTGCTCTATGCATTTATTTACGGTTACATCTATTTGAAAATCTACATAATAAAAATATAATTGGATATTTGGACACGTCATTGAAATGAATGGGGGCATTTGAAATTTGATTTTTAATTCTGCTCTATGAAGAATTTTATGATGTTCTTGTTTATTTTCTCGTAAATAGTACAGTAGTAGTACACGATGTATTCAAATAAATAAATTATTTGATTTTCTCCAATATTGTACGAATAACACCAGGAAAACAAATCATAGCCGAGATCCTACATCCAAAGTCACAACTTTCCAGAAACTGTAACATGAAAGCCAATCAGCAGTGACTGCATTTACAGATAAATGTTACAGAATATACTGACAACCCAATTTGTTCAGCTCATCAAATGGATTACCTATAAATTTTTTCATGAAAATTTCACATCTAAATTCACGCGCTTTCCGTTAAATACAAGCAGAGAAATACAATCTCCATAAACCACAGTCAATCTTTATTATCTACAATGCATTTGCAGAAAATTTCTGCAAGAGATGCCTTACCACTTCAGCGATTGAATGTATAGTATTGTCCTGCCTTTCTTCCTTTCCCATTCTTTTTCTTTCTCTTCCTAATTCGAGCAAAAATGCATTGCAAGTAGTGCAGGATCACTAAGCCGTACTCCTTAAAACTTCGAGAGAAGTTTGACAGAAAGATACAGAAAAGATAAAATGGAAGGGAAATGAAAATGAAACATAAATAATTCACCATGTAGAAGTAAAATTTGACAAGAACGCAATGAGTTGAAAGCCACCTGAAGTTACAACAATCAACAAAAAACATGCCATTAGCATAATGTATTTACAAGATGAGCTAACAAGGGAAAAGTCCTAAAAGCAAAAATGTTGCAAGTATTAACTTAATATCAAGGAAAATTGTATTGGCAAGTCCTTTTCTTTGACCAAAAACCAGGCCGCCGTGGATGAGATGAAATACCAAAGAGAAAATAACCTCTCAGTTCTTGATACACTCTAGGCGAAATGCATACAGCAAACATAACCTGAAACTTTATTTGTTTCAGCTACATGTTACTGTGAAGTGCGAACAGCAACAGCTCTTCCAATCACGCTGTAGACTCAACGTCTCCTTGTTAATGAATTATGATGCATCTTCAGCAATGTGTCAAGTGTTACAGGAGTCCATCCTTCTGGCTTTTGGGCATACAACATCTGATGCATGGAGTCCACATATATACTTATGTTACCAAAGCCATAAATTTGCTGACCATTATGCATCCTGCCAGGTTTAGGCTTAAATAGCAACTCATGTTGCTGGGCATAAGCCTCAACGACTTCTTTCAAAGTCATTTGACGCGGTGCATCCATGCCATTCATCTGGGTTGCACTACCGAGGCCTGCTGCTGCAGCAGCTGCTTGTTGAGCTTGTGCTGCTGCTTTCTGCTGTGCCTCAAACTGTCTCTGTTCCCGCGCCTTAAGATAACTAATGTTCTCTATTGTACCAGGTTGGACCACAATCCCACCTTCGGCAGCTTGGGACATCATGTCAAGACCAACATTGAGCTGAGCCCGAATATTTTGATTTGCTAAAAGTTCCTCTGGAATAAGTCCCTTCCAACCCAAATACCATTTATGAATTTCTTCAAAGTCTGGAGTTGTGTTTAACCAATGATACAAAACGTGCAGCCACTTGGTGAAGAAGAATCTCTCCATCAAATCGACCATAAGATGAATTGGAACAGCGGAAGCCCACGGGATAACCCAATTGAACTGATCAAGCTTCTGTTCTAGAGGATTTATTTGGAACTCTTGAAGGGCAATCTGCAATTTTGGAACTATATATCGACGCATAAGCTGTTCCCAACTTGCTGAATCGAACACAGTCTTCCAAGGTGACAAAATGGTGTAAGCAGACGCATCACTTGGGTGCCAAGCATCAAGAACATTACTCAACTTCATGCGTATCATCTGATACAATCCCTCCAATTTATGTCCCAACAATGGCAGCCATGGATGAACCCAAACATGGATTGGAACAGTTTCACGACGTGGGTCCCATGAATCCACAGCACTTGTCAATTTTGGCAAAACTACCGTATCCAATATGGTATGAAGAACTGAAGACGGCAGCAACTTTTCCCAAGACTCCAAAAATCTAAGCATCTGCTCAGGGTCCCTGGGATCCCAGGTATTGATGCCAGCTATTCTCACAGCAGGTAAAACAACTTCTGATATCAACTGAGAATAAGGCGTTGATACATCCCATATATCTTGACCATCAGTTTGTAGCACATTCTTCCACATCAGTACCACCTCCATTTTATGAGATGGATTTTGGAGAGGATCCCAACCTTGAAACATCCTTATAAACAAGGGCAAGGCAAATGAGCAAGCAATGGAGGCCAAGTTACAAAGCTTATAATCATGAGCAAATCTCCTATGTAAGTCGCTGAAATAATTTGCTAGTGAGACCAACGTTAATGTTCCTGATGAATGCTCTTTCTCAATTTGACCTAGGACATTAACAATTGTCTCCATATTATCCAACTGCTGTTTCTGTTCCGCAGCTGTCTTTTCCAAATTCTCCTTCTCCTTTTGCAAACTCAATGCTGTCTCCCTCGCATTATTCAAATCTTTGTCAATCTTCTGAATATCAACCTCAGCCAGGTCCACAATCAACCTTACATTATGCTGCAGCTCAGGCATTGGAACATCATTCTCCCTTGCCTTTTCTTCTGCATCCAAATTCTCCAAGTTCGTCAAAACCCTAACCTGTGGTCCTCGCATATCAATCACTTTCTGAACAACCTGTTCTCTTTTATTTTCTAACAACTCCTCTGCTGTAATATACTCCTCCTTTTTCCTCACCTTCAGCTTTGACCAAAGCCTCTCCTTAGCTCTCCCCTTCGGTTGCTGCTGCCCCACAGTCTTCTTGTCTTCCAATTTCTCCAAACCTGGCAACTTAGCTGCTTCAGTCTCCTTAAAATCATTGTATCCCATTCCCATATTCTTCGGTCTCATCCTTGCTTCAATCGGTGCCGTAATCCCTTGCTCATCCTTCCCCAATCCACGTCCTTTATACCACCCCATTTTCTCCATCATTTTCATCACAACGTTGCCGACACCAATATCTCCACCTTTTCCTCCTTGAGTTCTTTTCTCTGATTTTGACCTCTCCTTCTCCTTCTCCTTCTCCCTCTCCCTCTCCCTCTCCTTCTCCTTTCTCTGCGCCTCTTCCTTTATCCTCCTGCCAAACGGAGTCTGCAAGAAACTATCGTCACCGTCACATGCCTCACCACTCACTTTAACCCCATTATCACTTTTCTTCGAATTACTCGCAGTGAACCCTAACCCTGAAGCAGAAGCAGAATTCCCAGATCCAAAACCAAGACCCACACCAGACCTATCTCCACTATCATCATCTTCAAACATATCAACATTCTCTTCTTTCACATTCTTATCAATCTCTTGGTCAGGCATCACAGTACCTGCAAAAACAAACAAAAATATATTAATTTACACGATTCACCTATTCGCACTATCTACTGCTAACGCCCTAGAAACATTTATAAATTCAGCAAACGTCCTAAGTTAATTGAAGTCTGGAAATTTATTCATGTTTACCTGTTGAAACAAAATTAACGGGCTTTGACAAATCGGGCTTTCGTCCAAAATCGCGGTCTTTTCTTCGCTTTTTGGAGGAGTAACCGTCGTCGTCGTCGTTGTCGTCGTTGTCGGAATCGTAGGCGAAAACACCGTACAAGACGTCGTCTTTAGTTTGCGTCGGCTTCGCTCTGCGTTTCTTGTAATAAAACTCCCCGTTTATCCACTGGCCGCCTTCGAAGTCGTTGTCCATTCCGAATTTCTCCATCTCCTGGTCTTCCTCCATCTTTGAATCACTAAAAATTTTAGGGTTTATGGCCTTAGCAAGCTACTTTCAATTGAATTAAACCAAAAAAAAAAAATTCCTCGGAAAACAGATTAATAAATAATAACCCCAGCGACTGAACTTTGTTTTCCACTTTCCGTACGGTTTCTTCTTGATTCTCTTCTGGCCCGAGTAGAAAGCCAGGAAACATCGCCATTGCTTAATGGGCCGTCAAAAGGGCCGATCTCAAGAAAAGCTTCATGGGCCTTTTGGTTCGAAGCTGACAAAAGCTTGCTTCATCTTAATTGATAAGTAATCCACAACCATATTCTATCTACACCCCTGTCGTCATTTTTTCTGAAAGGACCTGTTATGAACAGCAATGACGGGCGTAATTTGCTTTTCCCTTGAAGGCATGCATTTTCTCCCGGGCAGGGAGTGTCAAGGACTAATGCATTTTCCTTTTAACACGCATGCCCATAAATTTTTTCTAATAATTTTAGATATCATACATAATTTTTCATGATTATATTATTATAATGATTGATTAATCATAAGGTATGTTTACATAATTTTTCATGATTATATTATTATTATAATGATTGATTAATCATAAAGTATCTATATGATGACATCAAAATACTATATCAACTTTGCATTTGTTAGGAAAATGATACTCGTACCGAGTCAAACCCCGAAACCTCCAAAACGCACCGTTTCAGTTAAAGTAAAAACGGTGCATTCTGCTGCTATTTGATGTCTCCTTCGTCGTGTGAAAACGGTGCGTTCCGCGGCCAAACTCTCATTCGTCGTCTCTCCTTCATCGTCGTCTCTCGTTTCCAATCAAGAACGCACCGAGCCCAGCCACCACTGACAACAATCAGTTGCCGCCACCACTGACAAGAATCAGTTGCCTCTCCTTCATCCCCTCTCCTTCATCGATCGCGGTCTAGCCTGAGTAATGTTTCCTTCTATGCCTGATTTAGGTTACGGTAAAATGGGGATAATTTTGCTGATTTAGGATAAATTGTGTTGGATAAATTGTGTTGACTTGTTCTGCTAGTGCTGATTTAGGTTAAATTGTGCTGATTTGCTGGGTTTGTGTGTTGGAGTTTGGTTGATTGTTGCCTTGGTGCATTTTGCTTGTGTTTTCATAATGAATTTGCTGGGTTTGTGTCCTAGAGTTTGGTTGGTTGTTGCGTTGGTGCATTTTTTTGCTGCATTGCTCTTGTAGCAAGAGCAGCAATTGCTGGATTGCTCTTGCAGCAATTATTGGATTGCTCTTGCAGCAATTGCTGGATTTACTGGATTGCTTTTGCAGCAATTTTCTGGAGTTTGGATGGAGACAGACACGCAACTGCAATTGCTGGATTGCTCTTGCAGCAAGAGCAGCAATTGCACTTGCTGCAATTGCTTTGTAGCAAGAGCAGCAATTACTGCAATTGCTTTGCTGGTGTTGAATTGCTGGAAAATTTGCTGGGTTTGTGTCCTGAAATTGTGTTGCTTGTTGCCTTGGTTTGGTTGACTTCTTGAAATTAAAAGGAATGCTTCACCTATTTTAATGCCATAATCTTTATTTTTTCTACTTTCCAATCTCACATTATTAATGTCATAGTCTATGCATAATGGGTAATAAACTGAATGCTGGATTGTTTTGATAAGTATAATGGTGCCATTTAAGCTGCTTTTTTTTTTTTTTGGGCAGTTTCTTTCTCGAAGTCTATTACTGACAATGTAATCCAGCACAAGTGAGAATCGAACCTCATTGCAAATATGTAGTGGATGCAGTAATCAGATGGAATTGTTAACATCACGTACAACCAAGAATCCAAATCGCAAATTTTGGATTTGTAGAGGATGTAAGAACTTTCAATGGGCAGAAGACCGTAAATTTAGCGAAGACAAAATAAACATGTTAATGGAGGAGGTTAGGAAGCTGGCATTAGAAATTGAGTGTATGTCTGTTAAATTTCAATTATTGCATAAAGAACTTGAGCAAATGCGAGAATGTGAAGTGCAGAGGCGATTGTTGGATGATGAACTTCGAAGAAGACAGACACCACGACATGATTTTATTAAAATACTCATGGTTGTTGTATTATTTTTAAGTTGTTTTAAACTGTACTATGCAACTGGAAAAGACCTTTAGACATATTTAATAGTGTTTTCATATGATATGAAATATATCTTTCCGAGTTGTTTAACGTAACTAAGTTACAAATTAAATTCAAATTGTGCGAAATTAATACATAAAAACACAAATTAACTTCGTTGATTCACCAAGGCAACTTCAATGCACTTCGATCATGTGTTTGGTTCATTAGTTGAAAACTCCCTCCGATTGGCATCCTCGAAATTTTGTTGGGGTATTTGTTGGAAGTTTACATGATGAGTTCCGCTATAATTTATCCAAGACTGATAGTAAGGGGGAAAAAATGCATGTTCTGGGAGTGCCTGTTGTGCTAGCTATTGTAAAAAAAAAAATTATTAAACACAAATTATCAAACATATGAAAATTAATGGAAATGACAAATAAAAAAGTATTACCATTGCCATATTGCTCTCTTGTGTTGGGATTGTAGTAGCCACCTAAGATGATAAATCAAGTATCTCCGAGTCCTATGAAAGCAATCACCAAAGTTTAAAATATATATTAAATTAATTAAAAATGAATGCATTAAACATTCATTAAAGTAATGGTACTTAACTTTGATTTAATAGAATTACCTCAACAGTTGTGTTTATCGACCCATCGTTCGACTTTCATTTTGCCTTTTTAAAATGCTTTTGCTTTCTTTGACAAGGTGGACGACCTTTACGATGAGTTACTATTGGATCCTGTATGATTTCGGAACAACTTCCCGACCCACCATAAATAGTTGTATCATCACCGTCATATCGAATATTCAGAGATACATCATTCATTATTTTCTCGATCCAACTCATAACATTTTTATGGCTTTCTTCGTTTTTTAAAGCTACCTCAACAACATCACAAAAGGCAGTGCATTCCTCTTTATATCGCCGATGTTCAACGCTCGAACTCCGCAAATCATAACTGACTTTGACTTTACTGTAGCACATCCGCACATCTTTTCTCCATCTTCGCATGATATATTTTTCAGGATGTAATTATATACGGTTACGTGACAACACTGCAATTGCGTGGCTGCAAAGAATGCCCTTATATTCAATCATCTTTTTCAAAAATAACTTTAAAAGTCTTTTCTTTACTGTTTCCATAATTTTCAATGACTTCATATTCCGATCCCCCACAACTGAAAACCTCACAATACATCTTATTCATTAGCTCATGCTGAAATTCTTGAAACTTGGAAATAGTATACACTTCTTCAACTTGCTTCTCCATTGCAAAAATGGTACGACATGGCATCTGTTGGCTAAAACACCTAGCATTTGCTTGCCATTCTTTCTCAATTTTACTTTCCATTGCTTTCTCATATTTTTCTATAAATTGCTTTAAGGTTGTTTTTGAGTTAACATAACCATCAAAGAAAGCATTCATACTCTCACTACGTTGAGTGGTTGACATTCCAACCCAAAAAGTAGTTTTAACAAAGCATGGAACCCAACGATTTCTTTCGTCGTATAAACCATTTAACCACTGATTATTACCAAGATCATATTTCTCTAACATGTCATGCCAAGCTTCTTCAAATTCAACAGGAGTCAGTGAATCATAAACAACAGAATGCAATGCAACTCTAATAATATGATATTCTACATACCTTCCCAACTTCTCAGGCACCTTCTTCAATATATGCCACAAACACCATCGATGCCTAGTATTTAGAAAAACAATCTCAATTGCTTTTTTCATCGCTTTGTCTTGGTCCGTGATGATTCCAAGGGAAGGACAGTTAGACATACATGATAGCCATGTGTCAAATAACCATGTAAATGTCTCCGTGTCCTCATGCGAAATTAACTCATATCCTAACAAAATTGAATGACCATGATGATTAACACCCACAAAAGGAGCAAATGGCATATCATACTTGTTTGTTAGGTATGTGGTGTCAAATGTAATAACATCACCAATGTCTTGATAGGCCGCTCTGCTCCTTGGATCAGCCCAAAATACATTTTTTAACCTACCCTCGTCATCCAAGTCAAGACTAAAAAAAAACCCATCATTTTCGCTTTGCATTTTCTTAAAATATATCTGAATTGCAGCAGCATCCCCTTCCCCGAGCCTTAATCGCCTCACCTTGTCAACATGATTTCTAGCATCTCTTTCTAAGAATGAGACATTTTCAAAGCCACCGGCCTCAACAACAATCGACTTGAAACTTTGAGCCATTTTAATTCCTGCTTCTTCATTTATTTCAAGCTGCTTTTTAACAAAAGGACTAATGGTACGGTTGCATCGATAATACCTGCTCTTACTCGGACTCACGGCATGGTTGTGTTCAAGATACAAATTTCCAATTATCCACTTTCCGCTAACAGAATCCAAACGTCCTCCAATTTTTGCATTGCATCCAATTTTTTGGTTCGGTTGAAGCCGCAAGACATGATTGGATTTGCTTTTTGACTTGCCGTTTCGCCCACAAGTAAATGTCACATATCTCATACTCCCATCATCCCCTTTTCTACAAGATCTCCGCATCACAGGAAACCCCAGTTGTACGCCATAAGCTTTGTAATATTCAAACATTTCATCATGACTATTAAAAGACATCCCAACCTTTGGCTCAGCAACCTTTTCCACCAATTCCTCATTATTTTCTTCAAAATCAGTCTCTCGCAAATCTTGCAATTCCTCCACCAGCACTTGATCAACCTCCACTTCATCAACCTCGTCCATTATTGCTGCAAATTATAATAATTCAGAATATTATTAATTAATTATCCCAAATTTATTAAATTTAGAAACAATAATATCAAAACAAATGCTCACGATTCAAAATAAAATAGCTCAAGATTCTATTGAAAATGAAATAGCTCAAGATTCATTAAATTTACAAATAAATTAAATTAATTTAGAATATTACCAATAATGAATTATCCCAAATTCATTAAATTTAGAAACAAATTAAAATATAAAATGAACGTTATTAATTAATTATCCCAGATTCATTAAATTTAGAAACAATAATATAGATATAAATGCTCATGATTCAAGTCACAAATCAAAGTAAAACAGTTCAAGATTCATTAAATTTAGAAACAAATTCATAATATTATTAATTAGTTATCCCAAATTCTTTAAATTCATAAACAATAATAAAGAACAAATACTAATACAGACATGCTGTACTCAACTTTAACAAATCAGTTGGGGTGCTGCAATTCACTTTGAGAAACCGTCAATCACAAATCAGTCATGCGGTTGAAATGGAGCAATGAAGAAGCGAAATGCTCGACACAGTGCTGGCGCTTAAACGTCGTGCGGTTGAAACGGAGCAATGGAGAACGCGATGCTCGACACAGTGCTGAACAAACTCTAAACCCTAAATCAAACAGAGCCACACATTCGACCTTCTTAACTGGCGACCTTATGCTCTTCAGCTTCTTCACTTTGGCAGCAACTACCGCCTTCTTCGCCGGAGACTTGATCGACTTCACTGCCGCTTCTTTTGCCTTTGGCTTCGACTTTGTCTTCGTCTTCGTCTGCTTAGCCGCAGCGTCAGTAGAGCTAGCTTTAGGCTTCTTCGCGGTGGCGGCGGTAAAGGAAGGCTTCAGCTTCTTAGCGGTAGTAGAATAGGACGATTTAAGAGGGAGCTTGAAGGAGTTCTTGACTTTGACCAGCTTTCCGTTCGAAACAACCTTCTTCAAACTGAACAAGCAACAGTTCAATTTTACTTCCAATCTGCCAGTTGAAAAAAAAAAAATTACATGAAACGGTGCGTTTGGAGGTTTCAAGATTTAACGGATTTGACCCGGGGCAAACTTCACCACTGATCGTGCTATAATGGACTATCTTTGCTCAAATATAACTCAAACCGAAATCACATCGCGAGACAAGATCCGAGATCTCGTATGATATAAATATCTTTTAGATCCCAAGAATCTCGCCGTACTAAAGCCGCGAATATCTAAACTTCTCTCACTTTTCCCCAATCTACAGTTACCACTTGTGCTGTTAACTTCGTTCTTTCAATTTTCTCATTCACTGACTAGAACTAGACGCTTTGAATTCAAATCAAATGGCTGCTAAGGCTTTTGTGGTTCATTTTTCAGCTGCTAAACCTTCTAAGGAACCTTTTTTCCGAAGCCCAGATTGCCCTTCCACGTCTCATTCATTTCCACTTAGGTCCTTATCTGTAAACAAGCCTGCTGGCAATCTTAACAATGTGCTGTTTATAAGTCACTACACGCTTGCTTCACTTCATCGCCGACTCAGTCCCGTTTCTGCCGTTGACTCGGAAGTGCCTCACCCTTTTCACCAGGTACAATGAAAGCGAACATTGAACATAATTTTTTTTAAAAAAATTATTTCTGATAAAAATCAAATTTTGCTTTCTGGGTTCTGTGATAAATGAGAAATTTTTAGCAAGTTTGACTTCAGGGAAAATTGAATGAATAAATGAAAATGGAAAGAAATTAACTGGGGCATTAGTTACATTATATGATATCTCATTTTCATGGGAATCAAACATGAACTAAGTGAGAAGACCAATGTTTAAGTATTTTGATAGTGCCAGTCAGTTTATTGGATGATATTGTATAAGCTCATCATTAAAACATAGATTGGTTGAATGAAATTTATTGATTCCAAAGTTTGTTTTTCAGAGATCTTAAATTTCATGTTCTCTAGTGGGCGAGTTCTTTTAAAATGGAGATAAAATAACCTAATTGATTGAAATTTGTGAATAGCCTTGATATCTGATGAGACTAATATTGCTTATGATTTATTTTTGGCGGGAATGTTACGCAAGGAATCGGCAAATTTTAGGAGCAATAAAGCCTTTGAGGAATGGAATTCATTAACAGCCAAGTTCTCTGGAGCAGCAAATATCCCTTTTATGATATTGC
The DNA here is from genome assembly GCA_030449075.1 of Murraya paniculata. Taxonomy (NCBI): domain Eukaryota; kingdom Viridiplantae; phylum Streptophyta; class Magnoliopsida; order Sapindales; family Rutaceae; genus Murraya; species Murraya paniculata. The sequence continues at coordinate 2,534,444 of JAEVFN010000036.1, read as the reverse complement.
AACTACCTCAGATAATCCTAAATGCCCGCAATCTGTTAGCAGGAAATAAATCTGCCCTTCTGGCAGTTCCCTGGCTGGTAAGGAAATAGTGGGAATTTGTAATCTTTGAGAGTATTGTTTATAAGTCTTTCCTCTTGTTGCCGGTGGTCCTTTCTTTTCATACTGGCATCACTTTGGCTGCTTGTAAAACTTGGGTAAAAATGTAAAAGTCAACAAGTTTTGTAGGATTTACCATTTTGTGTATGTTTTTGGTTCTCATCCTACTCTAGGTGAATTTAAAAGTTTTATCTCAAGGACTTAGTTGAGGGGAGATTGCTGAATATATTGCTATAACTCTAATAGCTAAAGCATATAGAGAATGGTATAATAATACGATAACACATCCCTCAATGACCTTGGGTTCTATGCTGTAAAAGTACACAATCTAAATTTCATAATTTCTGTTTTGCCATTTTCTCATTGACCGACGAGGACATTTTGATTGTTGAAATCTGAGGAAGAGGATGTTTTGAATACAGGGAATGCTGACTGGTTTACTCGGGAATCTCTCACTCCTGTCGTATTTTATAAAGAAGAGGGAGAAGGAGGCAATACTTGTTCAAACTTTGGGTGTTGTTTCCACATATGTGGTAATTTCACAACTTGCAGTGGGAGAAGCAATGCCTATGCCTCACTTCATAGTCACTTCAGCAATTGTGGCGACTGGTCTTGTTTTAAACGTCCTAAATTACTTTAACATGCTTAATGCTGGAATTTGGCGATTCTGGGAAGATGTTATAACAGTTGGCGGGCTGACGGCTCTTCCCCAAGTAATCTCTCTCTCTCTCTCTCTCTCTCTCTCTCTCTCTCTCTCTCTCTCTCTCTCATCTTGCATATACAAGGACATATTCATTTACAATTATCTAGTGTTCAACATATTCATCTCGGCATTTTAAGAAATTAAGATGTTGATCTTGTTCAAGTCTTCATACTCTTACCTTTTTGTGTATGAATTTGAATGCAGGCTATATGGTCTACGTTTGTACCCACTATACCAAATAGTATCTTGCCTGGGATTATAGCTTTTGTTGTAGGTGTGGTAGCTGTTGTTATGGTAAGATTTACATCACTTTTGGGATTAATATTTTGCCTCTGATTACAGTAACACATTTGTATCACCAAAAATATAAGAGAAATTATAAAGCCATTGATCATTAATTTTTCTAGATGGTGAGTTGGTGATAATATATTGGAGGAATCCTTTGATGTAGAGACTAGTGTTTTTGGCTTAAATTGAAGGAGAAGGGAGTATATCTCTTATGATAGGCTTAACTTTAAGCTGACAACAAGGTGCAAAGCTGATTGTTGTCTCGTTTTATTCTCATAAAAAACCTTGAGATATATAGAAAATTGATTTTGTTTAGACAAAGTAATAAAATTTGAACGCAACCCATGCTGTTTTGATATCTTTATTTCATATCAGGAAAAAAGCAAGAGAAAAAAACATTTATTCTAAGTCTTCAACTTGCTGGGCCACCATGACCCTTGCTTTGTTCTTCTAGCTCTGGTCCTGGAGAAAGGGATTCGATTGCAAAACTCTAGCATCAGGATCTTTTAGCACATGGCAAACAAATGGTTATTTAGGTAGAGTATGGTCAGCTTTGGATTACAAACTCTTATATCCAATTGACAATAAACTTTTTATGATAAACTTAAGCAAGAACATACAGCAATAGTTACTTGCCAGTTGCCACATTCATATTTCACCTAACTGCATCAAGGCACACGTAGTGCAGTGATGTAGAAAAGAGCATTTTGGCATTTTAATGATATAGGATGCAACATTGATGCTAAAGTATTAAACTTGAAAAACTTTGAATTGCAGTTCCTTTCTGGTGTAGTAGATGCTTTGATTGACATTTATAGTTATGTTCATTTTTTGCGAAGTACAAGGGTTCCACCAACATCCCTTGAGGATATTGTGCTAGCTGAAACTCAACCTGATTAGGTTCATTTGATCAATGTGTTGAAGCTCTGTATAGATAGGGAAGTATGACTAATACTAAGATGAGCATGTCTAAACATCAAATTTCATTGATTTTTGATGTTTGGGCATGTGAATAGTCTTGACAGGGTATGTTAGATGATATGTCTGATTAAATGTTTATACGGTAGTCCAAAGATCTTACCATCTATTTTCTTTCTAGAAAAACTGCTATGACATTCGGGATCCGGTAGATTTTAAGCATGTCCTTTCAAAAATGACAATGGATTTTTATCTAAGAATGATATTATTGAAGTACAGTTCTGTCTCATTTCTTTTTTTCTTCAAATTAATAGATGGATATACGTAGCCCAGTTTAGCACCCTTTTAAACATGTTACTGCCAAGATTTGCAGGCAAGAATGGGCCAACTTTCAAAGCAAGGAGTTAAGTTTGTTGGAGCAATTTCTGGATGGACAGCTACACTTCTCTTTATGTGGATGCCAGTTTCACAAATGGTAATTTTTGTGTATGCTACGGTTCTAAATCTTGAAAGATCATAAATCTTAATTATTTTATGTGCCTTTCTGACCAAGGTTTCTGCTGTCTGTTTAGTGGACAAATTTTCTAAACCCTGATAACATTAAAGGATTATCAGCATCCTCAATGTTGCTTGCAATGATCGGAAATGGACTTATGATCCCACGTGCACTCTTTCTTCGCGATTTCATGTGGTAATGTTCCTTTATCTCATTCATATATAAGATAGTCATTGGTACGGTTCGCATATGCAGTTTCAAAGATTTTTGTTAAACCTTGAACTGTTTGTTTCAAGATCCTTCCTGACCTTTATCCTATCCTGAAACTTAAACCTTGCAATTCTTGGCCTTCTTAAGATGTACTTGATAGTTGGCCAAAGTACAAACGTATTAATATCATTAACCTGTACATTCAACTATGATTACAGGTTCACTGGTGCCACTTGGGCAACTCTATTCTATGGGTATGGAAATCTAGTTTGCCTTTATTGGTAAGAAAATTTTAAATTTTCAATCTTCATTTATAATTTTAAGTTTCTATTGTTTTTCTGAATGGGAGTTCCCTAATCTAAGTGAAAGCATTTTATTGTGATCCCAGTTTCAATGTCATTAGCAAGGAATTCTTTTTGGCAGTGACAGCTGGTTTAGTTTCCTGGATAGGTCCTTTCTCTCTCTCTCCCTCTCTCTCTCTCTCCGTCTCCTTGTATTGCTAGGCACCAATATGCTGATTGATAAGCTGCAAAATTAAATAAAAGTTAATCCTATCCTTGGCTGATGAAAATGTTCAACATGAAGGAGATTCTGATGTATTTCTATGTATAACAGGAATGGCTTTGTGGAGAGACACTGTAGTATATGGATTCAACTCGCCTTTGAGATCTTTGAAAGAGTTAGTTTCTGGACAATAACTTGGAAGTCAGTTTTATGCTTCCATGGAATTTTAAGTGATATGCGTTCTGTTCGGTTGTCTGATCTGAAGCACGAAAAAAGATCATGCTTCTGTGCTGAGATACAAGTGCCTGACTGAGATTATTACCACAGTTCATCAACCATGGAATATTTCAGTTAGTTAACTTGATGTAAGGTAATTGCCGTTGATTTTACTGCAGAGAAAATAGAATAATTATGCGATAATCATCAAAGTAATCATATAAGGATGCACTATAGGTTGATGCTTTATTGTGGATCCACATCAGTGTTGTATAATAAATAGACATATACTAAAGAAATAATTCATGTATGTTATTTTGTAATACAGTTTCAACCTCGTAATAAAGTTTTTCATTTCCAGTTTTCACGTAAAAGTTTTTGTATCAATATTTTTGGTGCTTGTATTAATTGTTGTAGGTTTCGATACATGTTCCACATGTTGCATATCAATCAGAAACAATGAAAAAATTAAAGTTAATTTGGTATTACTGTTAAAAAGTGTTTATTTATTTATTATTATTACTGTTAAAAAGTGTTTATTTATTTATTATTATCTTTTTTTTTTTTACCATACATACAGCCTGATAGAGCAACTTTTACCTAAAATTTGAGAGGTAAAGCTTGGAATCTTGAATCTTTTGTTTCAGCATACTGCTTCATTCAGAAGGGTTATTTTCTAACTCATAATGCTATGTAATACTCACAAAGGGCATTTCATTTTTCTGGGATGTGAAAACATCCACTAGCCAGCAAGTGTAAAAGTTTCGGGAGGTAGGAACAATAATTGCATTAAATTTAAAAACTGAAGAGTACAAAATACATTGAATCAACAGAAACATCCTTGAAACATTGTGTCCTTTGCCAGTTTGTCACCTGGATATATCAGATATTGTAAAACACAAACAGTAGCACAAGTCACAGGTAATATGGGTCAAGCAAGGGAAAAAGGAAAGATTTTGACTAGTGTGGGCACTGAAGTGAAAATATTGTTGTTGGCAAAAATATATGATGCTCACTGTATTTCTGATCAGCATATTTCGGAACTTCTAAGCGACACGACCATAAATGAGTGATCAACAAATCTGGTAGTCCATTGGAAATCTTTGTATCGTGAAAAGGCACATTAACGAGATGGAAGACAAATGTAATTTGATCCCACCAAGCAGCGCCATCTGAACGTGTTTATATACGTGTCAAAAATATTGAGAATGGAAGCAGAAACTGGCTGCAGGCAGACTTTAAACGAAAAGCCTGAAGAGGATAACTGATTTTACAAATGGGGCATGGTTAATAATTAATTATTCATTCATCCTTAAAGATCACGATCTCAGTAATTTACTGAATTGGCTTCTCAGCATGAGCTATGCAGTAAACACTTATACCAGATTAGTGGAATTGAAAACATTTTCCAGATGCATGCAGGCATTTTTAATTAAGAAACATTGGCAAAAAACTGAAATGGTAAAAAGACAATCATCTCTGACCCGCTGAAGCCAGAAGCAGCGGCTCTTACTGGAAGATCAAAGCCATTTGGGCATCTGTGAAAGAATTAAAGGTTCAAAACCAAGAAAAGAATACTTGTTCAAGCAGGGGTTTCTACACCTGCCCAGGAATACAGACAAGATTGGCCAGTTCAAGGTCAGTTGTCATCACCTGTGTGAACAGTTTGATGTGACCTGAACCAGTAAAATTACAACGTTATAATTCTTGCATTTAGAAACAACAATAAATGCAAGTGCCAACAGCAGACGTAGAACTGCTGAAAGATACCTATGACAAAGTATATTATATGGACTACCTTCTAAATACTGCAGTCATTTTGCTGTCAGTGAAGGCAATAGCTCTGTTCAACATTGAAAGTGAAGAGCAAGCAGCAAATGCTCTCACCAATCAAGTAATGAGACCCTCCTTCATCATCTGAAAGCTCAACTGAAAATCCCCAAATAGACAACTCCTCAGTCAATTGTGCTACTTTCAGCTTGTGGAACAACTCTGTTTTTCAGCACTTCATTACCAACTACACGGATAGGAGAGGCCTGATTTACACAGGGAAAAAGGGTGCACAACATGCACAATTATTGTTAAGAGGACTGTGGTCAACAAGAGAAAATGATATAACAATGGTACTGCTTAAAAAAGGTACTGTTAGCAGAAATTTCAGAAATCTTTATCTATTTCTTTTCCCCCTGATAGATTATCTTTTCAATGTAAGTCCAAAGAATCATACCAAAGTAGAAAAATTAATTAGCTGAAGAAAATCAGCCATACACACACTTGAAAAGGAAAGAAAGAATCCATCCAGAAGCATAATGAAATAATACTACATAAAGCAGTGAGTGTATGCCAAAAAACTATACATGTGAGTTATAACAAAAAAATGCAAAAGGAGAAGGCAGCTACCAGTTCGCAGAAATACAGTCAACAGTAATCATCAGCCAAGCATTCACAAAATAGAAGCAGTATTCCACCATTGCTAGTTATTAAAATAAGTCATTAAAAAAGGTAAAGATTTGAACGTCAAAAAGGTATGCCATGTTCATGTTTCTTTTGGCCTGCTCCACAAAGGAAAATTATAGGCTAGATAAAAGTTCAGTAATAATTGCCAAAGCAAATACCAAATACTATAGACTACAGTGATCACCATGAATATAAATTGGGTAAGGGTGCATACCTTTTGGTATAACCACTATGATTGTTGTAGTACTGGAGGGGGCAGCAAGGCTTCTCACACTTCCCCTCCCCCCCCCCCCCCCCCTCCCTCCCTCTCTCTTCACCCATCTATTAAATGTCCTTGCTCTTGTACAATTTTTGCAATAATCTCTGGGCATCAACCTTCCTTCCTGGTCTAGCAAAGGTAGAACTAAAGCAAGATAGGGTACTTTCACAGGGTACAAAACCTTTCTCGTTCATCTCCGTAAATAATTTTTTTGCCTCAGCTCGGTATGACAGTATTAGTGTTCTGTCTAGCTCAGGCCCATTAGACAGTTCGCACCAGCCACAGATTAATATGTCATAAGTTGAAGAGTTAGGGTTTCTCCCTCTTGCTTGCATCTCCTTCAAAAGCTCTCTAGCCTGGTTCATCTTTCCCACCTTGGCAAAATCATCGATAAGCACATTATAAGTGCTAGTTTTGGGAACATAGCCTTTGGTAATCATTTCGCAGTAAATTTGTATACATTCCTTCTTATTTCCAATCTTAGCATGGCCAGAAATCAAAGTATCATATGTGGAAGCATCAGGGTTCAAGCCTCTTCTCTTCATTTCACCAATTAGATCATCCACCTCTTTCATTGAACCAGTACCCAAAAAAATACCTAAAAGAATATTGTAAGTTGCAGTATTTGGGGAAACTCCTTCATTTATCATCTGAGTATATGTTGCCAAAGCCTTGTTTATATGGCTACTAATCCAATATCCACGAATGAGGGCATTGTAAGTGACAGTATCCATCATTATTCCTCTTCCTCTCATATCTTCTAATACTGAAGTAGCTTTTCTGGTCATCCCTAGCCTGCATAAGATGGCTATGAGACTGTTATAATATGCCCGATTCAATTTAACTCCCATGTCAACAAGTCGCTCATGCATTTGGAGAATTACATCACCTCTTCCACTCTTTGAAGATTTGTCAAGCAGAATCTTAATAGTGGTTGAGGTTGGGGAAAACCCCCAAACCAACATATCATTCAAAACATCCATAGCTTTTTGAATTTCACCAACTCCAACAAGTCCTCCAACCAGAACATTACAAGTGACAGAATTTGGCATTATTCCATTCCTCCTCATCTCATCCCAAAGTTTGAAAGCAATTTCCAAGTTCCCCTGCCTGCAGCTTGCACTAATCATGATGTTATATGTGGCAAGGTCTGGAGATAAACCCATCTCTTTCATTCCAGAATAAACAGATTGTACTTCACATTTGCCATGTCTCAAGAGACCATTAATTAGGGCATTGTATGCAGTGACATCAAAAGGAATATTTTTTTCTGTCATTTCTTGTACTATGTTCAGAGCAGCTGTCTCGTTTCCCACTTTGAAGAAGCCATCCATCAAAGATGTGTAGTTAAACCGGTCAGGCACCAAGCCCCTGGACATCATATCTACGACCAATCCATTGGCTTCCTTCATGTTTCCATGTCTTTTCAGATAGTTTACAAAAATATCAAGTATACAATTGTTTTCCTCCATTCCTACCAGTTTCATTTCATTATAAAGATCAAAGGCAACTTCTTGTTTACCTGCTTTGAAAGAACCATCAATTAGTGTAGCAAAAATGAAAACATTTGGCATGATATTTTGACTCTTCATCTTTCTCATGACGTTTGCTGCTTCATCAAGCATTCCCTTTTTAACATAGCCATTTATGATAGAGGAATAAGTAATGACATTTGGAACAACATGTTTCTCCTCCATTTCTTGCAGCATCGATTCTGCAGCACTCATGTCCCCTAACTTGCAGCAGCCATCAATCAGTGACGAGTAGGTGACATGATTGGGAACTAAATTATGCTTCAAAATCAAATTGAAAGTGTCCTCTGCCTCACTGGGCTTTCCAGCCTTAAAAAAACCATCCATCAATGCGGTGTACACAACCACATCAAAGGCAATACCACGGACTACCATTTGGCTTTGAAGAGCAAAAGCTTCCATGGCACGCCCTGCTTTGAATAAAGAATCAATAAGAGTGGTATAAGGTACATGATTTGGATCCACACCCATCTTCTCCATCTCCCTAAAAAGCATTTTTGCTTCAGGCAACCTCCCACACTTGCAAAGACCACCTATAATAGAACTGTAAGTAACTACATCAGGCAAGAACCCATTCATAACCATTTCCTCGTACAAACCAAGTGCTTCTTCAAGTGCCTGCTGCTTACAGTATGCACTTATAAGTGTAGAATGAGTAATCAAATTTGGTTCAACTTCCACATTCCCATTTTCATTCTCAACATTGTCAGTTTTAGATGTATCAGCATCTCTTTCATTTTGAAACCCCAAAACTTCATCAATCAAACTCTTAGCCTTAACAAAATCACCTCTTTTGCAAAATCCACTGATTAAAGTATTATAACAAACAATATCAGGAATAACACCCTCCCTCCTCATTGTCTCCATCAATTTGAGGGCATAACTCAAATCTCCACTTTTACAATAGCCATCAATCAATATGTTAAAACCTATAACATCTCTACAAACCCCACCATTCTCTAAATTATCCATTATCCACTCTCCATACTTAACCATCCCAATTCTACAAAATCCCTTAACTAATATATTACAAGTAAAAGAATCAACACAAATGCCATTCTTTACCATTATTGACAGCAACCCAAACCCCTGATTAGCTAATCCTTGCTCACAAAACCCCCAAATGACAGTATTATATGTTACATTATCAACATCAATATCAACATTTCGAAGAAAATCCAAAGCAAAACTCAAGTTACCCACTTTACAAAAAGAGTGTACCAACACATTGATGGTGAAAACATTTGGCAAAACGCCACACGAGATCATGTGTGTATAAACAATCCATACCTGAGAGACCAAGCCAGAGGCATTGAAATGGTAAATAAGCTTATTCCAAAGGGGCAAAACGGGAATAATATTGAAGTTCCTCATTGTAAAGAATGTATCTGATGCCTTTGAGAATCTCCCACAGGTTAAGTAAAGCTGTATGAGAGTGCAAAAGAAATAAGCGTAGAGATGGGATTTTGCAGGGGAGATGGCAGTGGCATTTCTGCAGTTGTTAGGATGGGGTGGGTTGCTTTTGAAAGGTGGGTTTAGTGGGAGTTCACTGAGGGGATTGTGGGGGTGATTGGTTGATGAGAAAGTGAGGGATTTCGGGAGAAAATATGATGGAAAAAGGGCTTTTCTTTGCTTATTCAGATGCTTTATCATAACTATGATGAATTTGTACTACAATGTTATTGTATTGGTTGTAAAGAATGAATTTTTGGTATATTGCTTCAGAGCTTCAATGGCTCTCTCTGTAACAGTTAACTGAAACAACAGAGATGAAGCACCAGAGTGGTTCAATTTCCTACTCCCCCAAGCACAACATTTTTCCATGGGTTGGAAAATTATCAAATCGTCCACGTAGTCTATGTGAAAAATACAAATAAGCTCGCATTTTTATCATTTGGTTTAAATTCATCCCTGCGCGTTTGCGCAAACGCCCATTAAATGGTATAGAAGTGATCATAAAATGAGGGTATAAAGTAGTACTACCCATTTTAAAAATTTTATCTCAAAAAATATCTCAAATAATATAGTATTTATTAATTATTTTATGAAATAATATAATTAATTTACTTAAATTTTGTAAAAAAATATCAATCAATTGATAAATATTAACATAATTCAAAATAATTTTTAAAATTTTTTTTGCATATCTATCATTATTCATGAATAAGACCATTTGTATGGTATACTTGATTGTTGCAAGCCCAGAGAGGAACAAATTAAAATCCATCAATATTCTTTCATAACTTAAGTAATATTTTTTTTTTTCTGAAATATGAATAGAAATAAATTTAGTTAAAGCCATAGGAGCTCTGAATATAAATGTTTAAAAGAAATATTTATTTTTTTAATATATGAATATAAATAGCATCTTATTTCTTTTCATAAATAAAAAATATCTCATATATATATATATATATATATATATTATTAGTCAAAACGAATAAAAAGAATATGTTTTATTAGTTAAGAAATAAATACATTTAATAGAGATTTTTTTTAATATAATATTTACTTTTTCTATTCATATAAAAATATCTTAAAATCAGACATAAGCTGTAAAAAAAAACAATTTTAAAAAAATGACTTAAATTAATAAAATTTCATACTTTAAATATTCAACAAACAATATCTTAGTCATCTAATAGCAACTATAACTTGATACACGTTAGTGGTCATGAGTTGCTACCTAAAAGCTTACAAAACTGCAATGCATTCATGATTCATCCCTCTGTGGACAGCACATAAACTATTCACCCATAAAAAGAAACTAGTTCAACGGAGCTAAGGGGATTGAGTCTTCTGAAAGGGCAGAGCTTCCTCATCACAAGCTTCATCAAAGTTTCGTTTAAGTATACTTTCAAGACTAACAAGCAACACAAGAAATGACTGCCAAAATTTGTCAAATTTTGTATGCTAATAGACACATACATTCATCTGTTGCAAGTGATATAAAAGTAACATATAATGAATAAAAAAATGATAATTAAATTATTTAGAAGTAATTTTTTTGAAAAAATAAAAAGTAATTAAACGACATGTAAGTAGCATTTATTTACAAATATATATAAAATCACTTATAAATGATATAGAACTATTATAAATAATGTATAAATTATTTGAGTACATACAATACATATATGGTGCGTTTACATGCCAATGCTCAAAATGAGATTTTCTAGAATTGAAATGAATAAATCATTTATTTGCAAATTGAAGTTTTAGAATCAAAATGATATTCGTGTGGAACCCAAAATTTTGGAAATCATTACAGGAGTTTTGATTCTCAAGAAATGGGTTGTGTATTAGAATCTCATTTATTGGATTGACTTTTTTGACCCCAACTAAATTTTCTAATTTTCATTTTATCTTCCGTTTAAATATAATCATTAAAAAACACAAAAGTTGATGAAAATCAAATCCAAATCCTAGATTCACCTCCCTAAATTTGAACTAGTGGCAATGTAGTAGCGTAGTCGCATCGAGCCACCAACAGCAATAGAACCACCTATAGCAATCATACTCAGCAGCAGTCGTCACATTAAACTAGTTGTAGTTATCGCGTCGTGAAAATAGGACCACCAGCAGCAACTGTGACGTCGCCAATCACCACTAATTCTGATTATGATGATGATGATCACGTCGATGATGCTGATGATTTATTGTTATTGTTGTTGTTGTTGTTGATGATGATGATGATAATTATTATTATATTAGTGAAAAAAGTATTATATTAATTAATATTAATAATATGAATATTTTTAATATTATTAGCAACAATATTATTAATAATAATTTTTTAAACAATAATAATCAAAATTATCATAATATAAATAAAAATGATGATAATAATTAATTAAGTGTATTTTAGTAACTTGCAATATTATAACTTATTTTGATTTTGATTCCAAAACAGAGTAAACGCATTAATGACAATGTAGTTTACTATGATTCCTATGACTAAAATAAAAAATTTATTTTAATTTTCATTATCTATTTCAATTCAAATTAATTACGATTACTGATTAGTAGACGTGTAACTGATTTGTAAGCAACAATCAAGTGAAAAACAAAATAACGTAAAATTTATTTATTCTAATGGAGTTGGATGCATTTGAATATATTATAAACTTATACACGCTTCCTTGTTTATTTGTAAATTGAAGGGACTGCTAGTTCAATAAATCCCTGGAATAATCTTCTTCCTTTCTTTATTCTTTTTACTAGAATTGGGCCACTTGTCATGGGCTTACATTTTGAGACACGGAATGGGCATCCAAACAGCCATCACACTGGCAAGGGGCAACTGAAAAAAAAGTCTAAAACCCTAGCCTGTTCAAAATTTTCTCTCATTTTCTCTGTTTTTCTCTCATTCTTTTTCCCCTTTCATTCAGTTCTCCTTCTCATTCACTCAAATGAAGCAATAACATCTCTACCGGCAGCGATGACCAACAACACCCGACCATTTTCATGGTCTCGTCTACTACTCAACCAAAACCTTAAAGCCCCTATTAAAACCCCACTTTCATTTTGGCGGAAAATCTCAACTTTCCCACATTTTCTCACCAACGAAACACCCCCAAACCTCTTCCCACCAAGAACCCATTTTCCAAATGCTTCACAAGAATTCCCCAACAAACCCATTTACTCATTGTCTCGGAAAATTTCAACTTTCTCACACTTTCGCTACAACCAAACATCAAAACCCTCAATTTTGATGAAAAGGCATTTCTCCACAGGCTCTGCATATTCTAGAGTAGCTCAAGACCTGCTGGCTGAAGTGGAGCGCGAAAAGGAGAGAGAGAGAGAAGCGAGGAAGAGGCAAGGATTGGATACAAAAGACATTGATCAAGAAGATGAGGAGGATTACATGGGTGTTGGACCATTGATCGAGAAGCTTGAGAAAGAGAAGTTGAAGGATACCGGCGACTTGAACTTGTATGAAGAACCCACTGATTCCGATAGCGATGAGGATGATGAAAGGTTTTCTAGAGATGCAGTGAATAAAAGGCTTCAAGTATTTCAGAAGAAATTCAAAAGACACAAGGAGTTGCTCCAGAACTTCACTGAGGCTGGTATATAAATTTTTTGAGAAAGTGTGTAGAAAGAATTTAAATTTTATTACCTTGTAATATTTATGCAGTGTATTGGAATTTGGATGCTTGTTTTTTATTGACTAGGAATGTTGTGGAATGTTTATTTGGCTGTTAACTATGCAATTTTTATGCCTTTATCTGTTGTTATGGTAAATTTGTCGATGACTCAAACGAGAATACATGAAGTCAACTTTTTGTGAATTGCATTCTCAGAAGTATGCAGATGTTAGCTTCAATATTCAAGTTTCTCTGTAAAATGAGTTTTAAGTTGTTTTCAGCATCTGAATATTTGGGAGGTTAAGAGAAGTGTTGAAAGGAAAAAAAGATTGAGTTTGGAAGGTGAACCTTTTTACTACTTAAAACTGTTATTTTCTTTGTTCTTGCTAGCAATACATGGTATGTTTTTGTAGAATTAAAATGTCATTTTGTTTTTGGTTTAAGAGTTGAAATGTTGCTGTGTATTATTCAACACATATGTAGATTGACTTATAATTCTATCGGTAGTTAATGGTTTACCAGTGAGATGACGAGAGATTTTTCTTTTGAATGGCTTCACAGAGACACTGGATGAAGCTTTTAAGTGGATGAACAGGATTGACAAATTTGAGCAGAAACATTTCCCTCTCCACCATGAATACAGGGTCATTGGTGAGTTGATGAATCGACTGAAAGAAGCAGAAGGCAAAGATAAGTTCATGCTTCAACAGAAGCTTAATAGAGCTATGAGGTTGGTGGAGTGGAAGGAAGCATATGATCCTAATAATCCTGCAAATTATGGAGTCATTCATCACGAGCAAGCGGGACCCAATGTTGATGCTGTAGAAAATGCTGAAATGGATGAAGAGAAGCGAATATTACAAGGGAGAGTTGATGATGACGATGAAGAGGAGTTTGATGATATGAAAGAGAGGGATGATATACTGTTAGAGAAGCTCAATGCCATAGACAAGAAACTTGAAGAGAAGCTAGCAGAGTTGGATCACACATTTGGTAAAAAAGGAAAGCTTCTAGAGGAGGAGATCCGAGATCTTGCAGAGGAGAGAAATGCTTTGACAGAGAAGAAAAGAAGGCCTCTTTATAGGAAAGTAAGTTCCCGCATCATTCTCCTTGGTTTCTTTTGTTAGCAAACAATATTATATATAACTTAGGGCCAATATTATCCTTTAATATATTAATTCAAGGGTAAATGAATGCTTCTTTCATTTCTTTATGAAAAATAACTATCTAATCTACAGCCCTTGAACGTACACTTCTAATTGTGTCTTTTCTTCTGTCTCCTTCTCTTGTCCTTTACTTCCAACAAGTTGTTGCATTGAACAGAAAGTATTCATGAAGTTTGGAAATTTAGTTGATGTGTTTCATTCATCTAATTTGCAAGGTTTCATTGTCAATGTGGTATTGAATGATGACTGAGAAATATTTAAATAATTGATGACCAATCAGCATAAAGTACCGTTTGAAAGACAACACCAATAATAGTAGTCATAAATTGTAATATGCTGATGGTGGAAAATGATAACAAGGCAATGTTGGATTAATCATGCAAAATTTGTCTTATTAAATGGCTTATAACATGGGGGTCCTCTTTTCTCCATTTGGATTTGTAATACACCTTCTTTAGGTTTAACATTTCAGACAACTTTTATATATTATATTTTTGGACAGCTGTAACTTGTTTGTGATCTATGATGTTCTCCCAGAAGCATGCTATTTGTGATTTATGGTCATTTTGACCTTAAACTTTCCAATGGTCCTTACATTTATTTTATGGACAACAATAAATGACGAGACTTAATATACGGTGCTCTATAGTATAAAGTTATCTATTGTCCTATTTGGCTTTCCTGTAAATACAAGATAATCCTTATGGGATCTATTCCATAAAATGCTTGTAAAAGAGAAAAATGTCCAGTTGGGAAAGTTGCAGGTCAAGATGCAGTCGTGAACCTTATGTTAAATTCTTTTAAGAAAATTTTCTCTCTTCTCAATTTTGGCATGTTTTTTCTAGACTAACCTTTCTTTGAGGGTGAGTTAAGAGAAAATCAGATTTCTAAGCTTAATATCTTTGGAGTTGCAATGCTTCCTCATCCTGCATGTTGACTTTTTGAATGGTTTGTGGGTGGCATGCAATTCCTTGAAATCTCAAGGCCAGCACATTATTCTGAACAATAGATGAATTTGATTTGGAAAATAGGGGAGGGATTGTGATAGTGTGATTAATGGTCCTAATACCGAAGCTGTTCTCTCTACTTGGAATGTAAGACTCATATTTGGTTGCACTTTATGAAATAGTTCCTGGAAGAATTAGGTGGATTTCTAGTTATCGATATCTCCGTTACTTTGTCTTTTCCATTATCTTGTGTTGTCTTGTACTTCACGTTTAATCCTTCACTGGATTATTTCTAAAACCTGTAGTCGTTGTTTGTGTCTTTGTGCACATGATTTTCATCTTTCAATCATTTCTATATTGTCTACTAACTTGTTAATAAATAATGGCAGGGGTTTGATGTTAAATTGATAGACGTGAACAGAACATGTAAAGTTACAAAGGTATTATCAGCTGATCGTTAACCATTGATTTTAGAATAATCTCTATACTATCATTATTGAATTTTTTGTCTTTCATGGTCTAGGGTGGGCAAGTGGTGAAATACACTGCCATGTTAGCTTGTGGGAACTATCATGGTGTTGTTGGTTTTGCAAAAGCCAAAGGCCCAGCAGTCCCTATTGCTCTTCAGAAGGTAACTAGTTACTACTTTTAGTTTCTTATTCCTTCGTTGTCAATGAGTATGATTGTGAAAAAGAAAAAAAATTATGCTTCATACGTGGAAGAAAGATTGAGGAAAGAAGAGAAAAAGAAGCAGAGGATTTGCCAATATTTTATTTTCTTTAAGGGATTTTTCTTCATGTAAGTTGCATCTAATTGCTATATGGACTATTTTGTGTGAAGTTTATTCACATATGTGGGTTGGGGTACTGGTATCAGGCATTTTGTATAAAACCTATTAATGAATGTGGGTCTATTTTAGATTTTCAATTTTGTGGAATTTCAAACTTTTCTATGATTGGGTTGGTTGGTTGGTATCCTCTCTCTTTCTTTCCCCTCTAGGGAACAAAGAAACTTTTATTAAAATAGAAAAGTACTGAATGAGAAGTTCTAGAAAACAAGGACAGCCCAAAAAAATACAAAATTGTTTATAAATTGTTTACCGATCAGAGTCATGCCTAAAGCGATTTGACTCTCTTCTAGATTCTCATTTATCTGTTCTGACTTTAAGATTATCTATTTCTTGATTGCCTTCTCACTCTCCAAAAGTCATGCCTGAAGTAACAATTACTGATTCTCAACCATGTGAGAGGATTTTGTTTCCTTATTTATTTATTATTTTATATTTTTTTCCTCATATTTAATTATTTTTGGGGCCTGTCATAACATGAACTTAAGTGATAATCTCATCCACTATGACATTGTAGTTCATCTATGTCCCTTGTGGAATGTATGTATTAATATGTACAATTTCCTTAATGCCGCACTATCATAATGTGTTTGTTTGCCTGTCATCCACTGACATTGTTTAAACCAAAATCAGGCGTATGAGAAATGCTTTCAGAATCTTCACTATGTGGAACGACATGAGGAGCATACGATTGCACATGCAATACAAACAGCATACAAGAAAACTAAGGTTATTGAGGAATAACTCCCATGTCTCCTCGTGTGAAATCTTTCAGCTTCAGTCCAACATTTTTTTATTATAAAAGAACTTTGTTTGTAATTGGGTATTAATATAGGTGTATTTATGGCCTGCACCAACTGCAACGGGTATGAAAGCTGGAAGAACTGTCCAAACAGTTTTGCATTTAGCTGGTTTCAAAAATGTCAAATCTAAGGTAACGGGCTGCCCCAATTGAGTATGTGTTACCAAGGTGGTTTTTTAACAACCCATAAACTCATTGGAACCTCAACTCTTTTTAGGTTGTCGGCTCAAGGAATCCTCATAACACTGTTAAGGCTCTTTTCAAAGCTCTTAATGCAGTAAGTAGGCTAATCCGCTGATATGATGGGTGTATGCCCTTTCTTTCTGTTTTCTGAATCTGATTTTGACCGTTTTCACTTTTCACTTTGTCCAGATTGAAACTCCGAAGGATGTTCAAGAGAAGTTTGGCCGGACCGTTGTGGAGAAATACCTGCTATGATTGCTGTGCACTACAGGTTTCTCTGTGTAATTTCTAATTGTATTTTCTTTTGAATATTCTTTTACAAATTAGTGAGGAAATGAAAATTTTTGACTGTATGCTTTCCTGGTAACCATTTTTGCTACCTTATCTCATTCAAATTTGGTTCGGTGGGCAATTTGATCACAAAGATCAGATCAAAGGAAGCATAATAACGGGTGCTCTTCTTAAGAGTGAATAAAGTTTCTACTTGAATAATGGAAGTTGGCTCCTATTTCGAGTTATTTATCAGGATTTGTAAGCCTTTATTGTACTGGAGAATTATCAAAGCTACCTAAGTTCCTCCAGTTCAATTTCCTACCTGCTCCTCTTCTTTAAAATGATTATGTCAGCATCATTTGTATTTGTAATATAATCTTTGTAGTGGTAACTGTAATTGGAACGTCTGGTTGATTCCACGGCTCTCCTTACATACGCCACGAAATGAGCCTCATCACGCACAATTTACATTTTTAAACACAAAACATAATAGAGTTTCCGCAAGTGTAACAAACTCCCCGGAGACAAACAAATCGATTGTAACACAACGTGGCACCATTCTTGTTGTGCCACTGCCGCACAACGTATCTGCTGCATAATTTAATGCACGAGCAGGGCCGCGACATGTGCTCTTTGTTAGGAGAAGAATCTGGCCCGACATTTTTAAGGAAAACGGCCCACATGTGGATTCAGATGATCACGTCTGTCCTTCACACTTTTCTTTCACTCTCAGCAAAGCCATTTGTTTTATATCCAAAAGAGAAGATGCCCTTTACTTGCTCTACGCACTGAATTTGGTCTAACTGGTGCATTGTCGTCCTCTTCTCCATTTAGAAAATTGGGGAGATAACCGACTGATCAGACCTTTGAATTATTAGTTTTATTGTGAAACTGCAACGGGATATTCCGTGAACTTCATGCAAAGTAAAGGAATATCCCCCGCCCCTTCACCCTTATTACGCAACTCGATTCTCGAGTTTGGAATCAACTCAATAGATTCATTCCGTAAGAAGTGAAAAATAATAATAATAATAATAATAACATGGCGTGTTTGGTTTGAAAAATTACAAAGAGAGGAGATGCGAGGCAAGGAGAAAAGAGGAAAGAAATTAGAGGAGAAGGATAAATTTCATGTTAAATTAAATAATGAAAACAAATTTGATCTTTTTCTTTTTTTACTTATTTTTTCTCCCCTTTTTTCCGTCTCACTCCTCTCTTTTCTCACGGTTTCCTCTCTTTTCTCTTTTACTTATGGAAAGAAAATTAATTTGATATAATTATTTTGAATAGAATAATCAGAGCTGTTTCAAACTCTTGAAATTAGAGACTTGAGGTTTTTTTAAAGTACAAATTTTGCGCCCCCCACCCCAAAAAGAAAAAAATGTTTTTACACCCATCTATATGATTTCCTCTTAGCAAATTAACCACTTGAGCATTTGTTATATCTAAAAAAAAATCCTTGTGTAAAAGAGTTTGATTATAGTATCTTAATTATCGTTAGGTGATAAAGAAAAATCAATAAAAATTAAAAATTATTTATCAAAAAAAATTATAGAAATATCTATAATGTTAACTTGTAATTACAAATAATTATAAAATGAAAATTGGATTGTTCTTCATAAAACTTTTTATACCATTTTATTTTTTGAAGTCAAAAGAAGAATCATTAAAAAGAACTTTAAAAAAGAAAAAAAATAAAAAAATAAAAAGGGCAATAAAATAAAATGAAACCCTCGTGTCAATAAAATAACCAGCTGGCAGAGCAAGCTCTGGTACCTTATGAAAACGAACCGTTTTGGCGCCTGAACCCAAAATCTTGCTTTCAACAATAAAACGCACACCGAAGTTTGCATTAAATTTCACGCACTCAACTCATCTCCTCCTCCCACTTTGCGTTCTCCACCGTTACCATCATTTTGACAAAAATAACGAAAAAAATGGTTGTTTCATCATCGGATCGGACCTCAAATCCGATCCGGAGCTTGCTCGGGCTCGGTTTCTGGGTCCAGGGATTCCGTTGCTTCCCATGGATGGCCGTTAACTTTTTCTTGAAAGACGGTCTCAATGTGGACCCCTCAACTCTTCAGCTCTTACAAACCTCCACTAATCTCCCCATGGTCGGTAAGCCCCTGTACGGCGTCGTTTCTGATGCTGTTTACATCTCCGGACAGCACCGCGTCCCTTACATCGCCATTGGCGGTAAGCTCAAAAGTTTAAATGAAACTCTCTTTCTTCAATTTCACTTTCTATCTTTTATTTTTATAAATTCAAATTTCGTGTTATTGGGATTTAGTTGCGACTCTGAGCTGAAGTTTCTGGAGTTCATATATTATTAAAAATAAATAATATATTAGAATACTAATAATTTGTACTTATTTATCAACGGTTTCAACATAGAGTTGCGTTGCTAAAAGGACAAAATTAATAAGTAAATAAATTGTGAAATCCCAAATATATTGATGATGCAACTCTTTGTAGATAGAATTTGAAGAAATGTTTTGTTTTTTAGCAATTTTTTTTGCACAGAGAATTGCTGGTCTCTGCCGAGGGAAGACTGGAGAGGATAATATCTCTAGATTGGAATATGATTAAATGATTAAGTGTGCTTTTGCAATTCGAGATTTTTGTGAAGTGTTTACTTTTTATTACTTATACTTGGAGAGAGAAGTTTTAGGAAGATAATGCTATTTGTGTAGTGTGCAATTGTAAATTAGTATTACTAATCTCTGTCTTAGGAATCATTTTCTTCTGTGCTCTCTATTTTTTTCCCCCTTCTCTAAAGTAAAAATAAAAGAAAGAAAAAGAAATGAAGGGAGAATTAAATGATCCAAAAATGCCTTCAAGGTCGGTCTGTCTGCTTCCCTTTCAATTATTATTATTTTCATTTTTCAGAATCTGGGACCTAAAGCAAAAGGCAAAGAGATTGACTCTCTATAGGTTGCCCTCTTTTGTTTTTATGCTTATGGAAAGTTAAATTTTACTTTTTCCAGTCATTAAGAGGAATAATACAGTCATCAATGTTGTGTAGGAAAAGATTAGCTTGCTTTAAATAGTATTTTCGGTGAAGCAAGGCTTATGGTCCTCACTTGAACTTGAAAGTGGAATACTTTGTCTGAGTGTGTGGGGGTGTGTGTGTGTGTGCAGGTGCACTTTTCTCTTTGTACCATTTTTAGTTTTCTAATGACAAGCCAACTTAAACTTTCTGTGGAAACATTGAATGCATTCTTAACTTGATAGTATTATATAGTTTTAAATATACTACATGGAAGCTCTCACATGGTCTCCTTTTGGCATTTGTTGAAATTGACTTCTTGGGACTTCTGTTCGACCGCAGGAAATGGTAAATAGTTTATTAGAAATTCATTTTCGTCGGACTTCTGTTTGACCCCTAGAAATGGTAAATAGTTTATTAGAAATTCTTTCCAAGCACATTAGCTTATTTTGTTGCGCATTAAGAGAGTAAACCACCCCCCCCCCCCCCCCCCACCCCTCCCAAATGTAGTATGATAATAAAATCTTCCAGGACATAGGAGAAACAGAGCTAGGATGGTGGTTTTTCATGTTTGTGGGAATGGAAACGGCAATATGTTTTGCTGTCAATTTCAATATCTATTTTCAAACAGTGGAGGCAGTAACTTCGTAAGATGACTTAAAAGTAAAAGTAACTTCATAAGATAACATAATTTGCGGTAGGGGAAATGGTCATGCTTCTATTATAGTTCTGGTAGCTATTGGTTAAAGAGCAAGAAGTGAAGCACTTTTATTTTAAACTAGTGATATCTTGCAAAAATAAAAAATAAATAATAATAATAATTAAAAGTACACTGTTACGATCTGAATATCAAAGATCTCTGCTAATTTGATTGAGCTTTTTCATCTTTTGTTGTACTTTTTCCAAGTGTTTCAATTTGATACCATCTCTAAATTATTATTTTTTATCTACTGTTGCAGCTTTCTTACAGGCAGTATCATGGTTAGCTATAGCAATCCTTTCACAATCAAGCATCTCAATCTTCACTGTGTCTCTGTTTCTTCTCCTGGGCAATCTAGGTGCCTCAATAGCTGAAGTTGCAAATGATGCCCTTGTCGCAGAGACAGCAAAACAACCCACGACCTCATCTAAGAAAGCCCGATCATCTTCTGGTGAACTCCAGTCATTTGTTTGGATGGCTTCCTCTGTGGGTGGAGTCCTTGGGAACCTATTGGTTGGTTTTGCCATTGATAGATTCTCTCCCCAGTCTATGTTCCTGTTTTTTGGGCTTCTTGTTGTGCTTCAATTCTTCATAACTATTACTGTTCGTGAAAGCTCTCTTAAGCTTCCCAAAAGTCAATCAAATGTTGGGATTCGAACACAGCTTTTGGAACTCTCAGCTGCATTGCGAAAACCTGAGATCATGTACTCAGTTGCTTGGTTTGCAGCATCTTATTCCATTATACCAGCTCTGACAGGAACCATGTTCTTTTACCAGACACAAAACTTGAAAATCCAATCATCAGTACTAGGGATTTCTAAGGTATTTGGCCAGGCGGCAATGCTTTTATGGGGTGTCATCTACAATAGTGGCTTAAAGTCGATCTCGCCTAGAAAACTCATTTCAGCCATTCAAGCAATGATGGCAGTCTTTATGATTTCGGATGTCTTATTTGTGAAAGGGGTTTATCGAGAGATGGGGGTTCCAGACTCATTATATGTTGTGATATTCTCCGGCCTGCTAGAGGTTATGTTCTTTTTTAAGATTCTTCCATTCAGTGTTTACATAGCACAGGTCTGCCCTCCAGGATGTGAAGGATCCATAATGGCATCTGTCATGTCTGCTATAGCCCTTGCATTCATAGTAAGCGGATATCTTGGTGTTGCACTTGCTTCTTACACTGGAGTCACAGGAGATGATTTTTCTGGGCTGCCCCTTGCTCTTCTAGTACAAGCAGTGTGCACCATCTTGCCACTGTATTGGTCATATTTTATACCGGATGATGTGAAATCTAAGACTACAAAGAAAAAAGAGTAGAAGCGACTATAGAAACATCTCAAGAGTCTGCGATGTAGATTGTATAGTCCTGTATTTTATTCTTTATTTTTATACATTTATAATGCATTTGTAACTATCATTGCTTTCACATGTTAATTATCATAAAAGATTACAGTGGTAGTGTGCAAGCATTTTTGTTGTAATGTTCGTCGAAATAGAGATTGTAATTGGTAGATCAAAGCTAATTAGAGAAAAGTCTTCTATGATGATGACTTACTGGTATGGTATGATCAATTTTATACAAGACGTGATTCATAATAGCATCAAGTTGCCAAACGAGCCAACGACCAAAGGCCACTCTCGATTCAAATTAGCAAAAGCATTCCAACTTCATCACAACATGCAAAACAGCAGCTAAGATGCAGCCAGCCAGAGGCTGAACATTCATCCAAATTCCAAAAGCATAAACTAACATACGTGAGGGATTTGATTTACAGAACACAAGCACTTTCTAAACACGGTCTTCCCACAAGCACTCAGCTCGAGCCTTTCTGGTTTTCAACAGTAGCTCAATTTCTTTGGGAGGGTTCATGCCTAGACGATTGGCACGCTCCCATCGATCCAGTCTGCTCATCCCTATGCATGGCCCGTATGCCATGTTCATGTCAAACTGCCTCAAGACTTCCTCATTCTCATCATAATCTTCTGCAGCATTCAAATGACAAGAATGTAAGAAATACAGGAAAATTTCGAAGAAAACCACCAAACTTCATCAAAGATGCAAAGTGCCACAACTCTTTAGTCATGTAATCATGTTATCAACTCCATAACATTGAATACATGTCACATCTATGACATTTAGAGTTCTGATTTCGTTTCCTGAAATCGCTCTAAGCCTCGTTATAAAGCAGCAGCCATGAAGCAAAGAAAACTAACAAGAACTTCTAATTCGCAACATGACAAGTCTGAAAGATATGATTTCTGATCTGACTCCAACACAAAACAAAATGCAATTGCAAGTGTGTTTTTTAGTCATTCAAAATTACTAGTTAAGGATGAGATAGTTTTCGTTAACAGTCAACAGACTACTCAATCCAATGGCAATGGGATTAATGATTTCTTTGGAGTGCTTTTCTAAAAAGTGCTTCGGAGCTCGAAAGCATTCCTTAGAGAACACAAGTAATTTGTACGTCATTAAGCTAGTGTTTTCGTGAAAAACAAATATAGTGTACTGCTCCAATAATTACTTATCTTAAAAAAGCACTTCAATCAAACATTACAAATTTAGTACGGAGCACTTCCAGCTTTTGCTGACATCACAAGCACTTACAAACACACATTCTTGAAAAAAAAACCCTAAAACATAAAAGCTCCAAACTTTACCAGCAAATAACAATGAATAAACCCCAAAAAATCAAATTAAAACCCTTAATTAAAATTTTCAAAGAATAAATAAAGTGAGCGGAATTTTTTCTCAAAAATTAAAAAAAAAAAAAAAGGACCTTTGAGATCGATGGAGCCGTGAGAAATCAGGCCCGTCGGTTGGGTAACATCGGAGCCGAAAGTGGCCGCGTTTTTAGGCGTCTTCTTGTTTGCAGTCTTCTTCGTGATTCCTCCGGTTTTCTTCTTCTGCCTGTAGAAACCCTTCATGTTGTTCTTTGACGACGTCGTTGCCATCTCTCTCTATCTCTCTCTCCCTCTCTCACTCTTTCCGTCAAAAGATTTTCAAAATTTGAATTTTGTCCTCGTGCTGAATTCGGATTCCGTCCTTGGTATCATGTTGATGATATTTTGTTCCAATTTTGCCCTTATCTTTCTTATACTTTATATTTCCATTTCTGTCCCTAACGAAATTTGGGTTGGACTGGTTGGCAAAGTGTGACTAACAAACTAAAGGGTATACTTTGATTGCAAGTGGGTGTTTATAGATACAGTAACTCATCGTACCTCTGTGTATGTATATTACAATTAGTTTTTTTTAATTTTATAACAGCAAATTTATGGTAAATACGGACAGGCATTTTCCTGTTATAGCGATGAAAAATCTAACTCATTCAACATAATTTATACCCTTTATTATTATTGCTCGAATAAATTTGAATGACCACATTCACATTCAGTCGAGTTATGTTGCAGTAAGGAAGCACAATTGCTAATTTTACAAACACACACCAATAACAATCTACAGAACATCAACTTCTTTGCATCTAATTCTTGGAGAAATACAAGCCCGTAATGGATTTTTCATCATAGTTGATAACTCTTGCTTCTCCGAAAAATCAACTTCATCTCCATCCACAGCCTTCCACTCAAAACACCAAACCAAATTAGCCACAAAATACTCCAAATGGAGCATAGAAAAACCGAGCCCTGGACAAATCCTCCGCCCGGCACCAAACGGCATCATCTTAATTTCCTTACTCCCCGTTATATCAAAATATTCGACCCCTCCATTATCGTCACTCAAAAATCTCTCAGGCTTGAAAGCCATCGGATCCTCCCAGACTTTCGGGTCCAAACCCATTTCGGCTACCATGAAGTTGATGGTCGCATTTTTGGGTATCAAATATCCATCCAGGATGAAGTCTTGTGTCACAGCGTGTGGCAACAAGAAATGCCCCGGAGGATGCCTTCTCAATCCCTCCAAAACAACAGCTTTCAGATAAGGTATGTTCTGCAACTCCTCTTCTTTCACCTCATCCTCTTCCCCTCCGTTTCCAACGACTCCTTTGATCTCCACGTAAAGCTTCTCTTGAACACGTGGGTATTTCACCATATTGGCCATGATCCACTGCAGTGCAGCCGACGTGGTGTCAGTGCCGGCGGTAAGAAATTCAGAGCACAAAGTATATATCTCCTCTTCATTAAGCTTCCCGTTCTCGTGATCAGGAAGCCGCAGATCTAACAGGGTGTCGACATAAGATAGCACATACTCCTCTTCATCGGCATGCTGTTGATGATTAGCTTTCTTTAACAACCACTCTTCCTTGGCCTTCTTTCTTGCTCTTATCAAAGGAAACAGTGTGTTTTCTTGATCTTTAAGGGACCGTAATAATTCCTCCCACTTCTTGCGAAGAAAAATTTTTGTTAACGTTGGACAGAAGTCTAATATTCGGAATCTGGCGAAAGCCTGCAGCCTCCGACGCTGAACATTCTCAATTAATTTGATTTGGTCGTGATCGAGCTTGTCGCCGAAACACATGAGCACTAACAGGCAAAACATAGCATACTGAAGATGATCATTAACGCTAACCGGAATCGGATGATCATCCTCACCACCGCTCCTGGACTCTGACTTGAGACGGTCCAAGAGAACTTGCAGAACCCATTTGCGGGCGCGCTTGTAGGTTCCCACACGCGAAGGGTGGAGGATTTCTGAAGTGAGATTCCGGCGGAAGAGACGCCACGTGGGGCCGTAAAAGCCCGTAGAGATGTTCCGCTGGTCTTTGGTAATGGTTTTGAGGACCGGGAGAGCGGGTGGTCTGTCAGCAAAGACAGCGCCGTTCTGGATTAAGGCCTTGTGGGCAAGTGAGCGATCGGCGATGAAGATAGCGGGGCAATGGCCGGAAGGAATAGTGACGATGGGGCCGAACTTGGCATGAAGTTTTCTGAGGATTTGTTCCACCTCTAAGGGAGATTTCACAAGCCACGGGAGAGCGCCAATAACGGGGAAAGTAAAGGGGCCTGGGGGAAGTTTATTATTTTTGCTCGTGAAGAGAAGGTTGATGATGAAAGCTTTGAGAAGGGCAGCAATGAAGATTGAGATGAGGATGACGAACCAGGTTTCCATTTGCTGCAATTCGCAACTTCCACAGAGAAATGGGATGATCCCTAGTGTGATGAATAACTAGTAATGAAAGCTATGGATGGGCAATTCGTTGACTTGACTCGTGGAATTTTTTGTATGTGAAGGACGACTTGTGTATATATATATATATACAACAGTAAGTGGCGGCTGGCCTATTTGCGCCTCAAT
This sequence comes from Murraya paniculata, assembly GCA_030449075.1. Classification (NCBI taxonomy): domain Eukaryota; kingdom Viridiplantae; phylum Streptophyta; class Magnoliopsida; order Sapindales; family Rutaceae; genus Murraya; species Murraya paniculata. The sequence goes on along the minus strand of JAEVFN010000036.1, from coordinate 2,508,511 downwards.
TAATAATAAAAGTGTTTTTAAGTTACATTATCATATAAATTACATCAATTCCGAAATTGAAACTGTAACCTATGATTCAATAAATAAAATCAATCAAATTATTTTTGAATTTTTTATAATAACTCTGAGGTTTGATATAAGTTAGATCATAATATAATTTAACAGGATCTAATATACATTTTAATTGTCTAATAAAAAATAAAAATAGGGTTATTGGAGCGCAAAGCAAATCTTTGTGCATTATTTCTTGGCTAGGCTTCCAAAACATTATATTATAAGAAGCCCTAAAAGAACAAGTTTTGTAAAACTCATGAATGGGAATCATGAGATGATACGTAATGATCAATGACCAGAATAAACTATGCATCGGCGATGGTTGACTAATAATAATAATAATAATAAGGGTCGGTGGTGATGTAGGATAATTTTGGTTTTTTAATTAAAATTCTAAATTTGCACCACATCAGGCAGGCCTATTGGTACCATAATTGAAGGTTACGCCACGCGTGTAATAAAAACTAAAATAATCTAAATATGTAAGAGAGAAGAGGGAAATTTTTTTTCAGAAAAAGGAAAAAAAAATAGAAGAAGAAGAGGGAGACAGCGGAAGAGAAAAAGAAATACAAAGAATTTTGGTTTCATTTTTAACTTATGATGCGGGAGAGAAAATGAACTTTGTGCCCCCACCACTTAAGGCCATAAATATAGTGCGGCACTTATAACGTGTTGAGTAAGATATACAACTAATTTTAGCCAATTAAAGTTTAGAAAAAAAAAAATTCATCCAATCAAATCCAATGGCCGAAAAGTCCATTATCTTCGGAAAATTTCGGACTTCACCTACAAGTCAGCATCTGAAGTAAAGTAAACGTCTAATAAAAAATTGTTCTTATAAAATTAAATTAAAAATTGAACTTGGATTGGCCATTTTTATGGAAAAAAAAATTCTAAGCTGCTACAATCTAGCGATGTAGTCTAAATTCATATATAGTACCTTAAAAATTTATGCTAATTTAATGTAAGACGTCAATCTCATAGATTAAGAGATATATCTACTTTCATTAATATCTAGAGGTATTAAGTTTATGTAGATTTAAGTTTTTACTTGTACGACTTAATATTATTGAAAGCATTACCCACCATTAAACCTCAAGACATCATGGTAATTTTATTTATTTCGCAAGACAAAAATCCTCTCATTACCTTATTTTTCCCAACTTTTTAGTTAATCTTGCTGAGAGCAGCCATGTTAGGATCGATAGAGACCAAATAAATAGCCAAAGACAACTCTAGCTTAATTCAAAGTGTGGAGTGAACAAAGAAACACAAAGAACCTCAAAAATAATGAATTTACAAAGAAACAGATACTGCAATCTACAAGAGTATCTTTTCTTTTTGTGGGACGTGCTCTAATTTTTCTCTCGCAAGCCAAACATGCAACAAAATGGGCCGTTTTTGCCGGGTCGTGCACATGTAACACGACGGCCAAGCCCAACAGCAGCATTTAGTTTAATAATCTCACGCGCAGACTAACATTTTAGTTTCGACAAAGAGCAATGATACCATCACAAATTTTTGTACAAACTAATTTAACATTAATTTATTAGTTGAAAGAAAATATCAAACAATAAAAACAAATCATGTGGACTAAAAATATTTAATTCAACTAATTTAATTATGTCATATCAATTTGTACAAAATAAATTTGTACAAGAGTCTGTAGCTATATTATTACTCTTCGGCAAATATTTTATCGAACTCTCGGAGAGACCCGAGCCTGCAACGGATTCTTCATCAGCGTTGAGAACTCTTGCTTCTCTGATAAGTCAACTTCGTCTCCAGCCGCAGCTTTCCACTCAAAACACCAAGCCGAATTAGCCACAAAATACTCCAAATGAAGCATGGCCAAACCAAGCCCAGGACAAATCCTCCCTGAAGCACCAAATAGGATCATCTTAATTTCCTGCGAAGCTTGGGGGTGTATCGAACTTGGCTGTGCGGAAACGGCATCGTTCTGGGGCTAGATATTGCATTTAAAATGTCACGAGATAAGCACGTGCTTCATCTATGAATTATAAGCATCAAAACTTTTTAAGAAGTTGAATTAGGTTTGAGTTTTATCAAACTTTTCAAGAAGTTGAATTAGGTTTGAATTTTGTCAAACTTTTTAAGAAGTTGAATTAGGTTTGAATTTTATCAAACTTTTTGTTATTTTTAGCTTTATTTTTTAATTTTTTTTTATTTACTATCACTTTTTACGTATAAAGGGATTAATTAAGTAAATGGTTAAACAATTCACTTATCACTAATTAGTTTTGAAAAGGGATCATTTACTATCACATGATAACAATTCACTTATCATGTGCTTGGAAGTTATGTAACAAGTGCCGCGCCTTTGTCCTTTTTCAAAGATTAGTGGACTATCTGAAATGGTCAAAATATTTGGAGTACCTTGTTAAAGGATGATAGAGAGAAAATGTTGTCTAACACATTATATTTTAATTAGGGTGCATTAGTTTGAATCTCAATTTTTTAATGTCTTCTGGCAAAAAAATGTTTAATCTATATTTGAAAATTGAGAGTGTCGTGAGGGCATGCGCATAAGAAAGCCAAGATGACGGGTTGTATAGTTGAACGACGGTGCTAGTGATAAACCCTTTTGAATATAGATTGGGAGAATGACATTTTCTTTTACTGATTAATCTAAAGTGGAGGTATTTTTATTTTAAAATATACTTGAATAATATGATAACGATTTATTAAATAAGTAAGATATTTTTACTCGATAACTAACGTTTGTTTCAAAATAAGTTTGTGTGATCTCTTATAAAAATAGAGAGGTCTCTATAACCATTTTATTAAAAATACGGGATGTTATTGTCTTTTTCTTAATGTAATAAATTTTCTTTATTTATTGATCATATTAGACATATAAGGGATAAAAGCCGGTTCAGTCCCTATATTTTGATATTAGTACATGTTTAATTTTTATATTTGCAAAAGTATTTCAGAATATCCCTACCGTTAAACTATTAATACATCTGCGTTACTTTTTATTTATTTTGGTTTACTTTTATAGTATTACCCTCTTATAATAATGTTTTTTTAGGACATTAAAAAAAATAAATTAGTAATTTAACCCAAAAATAAGATAGAAATTAAGAAGAATATATATCCATTTTGTGGAACTCACTTATGTCCAAAAATAATATTGTTAAAAAATTTAAATATACCAAATTTTTTGGGCATTAAAAAAATTAAAATATCAACTCCTCAACCGAGTGTTCCACAAAAATTAATATATATTATTTTTATTTCTAATTTTATTTTTTGAGTTTAAATTGGTAATTTAATTTTTTTTTGTTAATGTCCAAAAAAATAAACATTATTATAGAAGGGTAATATTGTAAAAGTAAAATAAAATGAACAAAAAGTAATGACATAGGTGTCAATAATTTGATGGTAGAAATATTTTAAGTTATTTTAAAAAATATAAAAATTAAATGGATATTAATCTCAAATTATAAGGATTAAATAAGTTTTTACCCGACATTTTATAGCAAGAATAGGAGAAAGGCATTTTAATAATTTTTATTACAGGGGTTGAAGCTACAATATAAAGTCTCTTTACTCATCTGACTTTTAAGTACTTTTCAAGTTTTCTATAACTTTAAGAAGTTATCAAATATTGGTCATATTTTTTGAATATATGTGTGTGTATTTGCCGTACACTTTCCTATACACATACAACTTTAACATCGTTCGAATTTCACAGTCGATGTAGATAATAGTAGTTAATATAAAATACCGAAATCCTAAGGTTACATTGCTATGCAGAGAATGTTAATGAAATTCTAAACCTATTATAATATATTTTAAATATATAAGTAGAATTCAAAAATGTACTTCCGCTAATCATATTTAATATATGTATAGGAAAAACCAGCATACACTCAAACGAAATTACAAATATGCCCATAGCGCTACCATAGAAGTATAATAGAAACCTTGTTCTCCGTCTCAGATCGCAGGTCGCAGCAATGGCAATCTGGTTTATCATCCTAGTCTCAATCTCGCTTGCTGCCCTTCTCAAAGCCTTCGTCAACCTTATCATCCTCCCCAACAGCAAACCCAATCTTCCTCCAGGCCCTGTGGCTTTTCCCGGGATCGGCAACCTTCACTGGCTTCGCAAGTCTCTCGCAGATGTCGAACCAATCCTCAGAGACCTTCACTCCAAGCTCGGCCCGATAGTCACTCTCCGTATCGGCTCTCGCCCCGTCATCTTCATCGCCGATCACTCACTTGCCCACAAGGCCTTGGTCCAGAACGGCGCCGTCTTCGCCGACCGCCCTCAGGCTCTCCCCATCAACAAAATCGCCAGCAGCAACCAGCATAACATCAACTCCGCTTTTTACGGCCCCACCTGGCGGGTCCTTCGCCGTAATCTCACCGCAGAGATCATGCATCCTTCGCGTCTGCGATCTTACAGCCACGCCCGCAAGTGGGTTCTCGAAATTCTCTTGGACCGGTTCAAGTCTCAGTCCGAAACCGGAGATGATCCGGTTAGCGTGGTTGATCATTTTCAGTTTGCTATGTTCTGCTTGTTAGTGCTCATGTGTTTTGGGGACAAGCTTGACCACAACCAAATCAAAGAGATCGAGAATATTCACCGCTCCAGGTTGGTAGCGTTCAGCCGATTCCGAATTCTAAACTTTTGGCCGAGGTTAACGAAAATTGTTTTTCGTAAAAAGTGGGAACAGTTCTTGCAGTTGCTTAAAGATCAAGAAAATATGTTAGTCCCATTGATAAGAGCAAGAAGGAAGGCGAAAGAAGAGAGGCTAATGAATAATGATAAAGAAAATGTCTTGTGTTATGTTGATACTCTGTTAGATTTGCAGCTTCCAGAAGAAGAGAAGAAGAGGAAGCTTAGTGAAAAGGAAATTGTAGTTCTGTGCTCAGAATTTCTTAACGCCGGCACTGACACCACGTCCACGACACTGCAGTGGATCGTGGCTAATTTGGTGAAATACCCACATATTCAAGAGAAGCTTTATACGGAGATCAAAGGAGTTGTCGAAAATGGAGATGGAGGAGAGGTGAAAGAAGAAGACTTGAACAAGATGCCGTATCTGAAGGCAGTGATTTTGGAGGGACTAAGAAAGCATCCTCCGGCGCACTTTGTGCTGCCGCATGCCGTGACACGGGATTTCACATTGGATGGGTACGCGATACCCAAAGATGCAAGTGTCAACTTCATGGTAGCCGAAATGGGTCGGGACCCGAAGGTTTGGGAGGATCCGATGGCATTCAAGCCCGAGAGGTTCATCAGTGATGAAAGCAGTGGAAGGGTAGTTGAAGATTTTGATATAACGGGGAGCAGGGAAATTAAAATGATGCCGTTTGGTGTCGGGAGGAGGATTTGTCCGGGGCTTGGTCTGGCCATGCTTCATTTGGAATACTTTGTGGCTAATTTGGTTTGGTGTTTTGAGTGGGAAGCTGCGGATGGATATGAAGTTGATTTTTCAGAGAAGCAGGAGTTCACTACTGTGATGAAAAATCCATTACGGGCTCGTATTTCTCCAAGAATTAGATAAAAATTTCCCTAAGTTTAAGTTTATTTCAAAATAAGATGTACTCCTTAATTGGTGATAAATTTTACAACTATACGAGGTGTTAACCAATAGGCCAATGAATTGTCAAATCTACGAATTTGAACAAGGTAATGGATACCCAATATTACTAATTTCATCTCCTCATTTCACGGATCCGCAAAACTTGAGAGAATTTAGGATATGTATGTCAATTTTCCAGATTTCGGATATGAAAGCGGACACATATATTTTGTTTTCACATGTTTGATGTGATTTTGATTAATTTCCCGTCACGGCTTTGCAAGCACAAAATTGCTTAACAATAAAAAATTTAAAAAATATATATTTTGTTGACCAGCAGAAAATCAGAAACGACGGATCATTCAGTCACCATCGCTGCATATTTCCACGCAAATAAATGAAAGAAAGAGAAACATTTTCCTTGGCTTGTTTGTTTGCTTACTTACGTATGCCATTACGACTGACCCCTTCAATTTAAATTAAAAAAATTGATTTAAAAAACGAATTGATTATATTTCCCCTCAAATTTTCCTAACTTCATTTTTGCCTTTTTGGTTATTTTAATATGTGGTTGGGCATACATTGCTCTTCATCTACCCTCCATTTGTTTAATTAATCCTTGATTCCTTGAAAAGCATATCAGAGCTAAATTATTTATTATTACCATTTTAGTTATTACAAAATCATTTCCATACACACGTTTGCACATTTTAAACAATTATTGATTTATATATATAATTATATGGAAGAGAAAGTTGTGATGTGTACAGCAAAAGGATAATGATATACATCTCAAAATACGTGGTAAGTGATGTTTTATTTGTTCTGTAGTTTATATTTTTTATAAATTTTAAGTGAATTAATTAAATAGTTTTTTTATTAATTTTTCAAATTAAAAGTTTTGGGATGTGTAATACCAAAAATATCGTGGAGAATCGCATTCAAAATAATTCGAGATCGTCTTTTATACACGCGTCCGCTTCGGAAACTACACAGTGGCAGTTGCTTGCTATCCACTGAATATTATTCACTGTTTTGTTATTATTCACCTTACTGTTTGGTGACTTACCAATTCGCAAAAATGGAATTCTGGTTCATCATCCTAATCTCAATCTCAATTGCAGCCCTCGTCAAAGCTTTCATCAGCGTTATTATCTCCCCCAAATACAAAACCAATCTTCCTCCAGGCCCCATTAATCTCCCCGTCATCGGCAACCTTCAGTGGCTTCTCAAATCTTTCTCCGAAATCGAACCAATCCTCAGAAACCTTCACTCCAAGCTTGGCCCCGTCGTCACGCTCTATATCGGCCCTCGCCCGGCTATCTTTATCGCCGATCGCTCGCTGGCCCACAAGGCCTTGGTCCAAAACGGCGCCGTCTTTGCTGACAGACCACGCCCTCTTCCCACAAACAAAATCGTCAGCAGCAACCAGCATAACATCAGCTCCGCTTCTTACGGCACAACGTGGCGGCTCTTCCGCCGTAATCTCTCCGCAGAGATCCTCCACCCCTCTCGTGTGAAATCCTACAAGCACGCCCGCGAATGGGTTCTTGAAATTCTCTTGAATCGTTTGAGGTCGGAGTCCAAAAATGGGGACCGCCCTGTCCCTGTTCGTGTTCTTGATCATTTTCAATACACCATGTTTTGCTTGTTGGTGCTCATGTGTTTCGGAGACAAGCTTGATGAATCCCAGATCAAAGAAATTGAGAACGTCCAGCGCAGACAGCTGTTGGCTTTTGGCAAGTTCAATATATTGAATTTCTGGCCAAGACTAACAAAAATTGTTTTTGGTAAGAAGTGGGAGCAGTTCTTGCAGCTGCGTCGAGATCAAGAAAACGTATTGGTTCCTTTGATAAGAGCCAGAAAGAAGATGAAAGAAGAAGAGAGACTCGGCGTTAAGGAGGAGGAGCATGTGTTATCTTATGTGGATACTCTGTTAGATTTGCAGCTTCCCAAAGAGAAACGAAAGCTCAGTGAAGAGGAGATTGTGAGTCTGTGTTCAGAATTTCTCAACGCGGGCACTGACACTACCTCCACGGCGCTGCAATGGATCATGGCCAATCTGGTGAAGTACCCGCATGTCCAAGAGAAGGTTTATACGGAAATCAGGGGAGTTGTTGGTGAAAATGAAGAGGTGAAAGAGGAGGAGTTGCAGAAGATGCCGTACCTGAAAGCAGTGATTTTAGAGGGACTGAGACGGCACCCGCCGGGGCACTTCGTGCTGCCACATGCTGTGACAGAGGATTTCGTGCTTGATGACAAGTACGTGATACCAAAGGAGGGGAGTGTGAATTTCATGGTGGCCGAAATGGGTTGGGATCCGAAAGTTTGGGAGGATCCGATGGGGTTTAAGCCTGAGAGGTTTCTGAATGATGACGATCAAGATTTTGACATAACGGGGAGTAGGGAAATTAAGATGATGCCATTCGGAGCTGGCAGGAGAATCTGTCCCGGTTTTGGTTTGGCCATGCTTCATTTGGAGTATTATGTGGCCAATTTGGTTCGGAATTTTGAGTGGAAGACTGTGGATGGAGGTGAGGTTGATTTGACTGAGAAGCAAGAGTTTACCGTTGTGATGAAGAATCCATTGCAGGCTCTTCTTTCTCCTAGAATTGGATAAGAACATAATTTAATTACCTGATACATTTTTATATTAGTATTGGCATAATTACATGTACCATCGTTCCGTTTGCGCTAATTCCGTCATCTCATATTGAAATCTAATGGCTGGTACGCCTTGGCCAAAGCAACTTAAAAGAGGCAGCGTCTCGCGGAGCTTACCATCGCTTCGTGACTTTAAAAGAAGCCTCATAAAGTAGACTCTCACATTTTCTTTATCTTTTTACAATAAAGAACCTCGTAGCTGAAGCGGCAGCAAGGACCGTACAATTAGAATTTTATTAATATTTATAAATAATTAAAAAAGAGATCACTTTTGATAAGTACAATATAACATAATTTAAATTTACATTCTCACGTAATATCATATCATATCGGTTCTCACATAACATCGGAGGAATAAAAAAAAAATGTTATCCCTATCTGATTTAATTGGGAGGAAATCAAGTTTGAGTTGAGCGGACGGGTTCTGCCAATGAGTTGCTGTTGTTACAAGTGATTTATTCGATGCATTTGTGATATGAGTAATGATACAGTCATAAATTTTTATATAAATTTATTTTGTACAAACTGATGTGGTATGATTTAATTAGTTGAATTAAATATCACTTGGGTCACATGATTTGTTTTCATTATTTTATATTTTCTTTCAACCAATGAATTAATGCTATATCAATTTATACAAATTTAATTTATGCAAGAATTTGTGATTGTATCATTACTCCTTGAGATATTGATAATATTTGGTCCATTTGCTGGTGCATAAAAACCAATAAGCAACACAGAAACTGTCAACGCAAAGGGGTAAAAATGTAATTTGATTCAAATTTCAGTGAAGTCCTTGACCTTTTAACATACTTCCACCGTTATTATGGCCAATAATCAAAAGAGAGAATAAAGTTAAAGTTAATGTCAAATATTGTCTTTCATGTTAAAACGTAAACATAAAATTTGAAAAAAAAAAATGTTTGAATTATAAATATGACATTTTAATTGACATTTATGTGTTAACACCTGTCAAATTTTTAACAACTACTAAGTTGTATGTTAAAAGGTTACATTTACTCTTTCAAAAGAATTTCTACTAAATTTTTAATTTCAATAATAAAATGAAGTATTAAAAATTTCAACGAACTTAATTAGTTAAAAAATTATTATAAGGAACAAGATATCGTTCTCTTTATATAAATATATTACAAAATGATATTACTTTTTACTACCCTAATTTTTTTTTTATATATCATGTTGGGGGGTGTCATTAAATTTTCTGACAATTACTTGAGGCTACGAATATTTTAGTGTTAATTATGTTAACCATCGAATTCAGTAAGTTAAGAAAAAGTATAATAGAAATTATAGTGAAAGTTGTTTTTCCTAAAATGTTAAGTGTAATTTATCCCTTCTAAATTAAAAAAATATAATTAAACAAGATAAAGAAATAATGCTTTTGTCCAGTTGCTTATTTGAGATGGCTAAAATTATAAATGTTATACCTTGTGAAATTCTTAAAATACTGAGTATATTAAAATTCTTAAAATATTCATGTGACATCAGTAATTTATTAACAGAACTAATATTTTAGTTGTAAAATGATAAAAATTAAACATTAAATAAGAATAAATAATTGTTTAAAAAACTTCAGTGATAAAGTGATATCTCAGAAAATTAACATTAGGATGCACGTAAAATAATAACATCCCAAGAAATTTACTAAAAGTTACTGGGGCTATTTGTCACTTACATTATTTATTTTTTAATATCATAATCATAACCTAAGTGATGACGTTATAGAAGGGAGGAGACAACCGAAAAACCACAAAGATTGGATTTGCTGGCAAAACTCAAGTAAGCACCAATTGGATCATAAACTCCTGTGAATCACACAAGATTCTACCAGTGGGCAGTAGACATCATTGATTTTTTTTCCGTTTTTTTGTTTTTTTTAACATGCATGATGCATGCATTGGAATAAAAAAAAGTAATTTGATTAATGTTTTTCTTTTGGACGCGCATAATTATTCTGAATTTGATGGTAATATACAGTCAGAGGAAAGGTGAGTCAAAACACTTGGCATGTATTGATTGAATGATCACCGTGTAAATTTTTGTCCCTTCTGCATATGGCTCTCTGCGTTCACTTGTGGATAAGGATGACACATTTTATGATTTATTTCATTCAACAATATTGAGGTACCCTGTATTTAATCTACAACAAGATTAAATGATTAAGTTAGCTGTAGCTGTGAAGGTGAGATGATGTGCCGAGTTAAATATTTTTTTTTAACATAAGTCAAATATTTTTTTTTCTCTAACAAGACAAGTTGTCATAACGTCATCAACTCATCATCTTATATTTCACATTTTTAACTGCCTACATTATGATTTCTTGAATGTAACATTCCTTGCCAAGAAAACCTTTTACATATTCTCCTTTGCTATTTAAGCCATCACGATTCACATCTGATCAGTCCTCACCAGCCACTCTTTCATCACTTCATAATCACATCAGAAATTTAAAATAAGCAAAAATGGAAACTTGGTTCATCGTTCTGATCACTCTTTGCATTTCTGCTCTCATCAAAGCTTTCATCAACCTTCTTTATCCTTCCAAAAATTTCAGTTACAAGCTTCCTCCAGGCCCTTCAAATTTTCCCATCATCACCAACTTTCTGTTGACTAGAAAATCTTTAACCGAGCTCGAATCAACGATCCGTGCTCTTCACAACAAATTTGGCCCCATAATCACCCTCCATATCGGCTCTGGGCCTGCCATCTTCATCTCCGATCGTTCCCTGGCTCACCAGGCCTTGATTCAAAACGGAGCAGTTTTTTCAGACCGGCCCCCAGCTGGTGCGGTTGCTAAAATTACCAGTAGCAAGCAACATAACATCAACTCTGCTTATTATGGCCCTACATGGCGGCTTCTGCGTCGTAATTTGACTTCCGAAATCCTCCATCCTTCGCGCGTGAAATCGTACTCACATGCTCGCAAGTGGGTGCTGCAAATTCTCTTTGACGGTCTCAACTCTCACCCTAAAAATCACGTTGCGGTTAAGCTTCGTGACCATATTCAGTTCGCTATGTTCTGCTTGTTGGTTCTCATGTGTTTTGGTGACAAGCTCGATGAGAAGAAGATTAGAGAAGTTGAGGACGTTCAGCGTACGTTGATGCTGAATATGAGGCGATTTAGCGTCTTGAATTTCTGGCCAAGTGTGACAAAGTTTGTGTTCCGGAAACTATGGGCTGAGTTTTTTGAACTTCGGAAGAAGCAGGAAGGCGTGCTGTTGCAATTGATTAGGGACCGAAGGAAGATCAAAGAAGAGAGATTGAGCAAAGCAAAAGAAGATGAAGATTATGTATTAGCATATGTTGATACTTTGTTTGATCTTCAACTCCCGGAGGAGAAGAGGAAGCTTCAGGAAAATGAAATTATGAGTTTGTGCTCTGAGTTTCTTTCTGCTGGCACTGATACAACATCAGCAGTACTGCAATGGGTGATGGCGAATTTGGTGAAGTATCCTGATATTCAAGAGAAAGTATTCAGAGAGATTAAAGATGTTGTTGGAGATGAAGAGGTCGGAGAGGTGACGGAAGAGGATTTGCAGAAGTTGCCTTATTTGAAAGCAGTGATTTTGGAAAGTCTGAGGCGGCACCCACCTGCACATTTCGTTGTGCCACATGCTGTGAAACAAGACATGGTGTTTGATGGGTTTTTGTTCCCGAAAAATGCTTCCATAAATTTCATGGTGGCTGAAATGGGGTGGGACTCAAAGGTATGGGATGATCCGATGTCGTTTAAGCCTGAAAGGTTTTTAAATGGTGAAGAAAACAGAGGAGAAGTGTTTGATTTAACAGGGAGCAGAGAAATTAAGATGATGCCATTTGGGGTTGGAAGAAGGATTTGCCCTGGCCTTGGCTTGGCCATGCTTCATTTGGAATATTTTGTTGCAAATTTGATTTGGTCCTATGAGTGGAAAGCTGTTGATGGAGATGAAGTTGATTTGGAAGAGAGGCATGAATTCACAATGGTGATGAAAACTCCATTGAAGGCTCATATATATCCTAGATCCAAATAAGAATATTTGCTTTCAAATAAGGAATCGTGCACTGCTATTAAACTAAATAAAAATCTTTTGGTTCTTATGCTTTATGATTGAATACTTGATTAGTTAGTTTACGTAAGTTTAAGATCGACTTGAGATTCCATTTAGAAAAGAAAGAAAAGATCGGTTTGAGATTAGAGTGCTATGACTTCTAATTCACATCGCTTATTATCTCTTTTTGATAATATTGATTGGGGTTTATACTTAAGGCTTTTATGTCTATAATCAACGAGCATTTGAAGAGGGTAAGAGACCCCTATAAGAATCCAGTAACGTGTTTTGACGCCATGTATAAATTTATGTCATTTAGATCCCTAAATTCTTTAATAACATTTATACCCTGTTCAAGAGTAAAAAATGTAACCACATGCAATTGCCGACAAATTTAAGTTTTGGTAGCCGAAATTTGACATTTTTAGATGTCATTTGGAGATTTTCTTTTTCAAGAAACGGTGGCCCAAGTTGTTGAAAACCGTTGAAGGATTTGGTGCAAAGGTGCAACTGTTTTTTTCTTTCATTTAGAGCATCCAAAAAATGTAGTGTCAGAGCTTAGGTGATGAACTCTCTGAGAAAATATAGAGAGAGTTCTCTGGGAGAGAGCCCAGAGAAAAGGAACATTTGCAAGCGAGCTCTTAGAAAATTTGAAAGATCATTTTCTTGGGTGCTCAGTTAGGTTCTGCATTATTTGGAGAGATGTGAGATAACGTATGTCTTGGGAAAATTATTTCCTTCAAGAATGGGCGAGAGTACTGAATGTATTTAGATATTTAACAAGTGAGACTTTGTTCCTCAAATTTGCATTCTATTAATTGTTAGTAAAATAATTATTCTCTCTTACCTTCGTGGACATAGAGATTATTGTAGAACCACGTTAAGTTCTTGTGTCCTTTATTTTTGTAAATATTGGTGCTTACTGATTCTGCATTTGCACACAGTGGTATCTAAGACCAAAAGAAATGATGCTTTTGCAGCACAACAAGTGGTAGCAAAGCACAGCATACCCTTAATTGATGATTGTGTTTTTAGGTTAATATCTTGCAATATCAGACTAAGTGTAATACATGGCTTTGTGCGGTAAATCATTTAAAATATAACTTATTAAAGTGGACTTTTATTTAAAAAAAAATTAGTTATTTGGTAGTCAATAGGAGCTTTTATTTAAAATTTTAAAATTATTTTAACAGACAATTTTTTTTGTAATTATGTTACGAAATAAATAAAATAAAATAGTCAAATAAATGAATGATATTTTAGTATTTTAAAAAAACTTTTCAACATTTACTAATTTTTTGCTAATAGAGAGAAAATAATTTATTTAATATTCAAAAGCTTAACTAAAAAAAACCACACTAATAATAAATTTAAAAAGAGCTTATGGGATTAAAAAGTTAAAAAGTGTAAGATGAAAACTTGCTTCATTGCTTGGATGACAAAATGCAGGACAGAGAATGAATTGAAGCATCATGAGCATGAATCATATAATAGTGATGTATATGCAAAAAATTAGCATACCATCACCAAAAGTTTAAGTTCACTATAAGACAAGAATTTTTTTTTTTTCCTTTTGTGCATTTGTACTAACCTTTTGTGTTATTTTCGTTACTTATAGCATTATTCTAAATCATACACTGTTGTACCATTGACCCCTTGTTTGAATCTATTATAACTATTTTCTTTTATTTACCCCATTCAAATATTAAAAGATAATACAGAAAGTTTACTAATCTCATGATTTGATGTTTTTCTTAACAAAATTCAATCAAATAACTAATATATTAAAAAATAAAAGTAGTTAAATTTTAATAATACATGAACACTAAAAAATAGGTCGTACAAAATATTTAAAAACTCATGAGAGCTCAAATTAGGAAATGATTTTACTCATATTAAACTATCTGTCTTAAAGGTATTTTAATTTCAAATAGCCTCACCCATCAAATTCTTAACTATTATTACCCTTTAAAAAGATTTTTTTTTTAATTTTAAATTTCAGTAATAATTAATATTAAGGTATTAAAAATGATGCAAATATCCACCGACTGCTTGATATTTGCACTTTATCAAAAATACACTTTTTTTTTTGTTTTGCAACTTTTCACCTAAAATTTACAAAGTATATTAATTTTTCCACTTTTCCATTATGTTCGTTAGAGGATTTAATAGAATATTGATAAAATGATTATTTTGCCCTTGAATGTAAATATACTATTTAATCCTATGTAAATGAATAAAAAAATATATTTCATTTTGTAGTTGTTAGGACCAATAATGGCTACAAAATTAGTTATATAAACTCATTAAATCTGGTAATTTAAAGATATAAAATTACTAAAATAAGCACCCTAGCTAATTGTTGCTCATCTATATAAAACTCCTGCCCATATAATCCATATTAAATAACATATCTTCATAACAATAACAAATCTTCAATAACAATAAATAGAAACAGTCATGGTTATCCAACAATATATTCAAAATAACCATAAAGCTAGTCATGGAAAACTTTAAACATCATAGTTTTTTCCAATCAATCAAAAATAACATCATAAAACCAGTTACAAAGAACCTAGAGTTTACAATTTGTTCTCATCAATCCAAAAATAACAACACATATTAAAAGTATCTAAATAACAACTAATAAATAGTCTTTTTACATTCAATAGCAAAATAATCATTTTGTCAATATTTTGTTAAATCTTTTGTTTTATCTTCTACCTAGTAATAATAATGAAAATGTGAACACATTTTGTAAACTTACACACACACACACACACACACATATATATATATAATTATTAGGTGTTCCACCGAACACTTTACCTTAAAAATTTATTATAAGACGAAAATTTCATTCTCAAACAGAAAAATTCTAGGAACATATGCCATGCATGGGCTGTTAATTTTGATGCAGAAAACATGTGTTCTGGGGCTATATATTGTCATTTACATTTTATATAGTCACCGTAGGAAAATGACAAAGAACAAGAAAATATACAAAGAAGATAAACCAAACAGATGACTCATAATACATACATACATACGTACGTACATGTGTGTATATATATATACACACACACGTATATACTAAGCACTAATTTTGGTGTTCGAAAAATACAAGAACTTGAGTTGTCACACGTAGGTGTCGCTAATATGATTTACAAAACTGCTTTTGCATGCGTGGTGCATGTATTAGAATTGAAAAATAGTAAATAGTAAAATAATTATTTTGAATTTGATGATAAAATAGTGAGAGGAAAAGAAAATCGAAATACTTGGCACGTATTTATTAAATGATCTCCGTGTAAATTTTTGTCCCTTTTGTGTATATTATTATCTCTTTCATCTTTGGATAAAGATGATACCATGATGCATTTTTAAAATTAATTTCATTTCATAATACTAAGGTGCCGTGAATTTTAATCTACAACAAAATTAAATGATAGTTAGCTGTGAGGCTGCAAAGGTGAGATAATGAGCCAAATTAATATGATAATTAAAATCACTTTACAAACACCTTTGCTATTATTTTTTAAAATTAGGATTTAATCAAAATATTTATAAATAAGTTGGAAAACTAATTAAATTAAGTCAGTACTGTTGCACCATTTTAAGAATTATCGATTGCAGACAACCGTATATTCAAAATGGATTGAATAACAAATAATATTTTTTAGCAGTCATTTATAAATATTAAACAATTTAATTTTTTTAAATAATCATAAATAGGATTAGCAAACTACTCATTTGTTAAGTGATAGGCACCCTCCTCGCCTCATTCTTAAAGTTCATTGCTCGAATTTCTCATATATTTGTGTGGGATTGTAAATAATGGGATACGTTCAAGACATATATTTTTAATCACAAGTTTTTAGCCATTAAGTTAAATCATTTAAATGGCCAAGACTGAAGCTATATTTTTGTTTTTGATGCACAATTGATTAGTAACTATTTCTCTCTTACTTCTATTAATTTTATTCTTTCTCGGTCTCTCTTCTCGGCTTTTCAAAATTTTACCACTCCACTCATGACCTAACGAGTAGTGTTGTGCAAAGAACCGCTATTTTCCCTTTCTAATTTATGATTTTTCTTATAGCTTTTTGAAGCTTCTCAATATTTGATTAGAGTAAGAAAAATTCCAAAGGGAAGGATTTATTGGAGAGAGGAGAAAATATATAAGAAATGGAGTTTAAATTGCTGGCACCAAATTTTATATAGTTTATTAAAGTATTAATTTTCTTCATACTATCAAATTGATGCCTTAAAAGTAAATTGATTGTTAGCTATATAGATAACCTAATGCGGAAGAAGTAGGAAGAAATAATGAAGAAAGAAAATTCATTTTTAAAGCAAGATAAGTCAGAGAGATAAAACATATATGAAGAGAGATGAGAGAGAAAAACAGTAATTAAATTAAATCTATGTCATTTAATCCACTTCCTTCATTGTGTTTTAATCTAATGACTAAAAACTTGTGCCTAAATTTATGTTTAGAATTAAAGAACAATGTTAGGTATCTCACGTTATAAGTTCTAATATGAGTCTCAATTGATGTGGTATTCATCTATTAAATAATAATTAAATAACTTTATTAGTTATAAAATCCATCATCTAATAAATAAGTGACGCATAGTATTGAGATTAAAGTTAAGACTCAAATATTAGAATCCGAAACATTATCTACCCCGTAAATAATATAGGCATCATGCCATTGACCATAATAATTTGCAATAATAATATGTCACTTCTGTAAAGATATAGTATCTTATTAATTATTTGCAAATCAACAATTAACTAATCAGTGCTCGCAATATATAATGCAAACTGAACACTCATTCATTCAGCTATTGTTGTCTAATATTGACCTCATAGCCTTCCGGAGAAGCGACGGTAATAATTGAACAGTTTGCATCATAAATTAGATCCAAACGCATAATTGTTTATTCTTTGTCATCTTACATGCTCTCTTTGCTATTTAATCCATCACTCCTCAATCCTCACTGCCAACTCTTTCATCACTTAATAATTTCATCAACAACAATGGAAGCTTGGTTCATTATCCTGATCTCTCTTTGCATTTCTGCTCTCATCAAAGCTTTCATTCACCTTCTTCGTCCTTCAAAATATTTCAATTACAAGCTTCCCCCAGGCCCTTCGAATTTTCCCATCATTGGCAACATTCTCTTGGCTAGAAAGTCTATTCTTGATCTTGAACCAATGATCCATGATCTTCACAAAAAATTTGGCCCGGCAATCACCCTTCACATCGGCTTTAAGCCTGTCATCTTCATCTGCGACCGTTCCCTGGCTCACCAGGTCTTGATTCTGAACGGTGCAGCTTTTTCAGACCGGCCCCCAGCTGGTGCTGCTGTTAAAATTACCAGTGGCAACCAACACAACATCAACTCTGCTTCTTATGGCCCTAATTGGCGGCTTCTGCGCCGTAACTTGACTTCCGAAATCATCCATCCGTCGCGTCTGAAATCTTACTCACATGCGCGCAAGTGGGTGCTGCAAATTCTCTTTGATGGCCTCAACTTACAGGCTAAAAATAACGGTGATCGTGACGATCATGCGGTTAAGCTTCGTGACCATATTCAGTTCGCTATGTTCTGCTTGTTGGTTCTCATGTGTTTTGGTGACAAGCTTGATGAGAAGAAGATTCGAGAAGTTGAGGATGTTCAGCGTTTAATGATGCTGAATACGAGGCGGTTCAATGTGTTGGATTTCTGGCCAAGGGTTACAAAGTTTGTGCTCCGGAAACTATGGCGTGAGTTTTTGGAAATTCTGAAGAAGCAAGAAACGTGTTGCTGCCGTTGATAAGGGACCGGAGGAGGATGAAAGAAGAGAGATTAGGCAAAGCAAAAGAAGATGAAGATTATATATTAGCATATGTTGATACATTGTTTGATCTTCACCTCCCGGAGGAGAATAGGAAGCTTCAGGAAAATGAAATTATGAGTTTATGCTCCGAGTTTCTTATGGCAGGCACTGATACAACATCAAATGCACTGCAATGGGTGATGGCGAATTTGGTGAAGCATCCTGATATTCAAGAGAAAGTTTTCAAAGAGATTAAAGGGGTTATTGGAGATGAAGAGACCATCAGAGAGGTGACAGAAGATGATTTGCAGAAGTTGCCTTATTTGATAGCAGTGATCTTGGAAACTCTTAGGCGGCACCCACCTGCACGTTTTATTTCGCCGCGTGCTTTGAAACAAGACATGGTGCTTAATGGGTTTTATTTTCCAAAAAATGCTACCATAAACTTCATGGTGGCTGAAATGGGGTGCTGGGACTCAGAGGTGTGGGATGATCCGACGTCGTTTAGGCCTGAGAGGTTCTTAAATGGTGAAGGAAACGGAGGAGAAGTGTTTGATATAACAGGGAGCAGAGAGATTAAGATGATGCCATTTGGGGTTGGAAGAAGGGTTTGCCCCGGCCAAGACTTGGCCATGCTTCATTTGGAATATTTTGTCGCAAATTTGATTTGGCGCTATGAGTGGAAGGCTGTTGATGGAGATGAAGTTGATTTGGAAGAGAAGCAAGAATTCACAAAGGTGATGAAAACTCCATTGAAGGCTCGTATATATCCTAGATCAAAATAAGAATATTTGCGTTCAGATAAGTCTTCGTGGATCGCTGCGGCCGTTTAAACTAACAAATCTTTTGTTTCTTACGCTTTATGATTGAATAACTTTAAGAGTGGCGCTACCGGCACCCCCACTAAAACTCCTTTTCATCAAACCCTATTTTAGACATATTCTCTCTGTAATTATGAAACTTGCATCCGGAAGAAAAAAAATTAACAAGAAGCTTGCTAATACTTAATTTTACATATCCTTCTTATAGTCATTTTCATCTTTAAAATTCTCATCTAGGAGAGTGGAAAATATTAAATTTCTGTATGTATGTTTGGTGTGCTTTTAAATTTTAAGAAACTAAATAAAGAAATCATATTGGATTTTATTTTGTTACTAAAGAAAACGAATAGGAAAAAAAGATGATGGTAGATAAAACCAAATGCGTTAAGAGATGAGAATTTATGAACATAGATAAGTTTTTTTATTAAGAAATTAATGTGTATTTAAGTATTTTTGAAAATGTCCTTGAAAGGGGGATTTTTAGGATATCGGAGGGTGCGAATAGTACCGCTCTAACTTAAATTGGTAAGTTTATGTTAATAAGCCTACAACATAGTGATCTCAAATTAGACCGATAAGCAAGCCTACAAGTCCACAACAAATTGGGCTCAGTTCGTGTATTATCTTGTCTGGATCAAAAGTTAGGTTAATGGATACTGGATAGTTTCAAACCGTCCTTCCAATGATCCAAAGACAAATTTGGAAAGAGTAATGTTACGTTTTTCGTATCAAATGAAATGGTTTTCATTCGTGGATGAAATTAGGGTTGGCAAAACTGGTCAAATGGTGGTGCTCGTGTCAATGTGTCATGTCCGTTTTATATTTTATCAAATTTAAACTGATTCAAACATAACTCATTTAGTAATTGTGTCAAAATATTAAAATTCAAACTCAACCAAAAAAATAAATGGATGATCTAGCACATATAACACATACGTTTTATAATCAAACAATCGTGTCATCCAAGCCAATAGTCGGTTTGATACCCAATTAATAAGATTTACATTAAACATTGCGCACCCATTCGACACAAATTGCATTCTTTTTATATCTAAATAATATTATTATTGATATCATAAAATACACATGTCTACCAAAATATAATACATTTAAACCATTGAAGTTCTTAATCTATTTAGAATTTTACAAAATGGAACTCCATATAAATAATGTTCCCCGTTCACCAAAAAAAAGAAAAAAAAAATCATGTCAAATATTTAAGTTTTGATAACTAGAATCTGCAAATTAATTAAGAATTAAAAATATAAGTATATTTTAATGCAAATATATTTAATGATCATATCATTAACAGAGTAAATAGGTTAAGCCTAACCAGATACAGAAAAAATCTTATTAGCGTAGACCAAACCCTTTAATAAGTATATCAGTTTTCACGAGCCAAACTTATTTATTCATGTTCTATTTGTATCAAGTAAATATGTCATGTCAAAATTTACCAACTCTACTCTAGATGAAATTTAAAACAAGTCATTTCGCAAATTATAAAATTTTATCATCTCGTAAATAAAGACGCATCATTTAGAAGTTAGAAGCACATCTCGGAAAGTTTAAAATTATTGTTTTGATAAAATCAGAGTGCTTTATAGAATTATCAAAATTAACTGCAGTGACAAAATTATGTCCCAATAGTTAAGTAGTCTCAGGCTTTACTTCACGGAAAATAAAACAGCAAAAATTGCACATGTGATTCCGAAGAGGTGAAAGTAAAAAAAACTGCGTAAAAGTAGGCATATATGGTTGTAAATTCAATTTATTACGTGTGAGAGAATTTCTTTTTAGATATTTGTAAACGAATTTAATTGGCCGAGACTTAAATATTCAGATAGTGCCAAAATAAAATTACCTGAATGGGGAAATAGATTATGATTGTTTGTTTTTTTTTTTTAAAAAGACACATATCACATCTATCATATATGCTTTTAAACATATAAATATAAAAAGTGCGGATATTCAATTATACAGTTAGTAAAATCTCTCGAGTAAAAATAAGAGATTTAAAATTTGAAACTGACGCAAATAAATAGATATTCCTTCAACATATCAGGACCGTCCTTTTAAATTTGAATTCCACGTTCATTTACAATAGATTTGATTTAAAAATATTATAATTTTTTTAAAAAAAAAATTTATCCTTAATTATATACGAGAGAAACCTCTCTCTTCCCCTCCTTATTTGAGATATTACCCGCTGCTCCCTTGTATTTGGAAAATGCTCTTGTGCCCCCTTCAAACAGAACTTCTAAGACAGCATATTCGAAAAGACCAACTTGAGATTTATTAATCAAGCTTCTCACCAGATTATAAGAAGATATAATATTTTTATTTTTTATTTTTTTAGATCAAACCTAATCAAACGGAGGCTTCACATTTTTGGCTAATGAACTACAGCCTGCAGGAAGTCATCGCTTTGCCCAGCTCCACCGCCCAGGTGACACAGACATTAAAAGAATTTCTTATGGAATTAATTAAACAAAGATTATTTAACTTTTCTAACTGATTTATTAATTTCTTTATAACCAATTAAACAAATTATCTCTTTAGATTAATTAACCAACACATTGATAGGAAGTCATTGCTTTAAATATACATTAAAAAATGACTAACATTTATTAGGCAATTAGTATCATAGCTAACATTATTTTTCCACCGAAAAATTTGGGAAAGAGTACAAAATAAATAAATGCAAACTTGAGTATCATAATGTATTATATTATAAGGTAGTTTGAAGTCTGAACCTGACCCTATATCTTATTGTTACTGAATCAGATCCAGATAAGAGACAAGACACAATAGTATTAAATGTAAAACTCATTATCATCAAATCCAAAAATGGAAACTAATATTTCTTCTTCACAGTCTTCTTATATCCTCCTCCCGACAATCTCATTCATCACTTATTATTATTTTTTTTCCAAAGATGGAAACCTGTTTCATCATCCTTATCTCCCTCTGCATTTCTGCCTTCATCAAGGCATTCATCAACCTTATTTATTCTTACAGCAATCAAACTTACAAGCTTCCTCCAGGCCCTTCAAAATTTCCTATCGTTAGCAACTTTCTATTGGTGAGAAAGTCCCTAGTCGAACTTGAAACAATCATCCGGACTCTTCACGGCAAATATGGCCCCTTAATCACCCTCCCTATCGGCTCTAGACCTGCCATCATCGTCGCCGATCGCTTCCTCATTCACCAGGCCTTGGTTCAGAACTCGGCTGTTTTTGCAAACCGGCCCCCAGCCACTGCCATTGCGAAAATCACTAGTAGCAAGCAGCATAACATCAACACTGCCGCCTATGGACCAACGTGGCGCTTCCTGCGCCGTAACTTGACCTCTGGGATCCTATCTCCTTCGCGAGTGAGATCTTATTGGCGTGCTCGCAAGTGGGTGTTGCAAATTCTATTAGACCGTCTGAACTCTGAGCTGAACAATGCCAAAGATGGTGATGATCATGCTGCTGCAGTTAGAGTTTTTGACCATTTTCTGTTTGTTATGTTTAGCTTGTTGGTTCTGATGTGCTTTGGTGACAAGCTTGATGAGAAGGAGATTAGAGAAGTTGAGGATGTTCAGCGTTTGATGGTCCTGAATCTAAAAAGATTTAATGTACTAAATTTCTGGCCAAGGGTCACAAAGATTGTGTTTAGGAAGTTATGGGAAGAGTTTTGCCAAATAAGAAAGCAACAAGAAGATGTATTGATGCCATTGATTAGAGAGCGAAGGAAGCTGAAAGAGGAAAGAATAAGCTTCCGTGGAAAAAAAGATGATGATGATGATTACGTATTGGCGTATGTTGATACTTTGTTTGATCTGCAACTCCCGGAAGAGAAGAGAAAGCTCGATGATAATGAGATTATGAGTTTGTGTTCGGAGTTTCTCGACGGTGGCACTGCTACAACAACAACATCATTGCAATGGGTCATGGCAAATTTAGTCAAGTACCCACATGTGCAGGAGAAGCTATTCAAAGAGATTAAAGGGGTTGTTGGAGATGCCAAGAGACAGGTGATGCTTATTATTATTCACTTATTTTTGTCTAGATTTCAATCAATAGCATAAAGATTAGGTTATTTTAAAAAGGTTTATGAAAAGATAATATTTTTAATTAGTACTCAGACACTGGAGTACAGATTTATTTGCATAAACTAGTCCTTTAAAAAATCGAGTAGAAACGAACGTTCTCCGAGTCTAAGATAATGTACAATTTGATTTTTTTTCCCCCTACAACTCTTTTGTCTTAATTTTATCAATCCTACCACTTTCATCAAGGTTCCATTTCAATTTACTCCCTACTTAGAATAATAATCTTCCATTTACTAAAGTGTGAAAATATTAATTTATTATATATACTGTTAAAAAGATAAAAAAAATAATACTAATTAACGCATCCTTCCTTCATTTATTATTTATCCTCATCTTTTAAACAAAAAAAAAAGAGTACATTAATGTTTTCACAGATAAACTGAGGATTGTCGTTCTATCTATGAGTAATTGAAGTAATTGAAGTTCATCCGTTCATAAATAGTGTTCAGAGAATATTTGATACGTCTTAATTGTCATATTCTAATTTTGTTGTATTCCGGAGATAATTTGATATAAGAGTTAAAGTCCATTGGCAGAAAGTGTTAAAACATGCGTCAAAACCATTGATGTGTCTTTTCATCTTACTTTCCGCGACAGGTGATGGAAGATGATTTGCCGAAGATGCCATATTTGAAAGCAGTAATTTTGGAAACTTTCAGGCGCCATCCTCCATTTCACTTCCTGTCAGGGCATGCTGTGACAGATGATATAGTTTTTCATGGCTTTTTGGTTCCGAAAACTGCTACATTACGATTCATGCTAGTGGATATTGGGCGGGACCCCAAGATACGGGATGATCCAATGGCTTTTAAGCCCGAAAGGTTTCTAAATTGTGAACAAAACGCTGAGGAAATGTTTGATTTAAGAGGGAGCTCGGAGATAAAGATGATGCCATTTGGGGTTGGAAGAAGGATGTGTCCTGGGCTTGGCTTGGCTCTGCTTCATTTGAACTACTTTGTGGCTAATTTGATCTGGAGCTATGAGTGGAAGCCTGTGGATGGAGATCCTCTTGATTTGGAGGAGAAGCAAGAATTCACTATGGTTATGAAAACTCCATTGCGGGCTCATGTATGTCCTAGGTCCGAATAAAATTTACATGGAAATAAAATAAGGACATTTTTTATAGAGTAAATTTCTAATAAAATATCTTAGAAATAAATTCAAAAGATAAGAAAAAAAAAATTATCCTTATTAAATAATGACTCGTTAATTATATATACGGTTAAATATCAAGATGTGTTTTGATCTTTAATCATTCTCTTGGTTTTGTGCTATATTTTTAAAGATTTTTGTTTCCAAAATCTCATCTAGGTTTTATATGTTTTCAAAATTCTATAACAAATATTCAGTAGAGTGCTACAAAATAATCGCACACACGAGCATTCGAGACATCCAATCACAACTTCACTGACTTACATAAAGATGCTAGTTACCAAAAACATCCCAAGGAAGAACTAGTTCTAATAAAAAAATAATCATATATTATACCTTAAAAAGTTGCAATCAATACCCTTCTTGCTATGTTTAAAAATTTCAAAGAGGGTTAAGAACGTTTTTAAGTGTCTTATTTACTTTTTTTTTTCTTCCTATAAAACAAATAATCTATGAATTACAGTACACTTGCTGCTTCCAAACAAAGAGAAACGCCAGCATCTCCTCCCACTTCTGTAAGATTATTACCTTCATATCTTCTCAATGTATATAACGTATGCGTCTGCCTCCATTCCCCCAATAAATGTTATTGACAGTCCACTGCTAGGGCAAAATGGAAACTTGACACATCATACTCATCTCTATCCCAATATGCATTCTCCTCGGATACATCTTCAACCACATCACTTCTGCCAAAAATCCCTTACGGAAACTCCCTCCAGGGCCCTCTACTTTGTCCATCATGGGCAATTTCCTCTATTGGCGAACTTGAGCAAATGCTCCAAGCCACCCATGCCAAATTTGGTCCTATTGTGACCCTCAAGTTCGGTTCGAGCTCTGCTATCTTCATTGCAGACCACTTCCTTGCTCACCAAGCCTTGGTAGAAAAAGGTGCAATTTTTGCTGACAGGCCCGCTGCACATGATGGTAGAAACCAGAGCTGTATCAGCACATCATTCTATGGTCCTACATGGCGTGTCCTGCGGCGTAACCTCACTGCAGAAATTCTTCATTCGTCTCGTCTAAAATCCTACTCACACGCGTGCAAATGGGTACTGCAAAATCCCCTGGAGTGCCTGAAATCGCAATCCAAATCGGGTGATCCAGTCTACGTGATGGACCATTTTCTACACTGCATGTTCAGCTTATTAGCCCTGATGTGTTTTGGTGACAAGCTCAAAAGAGAAGCAAATCTAAAGTTCTGCGTCATGTCCTCTTTTGTTTCGGTAAAGTCAATACATTGAATAGTTGGTCAAGATTGTCAAAGATTGTTTTCCGCAAACAGTCGGAGGACCTCTTACAAGCACGAGAACAACTCTCAGACGTATTAATCCCTCTGATAAGACAACCAAAGGACTTGAAGGAAGGGAAGTTAAGTGAAGTTCAAGAGGAACAGAACAAAGATGAACACGTCTGCTCATATGTCGATACATTGTTAGACCTTCAGCCGGCACAGGAGACAAGGAATCTAGATGAAGAAGAAATTATTGATTTGTGCTCGGAATTTGTAAATGCAGGAACTGATAGTACAGCCACAGCATTGCAGTGGATTATGGCAAACTTGGTGAAGTACCCACATAGTCAAGAAAAGCTATTCATGGAGATTAAAGGGGTTGTAGGAGATGTAAAGGATGTGGTGAAAGAAGACGATCTACAGAAGATGCCACGTCTAAAAGCAGTGATCTTAGAAGGATTAAGACGACATCCTCCAGGGCTCTTTGTGTTGCCCCACGCAGTATCTGAAGATGTTGTTTTGGATGGATACGTTGGACCAAAAAATGGAACTCTGAATTTCATGGTAGGGAAGATGGCAAGAGACCCTAAGGTATGGGCTGATCCAATGAAATATAATCCCGAGAGATTTCCGAGTATTGACAACAATGGTGCGAGGGTGTTTGATCTAACAGGAAGTAGAAGGATTAAGATGATGCCTTTTGATGTTGGAAGGAGGATTTGTCCTGGACTTAGTTTGGCTATGCTTCATTTGGAGTATTTTATAGCAAATCTGATTTGGTGTTTTGAGTGGAAAGCTGTGGAAGGCTGTGGATTGAGATGAGTTTACAGTCGTCATGAAGAACCCATGGAAGGCGTATGCATGCCCCAGAGTAAGATAAAGGCTTGGCACTTTGTTTACTTTCAAAAGCATATGTTAAAGGTATTTGCTAGTACCACAAAATCAAAAAGACAATATATCAATGACATGTTGAATGGTGGTAACACAGGATGCCGTCGACGTATGCTCTACAGATGCACATTAATATGATCCTTAAATATAAATTGAGAAGGTGTGAATCTGGCCGTGACAGTATAGCTGTACCAATAACTGCTTCTTTTCTCAGTTTCATATGCCTAGTTGCTTGGAAGCATATCAGTTTCCTATGAATGCATATCTACGGTTACAGCATTTTCTTTTTCTGTTTAATCCCTAACGTTATGATAGCATATGCAACTTAAATATGCAGATAATATTCTTCAAAAACTTTTGTAGCCCCAAATCTCTGTACACCTTCTACAAATGTTATGTTCCTCAGCATGAAAAGCCAGGGGAAAAAAAAAAGATGTAGCTTCCCATAATTAATCATACCGCCACAAGATGCCCTAGTTTCAAATTCAAAATTCCCGTACTTTACAGCGGTATGAACTGTCACACTTATCTCTTAAATTCAAAATTCCTGCACTTTACAATAGGTATAGACTGTCACACCTTTTTCGTTGATGTTCCCTACACAACAGCATTGGGAGTTGAACAGTGAAGCCCATCATCTACTACATGCTGCAACAGCAGTCAGGTGTTGAATATCCTTCAACTGGGAGTCATCCTGAAAATATGCAAGCTACAAATTAAAATATGACTTGTATAACTCTTCCAAAAAGACATAATTCGAGTAACAAATGCCTAAATAAATTGGCATCTCATAGCAAGTTATCTAACTTAGAAGGTCCTAAAGTGCAAGTATTTGATTGTTAATTGTACTTTTTTACACAATCATTCACTTTGAGAGTAAAGGATTTCTAGAAATTGAGTGGTTCCCAAACAACCAAAACTTCATGGTTCATGTTACATAACAGTGCACAAGGCATTTCCAAGAATAAGAGACCCATCCAACTTAAATTATGCATTCAACGACAGAGACATGAATGCTGACCTCTAGTATACGTAGATCTGCAAGCAGACATTAGCTGATCCTTCCAGAGTCATCGCTTTAAATTTGTTCGGGAGTTTAAATCAATCTAGAAACTTGAAAATTTTCCACAAAGACAAAAGAAAAAGTGTCAATTCAAACTGAATATGTTAGGACATTGACTGAGATCTTTCAATTATAAGAAGAGATAAGCTCACCAACTGATAGGATGATACATTCTGTCCTTGCTATAAGAATACTGAAAGCACTCCTTATGGAAACATCAAACATGACAATAGCACTGCCATTGAACAATGACTCTTTAGATATCTAACAATATTGGGAATAACAGCGGAAAACTTCAGTTGAACTACTAGTACTGAAATGATAATCGCTAAAGTTCAAGAGATGAAAAATTGAAACTTGAATATTCTAATGATCTGATGGATAAAATATGAGAGATCGTATAATTTAAATATGAAAGGGATGATTAACTAAATTTACATTGAAAATGAAAATATAATAAGTTGTATGACATATGTAGATGCCAAAGATACTTCTGATAACAGTAGCAATGACAGAAAAGAAAATTTAGCATCACTATAGTAAATGAGGGACTGAAAAATGCAAAAAAAATTAAGAAAAATAAAAACACAAAGATCCTAATTGATCTTTTGAGCAAATTTTTCTTTTTAATTATCAAGTATTATCAAACACCTGAAATTATTAGGTGCTGAAAATATGTGTTGTCAAATGCATTTAAAATGATCAAGGGCTGGTTTCAGTCATAGGCATTGGATTTGATTATCAAACAGCCCACAAAATTTTGTAACAAATGAAATGAAAATGTGGAATTAACAGCCAAGGTGCTCAAATCGTATGTAAATTTGATAACAACAGACTAAATCACATATAAGCAACGGAACATCAATAGATAAATTCAATTCATGTAGTATAATGATGCGCAAAATGCAACATAACATCAACATTAGAACTGCCCCAGACATACAGATACATAATATATGGCATAGTAACATGATTTAAACAAATGATACTCTCTCTCTCTCTCTCTATCTCCATGTTTCGTTTCTTTAGATAAAAAAAAAAAAAGACTTGTATTTATACTATAAATAGTATGGGGTCCACAAAAAAGTGAACAAGTTGTCAACAACAACGAGGATGCCCGTATTACTCTAACCTGAACCAGTCAACAATCTAAGCCAAAATAGTTAGATGAGATTCTGTAATCACCAACATATTATCCAGAAATTCCTTCTAACAGGGCACAATGTGTGAAATACAGCAAACCATCAACATTACAACTGCCCCCGACATGCAGATGCATAAGGTAATGGCATTGTAAAATAATCTAAAATTGTGATGCTATCAACCTTCCCCCACCCCCACCCCCCACCCCACCAAAAAAAAAAAATTCTTTGAATAAGAAATGAGATTTTTATATATAATATTAATCATATGGGATTGCAAAAAGAGAATAAGGCGTCAAAAAGAACCAGGCCTGGATGACCTTATTACTCTAACCTCAACCAGTCAACAATCCAAGTCAAATAGTTAGACGAGTTTCTATGTTTTGTTTCTTATTACAAGTACAAGGAATTAAGATAAAAGGACCAAGAGAAAAATATCTCCAGCCCCAAGGATTGTAAGAACACTACACTGAAAAAAGTTACCTGATTGTTTAGCAACAGCCAAAGACCCACTTAATTTCTCAAAGTTAAATGAAAGAACCCCAGAGAAAACAAATGAAATAAAAACCATTTTTTTCTAACAAGTATGAAATAAAAACCTTAAAGAGGTAAGAATCATGGTCAATCAAATGCAGCTATACATACATTATTTGCTCAATAGCAGATATTACAGATTTAGACATGTTCAAAATAAAAAAGAAGTGGGAGAAGAAGGGCTTACAAAAACCAGGATCGTTAGAATGCCGCAACATCTCAACTTCTAAAGTTTTGATTTCCACTAACTTGTTCTGTCGCTTACCAGAAGAATTTACTGCTTCCGTCTAACATGCATATAAAAGGAAAAAAAAAAATATTTGCGTACTTTATATATGTATGCATTGCATTTCCACTTTTTCTCTACATTATCTTGTCCCATCATGTCACCTAGAATAAGATGCAAGAAATAAACCAGGCTATGCAACCAGAATACAATCATTTCTTGGTAAACCATAAGCCCAGAACAATCATTAGCAAAAGAAAGGTCATGACTCTTCCTCCACGAAGTAACCAATCACCACAACTTTCAACCTCCGATGGTTTATGGTTATACGGGGAATCTGATCTTCATAAATCCTGTCCAATCAAGCATAAGAGCTCTCCTAGGATCATGTAGCGTTGGTTTCTTCCAAGAAATCTCAATCCACAAATCAGCCTACGGCAGAGTCTCCCAAATTCTAGACCCCAAGAAATTAATGATTCTTGCATGACAGCGGAGTACAAGATCATCACATGCCATCAATTCTGGTTAAACTCTTCATCAATCTGCCTATATCCTTTCTTAATATTTCCCCATTCGTTCATAAACTAGAGTTCACAATAATTGAAAAATTACAATGCTTAGGGGCAAAAACAAGACCAGGATACAGGACAACTATCATCAAGGTGCGAAAATCAGAAAAATATCTTATCAACTGATCCTTAACTCTTAATTAGACTGAATCAACCGAAACTAAGAATTATATAATCAGACCTACCTCCACAAGCTCAATCTTTGAGAAACTTCAGCCCCTGCACCTTGGTCAACAACTACTTTGAGTGAATTGCTCTTATCTCTGCCCATGTAGGCTGTAAGATATCCCGATGGACAAATTTTTTCAATTTCTCATAAACCTTGTTCAGGGTACATGCAGATAAGATTATGAATTACTTTACCTTAAACCACAGACATTGACATAAACAAAACTTGGACATCCAGAGAATTAATTTTGAAGTTTCCCACCAATTTCACGCACGAGTAATCTTGAGTTGTCAATGATGCGTTTGCTGTCATAAACTAAATAACTCCATAATTCATGTCTAGGTGTTGGTTTTAGAGGTTTTAATTGTTTAAGAGGATCTGAAATTACATATTTACTGCACATCTCCCTTGCTGGCTGGACATGTTTCCACCAGAAATCAGAAAGTGCCATTTTCATAACATCCCAGTATTCTAGATCTCGGTACACCCTAAAGAGACTGCTGCCATTAGGAGTCCAAACATAAAAATCCATCCAATCCCTGTCTAAGATTTCCATTAAACCCTGAGCTTGTGGAATATAATAAAGAGGGATCCGCTTCCAAGGGGAAGCCCTCGTCAATTCTCCGTTAAAGAAGGGGCACTTGATCTCTAGAACTCCACGGGAAGGCAAATCATAAACAAACCTATCAACCAACCCATCTGGTGAAGCTGCTAGCCAATCATCATCTGGGCTTTTATCTCCATAGACCTGAAATTCTGTAAAGTAAACAGTATTTCCTGTTATCAGCTTGTATCTTTCAAGAGCTTCCTCTTCTTTGATGTTGCTCCAACACGTTGCTAGGTTACCCAAAAATGGCTCAATTGCCCCAATTTTCTCTAGCCAAAGCTGAACTCTCCTGCGAGGCCAAAAACCAATTGCCCCAGCAAAAGTGCTAGCCGTGAGCTTATGTTTTCTCAGTTTTTGCCAATTTTTGAACCAATGCTGAAGACTACTTGACTGAAGAATAGGATGATTTTCACCAGATAAAAAGTTCGGAGAATCACCAATATAGCTTGAAAAGCTTTTAGAGGAATCACTAAAAACTTGAATGTTAGAGGAATGCTTTACACTACCTGGTTCTAACAAATTATGAGTACTGTAGGTTCTCAAATTGCAACAATCAGCAACAAGAACACCAATACTGTAGCTACTTCTGCACTTGTTATATGAAGGTCGAATGATTAGGGAAAAGCAAGAAGCAAATTCTTCTCTGTCCAAAGGAAAATTAACAAATGTCAAGAAGGACCACAGAAGTGATTTGGATTACAAATTTTAATTGAAAATAGAAACTACAAAATCATCAAACCGAAGCACAGGAGCAACAGAAAATTCTGGCACAGAAGCACAAAATAACTGCTTCAAAGAACAGACTGCAATGTGATTTATGCATAAACAGATTCAGACTATCGCATGACATGAGGTGTGCCCTTGAGAGTAGGCACGAGAATCTCCAGCAATGCACCTTTACATGGAGGGCATCTCTCAAATACACAAAGCACATAGCAGACAACAACAAACAATATAAAGCAAGTCCAAAAAAATAAATAATAATTAAACAATCAAGCATCACTTGGCAAACCCAAATACCCAATAAAACCCATGTCACAAAATTGTTCAACCCACTTCTTTTTATTTGTTACCATATGCATATACACTCAAGACTTAGTATTGGCAATCCTAAGAAACTTTTCTATTTCATTTTTAACAGACCACAGAATATATAAAAGCTTCAATTAGCTTCAACAAAGAGCAAATCCATTAGCATCAATCATATTCTACATTTAAGAAAAAGGAACTTGGGAAACCAATATTTATAATAAAAATTATTTTAAATGAAGGGGAAAAAAAATTATCAAAGCTAGCGTTGAGGGATGAAGAGCATGACTAACCGTAGAAGCTTGGGAGAGCTACGACGCATAGAGACTCCAATAAAGGAGAGCAGAGGAGTGAGGCAGCCACCGTGTATGGGGATTTTTTTAAAAAATAATAATTTTCACTCCATATATACTCTGCAAATGCTAGAGGATTAATGGTAAAGAAAATTAAAGAAAAACAGTTGGTCGTATTGAAGAGAAGGGTTTTAGATGGAGCCAAAAAGGGTTTAAGAGACCGCCTGTTTGTTTACAGGATTAGGTTTTTTCTCCCCTCGGTGCAGAATACAACCGTGCGCCGAAACAAGAATACTTTAATTTACCGGATTAGGTTTTTCCTCCACCCGGTGCAGAATACTACTACCCGTCTGCGTGTTTTCTTATTTATTTATTTATTTAATCTACTACGGTACTGCCCGTTGGATTTTTTTTTTTTTTTTTGTTCTTTAAAGATCATATTTCCAAGTTGCATTTAAATTATGATATTTTGAGACAAATCCTGGCAATATTTCGTGCTTGTAAATTTTGCAATAATTGTAGTGTATTAATGTAATATTAAAAAAAAAAAACACTTATCAGCTGGACGATTAAAATGTGACAGATTTTAGAATGTATCAAGACTTTTTTTTTTCTAAAAATATGGCACAAAAAATACATTTTCCTTTCAATGTTTATAACCGCCCTAATTTGTCTCTAATTAAATTCGCACCCAAATAAATTTATTATTTATCTCCGTTACAATCCTTCCCAAACATACGTAGCTTTATTTTAAACATAATTACACACACCAATCCAAAAGAAATCTAATTAAAATTCTTTTTAGTCTAGATCTTTGTCATGGTTTGATAATTTTTTATTAAAAAAATTAATTACACAATTATCTCACTATCCACTAAATGAATAACACATAATTTAAAATAAAATTTAAAAAATAATAATAAT